>JANUWF010001775.1:2400000-3000000 GCA_026120185.1 Voacanga thouarsii
CCCACTGGGTGAAGAAGTCCTGTTTTGTTTATGATAGAGGGGGTATAAAAGAAATCTCTTGCGATTTGCAAATCAATTCCATCCAAGTATGGTTATGTCAACCGATGCTTTGTTTTCTCCAGAAAAGGACAGTTCAAAAAAGTCTTTTACTTTCTAGATCCAACTGTCCTTATTTTCAAGGTCTCTTCTTTTACTTTGGTATAAGTAATGAACATACTATAAATGAGAGATCTGCTTTTTATATTTGAAGGTGAATAAGTTGGGGGCCTATGCTTAGGAAGATGATTTTTTTTATACACACTATACAAATAGAATATGCAAAGTACAAAAACAGTGTCAATACAATCTAAAATTCTCAAGCTATTTCGAGGTTGCAGGTGAAATTCGTTTCTTAAATCAATTGAGAAGGGGCTAGGGACATGGGTGAATTTGGAAAGACATGGAACTTTTGATCAGATGGTTCACACTGTGTACTATTTTTCCTTGGTACATAGTACTCAAGAAAAAAGTCATTTCTTGATTACTTGGGACAATTGTGAACAAGGATGCAGCAAAGCTTGGAAATTTAGTAAAATCTAGGGTAAAAAGGGTCAATTGTGCAATAGAATCCCCCAAGTAAGTGTAAACTATCTAAGACATTGAAGAAACACAATTTCAGCACTAAAAGAGACACAAGGGAGATGTGGATATACGATATATGCAACATAAAAACAACTGTAGATTGATGTATCTGATTCCTTAGGCTATGCAGGGGTTCAGTTATCCTAATGCTATCCTAGGCTGAGAGAAGACTCAAATAAACCTAGTAGATTGACATATTCATTTTCAAGAATAATGCTAAGCTGGACTTATTCTGCACTTGAGCATCTAGCATGGGGTTTAAGAGATATTTACTCTGTTTGGAATTGAATGTTTCATTTTTACTAGGCACAAAGATCTATGAGAGCATTTGACCATAAGCAAGTTACCACTTTTCCCATGTCAATTAAAGAGTTCAATGGTAGGATCCATAGGTTAATGGAACTTGTATTCCTCAATTGGAAAAGATTAGTTATGGTAGTTTAGATGAAAGATATGTTTATTTTGGGAAGTGGAAATTCGTTCTTAGACATTCTAAAATAGAAATGTAGGAATTTAATTCTGGACGGAAGGAGTAATATGAAATTAGAAGTTCAAGTTTTTATAGAGCATATTCTTGTTGTACGATTTTGGTTGCCTTCCAGTTGCAAATAGCTTGTGCAATCTAATAGAATTATCACTAAAAGATTTAGACTACTTGGTTGACTTTATTGACATTTTATGATGAATGAATTTGGCTTTAAATTTGCTATGACTGTTAATGCATTGATACTATTATTATTATTAATTGAAGCTGTTGCTCTTACGTATCCTTTACCTCTTATAGGGGTACTTCTCCTCCTTCTTTTGCTTTGGAGGTTTTCGTTCAGTGCGAAGGGGACACAAGATTTAGGCGGCTTTGTCAGCCATTTCTGTATTCACATTCTTCATCAAACATCCTTGAAGTTGAGGTATTTATTACTCATGTTTTCTGCTTGCTTGCCTTTTTCTGATTCTACTTTATATTTTCAGTTCGGGGGAACCTCCTCATACTGCATAAAGAACCTTTCATGGAATTTCCACATCCTTTTTTGATGTATATTATCCTTTAGTGTCTGTTTTGTGTTCATTATAAACTTCTGGTTGTTCAGGCTTGCGATTTTGAATATTCTAATGCCATGGACACTTTGTTTATTTTGTAATTTTTTTTCCCTGACGAAGTCAAGATGGGGTATAAAATTCTTGGTTCTAAAAAAACAATTTCTAAACTTTCATGGTGATTTGCATTTCCTTTTTGGTTTTGGCTTCTGGTGTTTGAACTTATGAAATCTCTTACTGGTATTACGGAGTTGATTGAGGTTGCTTATCTTGATATTCCATTCCGAATACAAATTCGGAGGAAGCTGGTGCCGAATGAGTATTGCCTTTTCAAAGTTCAAGGGTTTGTGAGGTTAACAAGTTTAATATGAAATTGTGGAACTTAAATCATACTTTAGTGCCTTTACATGATTAGGTGGAATGATAAGAAAAGTATATTTTTATGTGGCTCATGACTGCTCTTGAATGAAACATTGATCTTGTGTTTTCTTAGGATGGCTTTGTCTGATTGAATGGTGTGTTTGTTGCAGCTTATAGATTATGTCTTGACTCTGTACTGATATTCTAAATCTTACATATTATCACACTCCAAAATGCAAAAATAACAATAGCTCCTCTCTGGAATGATAAGGTTTAGCTTAGCTTGAAAGTATTAATGGACTCCTCACACTAATTCATGCTGCTTTACATATTCTTTGATGTTGCACTATAATTTCTTCTTCTCTCTTTGTTGACAATCTCATGTATTGAAGTTTGGTTGCTGAAAGAAATACAATAATCTCTTGCAGGCTATAGTAACCAATCATTTGGTTATAAGGGGCAGCTATCGTATACTAAGCTTGGTTGTGTATGGCAACACAACAGAGGATCTAGGGCAATTTAACATAGAAGTGGATCTCGACAACTCTTTGACAAACACTGTTAGTGCAGTTGAGGGAGACCTTGAAGACCTTCCACTTGCATTGCACCCAACTAATTTGACAATTGAGGAATCCATATCTCCCTTGAAAAGATTATCCCTAGAAGTTGTTAAATTTGATATTCCTGTAGATACCAAGCAGTTTATACAACTAATTTTCAGGATTTTAGATTCACCAAATGCAGGAGTTTCTATAGATACAGTTCTTTGTTCATTGTTATCAGCAGCTTTAGTTCATGCAACTCCTAGCTTGTCTTCTACCATTAAGAATGAAAAACATGTCCTGTTGGATTGCTTGACAAATAGTGGGGAGTTTCATCATGTTCTGAATGAAGCCAGAAAAGAACTTTTGGATGTGTATAAGAGCCTTCAACAGCATTCTGGACATGTACAGTCAGAATTTTCAGCAGAGAACATGTTTCTTGAATCTGAGGCAGATGTGGATAGTTCCAAACAGTTGGTGGATAGTTTTAGTCTGTACTTCCAGTTTGGCAGTAGTTGTGGGAACATTGGATGCCCTGAGCTTTCGAAGGTGATTGGAGTCTCTATATCCTCTGTTTTGCTCCTGGAGATGTCTCTTATCTTTATTACCTTTAACAGAAAAGGAAATAAATCCCCTTCTTCGTTATTTCTATATAAGTACTTAGATGGTATGCATCTGCTTATTATGGAATGTAATGTTTGTTTATCTGTTCAAATCTTCTGATTTTCAGAATAAGTATGCCATCTTATTGTTGAGTCTGGCTCTTTTGCTGTGCTCTGCTAAAGAGAGCTGCTTTCACTTTGTTAATGGTGGCTGTATGGAGAAGCTTGGTTATGCTTTCAGTCATGACATGCTGAACTCCGTCACTCTCAGATTGATGCTGCTTGGAGTTCTTGAGCAAGCTACTAGGCATTCGATTGGTTGTGAAGGATTCCTTGGGTGGTGGCCACGGGAAGATGAAAATGTCCCCACTGGAACTAGTGAGGGTTACAATCAATTGTTGAAGTTGTTGTTGGAGAATCAGCGCCATGATGTTGCTTCTCTTGCAACTTATATTCTTAATCGTCTGCGCTTGTATGAAGTTGCTTCTAGATTCGAGGTCCATGGTTTATTCTTTTTATCATGGGACTTTTTGTTTGCTTTTATTTACTTTCCCAGCTGATTCCTTGGGTTGGGGGATTTTGAAATTGGTGGGGTTTTCTGTGTTGTACTTCGATTCAGTTAACTACCGTTATGAACCTTTTTTTTCCCCCCTTTAGCGTGCAGTGTTATCTATACTTGGAGGTCTTTCTGCGGCTGGTCATGCTGCAAATGTCAATGTGGACATGCTTTCCAATGCAAAAATCCAGCTAAAGAACCTTTTGGTTAGTCTTTATTATTGTACTTATTATTTTTTAGTGCTTTGGTATTATCTTTTTTATTATGTTGGATGCTGATTGGTTGTAATTGTTAGCCTTTTGGGGTTTATAAGAATATTTAGTTAAATCTGTTTGGTGAGGAAATAGATTTTTTATATCCATATGTTGACAAGTATTGTTGCAGAAATTAATCAATTTATGTGGCCCAATTGAAGATCCTTCTCCAGTGGCTTGTGCCAGCAGAACTTTGCTACTTAGTGATGCAGGACTGTTGTCATATAAAGTGACAAGTGACTTCATCAATCGGTCAAATTGTTGTTTTATGAAGGGTGATGTTGATTCGCATGTGCTTTTGCTGCTTAAGGTATATTGTATTATTGAATTTTTCTCATTCTGTAAGAGCCTCTTGCATCCTATGATGTGGTTGTCTTTTGCCTTTTTACTTACCTAGATTTCTTATTCATTTTGCCAACTTATTTGCTAAAGTTTTTTTGAAACTTCATGGTTCTTCCATGGTCTTTAGAGTTTTCTGTATGGTTTAAAATCGATTTTGGCTCCCCCCCCCCTTCCTCTTCTGGGGAGTATGGTTCATGTTCTAAATTGCTATTTGTCCCCCTTTTTCCCCCTTCTTTTTTTCTTTTTTCTCATTTTTTTTCCCTTTCCCCCTGTTGTTGGTGAGAAATGGGTCAGAGTGGGAAGATTTACTGGTCGGTCCTCCACTTGCATGTTTTATATGTACATTTTTGAGACCCTTCACTGCTGATAAAATGTTGTAGGTTTTTGTTTTCTTTTGGTGTAAAGAATCAATCTCAAATTGTCTTGGTATATTGATGGATGTTTCCTGGCTTCAGGAAGAGTACCAACTTTGATGGTTTTTCTGATTGAGTAATGTCTCTTTTATGGAAAACATGGGAAGTTCGAACATACTAGCTGTTTTGATGGACTATGGCCTTCATGGTTCACAATTGGGCTTACGTTAATGTTATATGGACTAACTTGAAAAGCCCAATTTGAAGCCAACCTAGGATTTTGGGGAAGCGATAGCGTTTGACCTCATTGCATGCGTCTGAGTAGATATCCCTATCCATCTCCTTCTGCTATCTGATGTTTAACAAAACACTTATCCTCCCTCCCAAAAAAAAAAAAAAAAAAAAAGAGGGAAAAAAAAACCCTAAATCCAAATTTATTGAAGTATCATTTTGTAACTGAATATTAGCCATAATTTTGATGAATGGCCGCAGGATGATGATGAGTAGGCAACAGATCTATGGTGCAGCTCCACTACTCCCCACCCCCACCCCCCCTCCTCCTCCTCCTCTTCCTTCTCCCACCAAAAAAAAAAGGTAGAATATAATAGAGTGATGGTGAGTTCACAAAAGACCAACTTCTCCACTTTCTTGTATTAGGGATGACTCATGACATAATCTTATTCTTCCATTAGTCTTTGAATGAAATAGATATATTGGTTTAAATTTTGTGTTTCCAATGGTCTTTCGCACTTTAATAGGTAAAGTTGAGCAAGAACCTTTTTTGTAGAATAACGTAATTCCTGCTTGGTGCCATAGGTGGCTGGCCTTCTCTGATATATCAAAGCATAAGCGAGATCTGCAGTGTATTTAGTTAAAGAAAGAGCAACATAGAATAGCAAGAAATTCTTTCCTTACAATTGAAGGTCATGGAAGAACTACTTTGTATTGCATATAAGTGACTACTTCTTTGTGTTTTCTGAAACTTGAAATTGTGCCGAAATTAGGTTCCTTCTATCAACTATGTATTTCTTTGTGTTTTCTGAAACTTGAAATTGTGCTGAAATTAGGTTTCTTCCATCAACTACTTCTGGGGTTTCCATAGTTTTCCGCTACTAACTCTAGTTTCTAAAATTGATGCGCTGCTTAGTCTAAAAACTCTTTAGGATCTTGTTTTTGTCTATTACTTTCCTTCTCCTTGTTCATCCTCTTTTATTTTGATTCTTAATTGAAATTGAGGTCTTCCTGTGGGCAGGAGAGAGGTTTTCTCCCTTTGTCAGTTGCATTGCTGTCATCCTCTACTCTACGTTCTGAGACAGGGCACATGATGGACTTGTTTATTGGTATTGTGTTGTACATTGAGTCTATTATCCTTTCACTCCTGTTCTGCCGATCAGGTTTGATGCCGAAACTCTTGATAATAATATGTTATTGCAACTTCTCTTAATTTTCTCCTTTTGATCCATATATGTTATTTTATCTCCCTTCTAGGGTCGATGTTTCTTCTAAGTGACCCTGATGTCTCAACAACAATAATACGTGCTTTAAAGGGTGCTGATAATTGTAAAAGAAAAGAGTCAGCTTCTCTTCGCTATGCATCTGCCTTGATATCCAAGGGTTTCTTTTGTCATCCGCAGGAAGTTGGTCTTATTGTTGAGATGCATTTGAAAGCGGTCAGTCTCATTTGGTTTTGATGACGTGTTATTCCATGTTTAAATTTCTTTTCAGTGCCGTTTTTCTTGCTCCCTCTCTCGGAATGATGTGTGATCTTTTAAGTTGTGGGATACTTTAATCCCTTTTCCCCTTTCACTCTCTGTCAGACTTTTTAAGATTATAGTACCTGTCTTAACTTTGTGAATGAATAAATTCAAAGTATACATGACAAACGCACATGGCTACATTGACTTCGCTACTTCCATTTGACCATCGTCTTCTTCCTGTGCTGTTGCTACAGATTAATGCTATTGATCGTTTGATCACATCAACTCCGGGCACTGAAGAATTTTTATGGATATTGTGGGAACTGTGTGGTCTTTCCCGGTAATATTATTTGGTATTAGCTTGTCTCTGGTGGGTTATTGATTGTTTGAGGGACTTCTTTATGGTTCTGCTATGTTGTGCAGGTCTGCTTCTGGACGCCAGGCTTTGTTGGCTTTGGTGCATTTTCCAGAGGTACATCTAGATACTTCTGAAGTAAACTCCAGTTTGCCTAAATATTATTTTAGAACATTTCCAAATAGAAAGCCAGTTAATATTTTAGTAATTCACCAAATAGAATGCCTGAGTATAGGTTGCATACTCAGACTGGCAGAACTAAATAGAACACCTGAATTGTACTATTTTAGTAATTTGCCAAATAATTAATGCTTTCCACAGTAATAGTTGATGTTTTTGGTTGGTTAGTTCAGTAAATCAACCATTCTATTTTATCTTATCATTTTCATTACCATAATTCACTTTAAGTTCCCACCTAGTCTAAAAGATTAACTTGCTAGAGAGGGCTGTAATCTATACACTTAAACAATCCCCCTCACTTTTGGGCCAAACATACTAAACAGGCCCAGCATGTGCACACTTCACACTTTCTATTTAATTAATGTGTGGTGGCAGGGTTTGAAACCATTACCTCCCACAGTCCTCTAATGTCATGTTAAATTACCACCTCTTCTAAAAGCCTAAGTTGCTGGAGAGGGTTGTAAGTTATATGCTTTCTCCTTTTATGGAAAATATTTCTTCTTTTGGTAGTATCTTCTCAAGTACTTTCGGCCATTCCTTATCTTCTTAATGCATTGGTTTTAGCTCTGATGATTTTTTGTCCTCTTGCTTAGGCTCTTTCAGTTTTGATGACTGCGTTACATTCTGTGAAGGAATTAGATCCAGTTTGCTTGACTACCGGTATCCAACTGAATTATGGCTCTTGTGAATCTTATAGGTTTCTAATTCATTCTTGTGAACATTGGCAATAAATGGATGATTTTATTTGCAGGAGCTGCACCAGTTAATCTTGCAGTTTTCCATGCAGCTGCTGAGATTTTTGAAGTTATTGTTATGGATTCAGTTGCGTCTTCTTTAGGGGCTTGGATTGACCATGCTAATGAGCTTCATAAGATGTTAAACTCCTCGTCTCCTGGTTCTAACAAAAAGGATGCTCCTGCAAGGCTTTTGGAATGGATTGATGCTGGTGTAGTTTATCACAGAAATGGTGCTATTGGTCTTTTGCGATATGCTGCTTTATTAGCTTCTGGAGCAGATGCGCATATGGCTTCAACAAGCATTCTAACATCTGATGTGATGGATGTGGAGAATGTTGTTGGAGAAGGTTCCAACAGCTCTGATGGTAATGTCATTGATAATCTACTCGGGAAACGCATTACTGAGAAGGATTTTCCTGGTGTTATTCTCCGTGACTCTTCTGTTGTTCAGCTGACAACCGCATTTCGAATTTTGGCATTCATTTCAGATCATTCAGTATGAGCAATTCATATCTGTTATTTTCATTTAAGTTGCTTGATACTTTTACAAGTTGGTGATAACCAATGTTGTGTGATTTGCCAAGGCTGTTGCTGCTGCTCTTTATGACGAAGGGGCTGTAATGGTAATCCATGCCGTTTTAATCAACTGTAAAGTCATGCTGGAAAGGTCCTCTAATATATACGGTCGGTGTCTATTTTAGGGTTATTGAAAAGTTGTATATTTGAATTTTATGATCTCTTAGGAATATTATTTGCATAAACAATGATGAGTTGTTGTATAAAGCTGTCTGTTGCACGATATGTATCCATTTTTGGCAAAAATTTTTGAGGTTGTGGAAAAATGTTCTTTTTGGGTTTTCACAAAAATTTAGTATCTGTTTAGGGAAGTAAGCCTGGACAATTTCTCTTTGTTGAGAAAAAGATCCATATCTAAAATGTTGAGGAAAACTCTATTACTATAAGATCATCCTAGCTAGATTTGAAGTTGAATCCTACAATGTTGAGGACAACTCTATTCCTATAAAATCTTTCCCTGTTGTTAACTCATGTATCTAGGATGGTATTTTTCTTATACTGGTCATTGTTCATAGGGTTATACACTCTGGTAAGCTGAACTAGAATTGCTAGATACATAAACTTGCATTCTTCTAGCCTTGAAAAAAGTGAGGGTATATAAATTGGAGGTTGAATTTTCTGTTTGTTGAGTTCTAATTTTTGCTCTTCTCTTCTACCTGGGTAAGATTTTTTGGTTGGCATAGAGCATTTGCCCCTTTGGTTGTATACTGTTATTTGGTGGGTTGGTTTCCTACCTGTTCGACTTGCATCTAGTACCCTTTGTTTCTTAAAAATATCTTCCCTATTTTGCATCTTGCTTGTCCTTTTGTCTACTTATTCCTTTTTCACTGAAAGTTTGTGGGATTTTTGGCCTATTTCCTCTACTTAGGTTATTGATTTTTTTTTTTTTTTTTTGGCAAGTACTTTCTACTTCTTCGTTATCTCTTTCTTTCTTCTCTTTTTGATAGAGTGGACAATTGCCTTTCTTGGCATCATAGTCATCTTTCTTCCCCTGGTTGAACACATTTTTTACAGATCAACAAAATAGGGGGCGGAAGATGTTGGAAGATATTTAGTATACACCATCCAGTTGAAAATAGAAGTCACATTAAGATCCTTTTTTATTCAAATTATATGCTACTCTAGAGATTCAGGAAGACATTTATGTTATGTGTGTGTGCATGCGTGTGTGTGTTTTTTTTTTAAAATACCCCCTCCCCCCTTTATGGTTGTTATCCAACTAAATCTTGTCATTAATGTCAAATTACATGTCATTTTAGTCATTTTCACTTGAAAGTCCATAGATTTTAGGGTTTCTTTGTGTGCGTAAACATAATGTGACTTCTATTTCACCTGGAGGGGATAAGCCAGGAAAATTGGGAAACCATAGCGCTAGAAAACCATCACTTAAACAAGCTTCACTGGCTCTGCTGTTCATTCTTTCTCCGGGCTTGTTGGCTTTCCTCAGGGATCTCCAACTCCAAGAGATGAGACCATGCACTTTTAATTTGCTCTCCAGCTGACTTCTGATTAATATTCAGATCTCCCCCAGCTTTATTCGGCACCCATCCCATTTAAATATGCTCATCATTATATATTTTGCAAGAATGACCCAGCATGACAAATGGTTTAACTTTGCATGAGACAACTAATGTGTTCAGCAAATGGTTTACCACTTTGCTAATGAAATTTTCCAGGTATTATTATAGGGTGAGATGGTTCTTTAACAGCATGGCACAAAGTACATTAGTGACACCCTTGTGTCCTGCCAGTGTCATCTGTCTTTTGGACTTTTTACTGTTATCCCATAACAGATTTTTGGAACAATATTCATATATATCTTGCATTCTTTTAGTGTGAGAATTTCATTTTGTCATTGCCAGGAATATTTCTTGCTTAAAAATACTTTGTTAAATTTTGGATTTGATTTGTGTTATTGCCTCCGACAGATTACCTTGTAGATGAAGGTACTGAGTGCAATGCTACTTCAGATTTATTGCTGGAACGCAATCGCGAAGAAAGCCTAATTGCTCTTCTTATCCCTTCTTTGGTGCTGCTGAATAATATGTTGCAGAAATTACAGGTTCGTATGTGGTTAATACCAGTTTGGTTTTCTGTAGTTGCTTTCTCTGAAGGTATATGTTTCCAAATTTTCTGCATCCAAGTAAGCATTTTAGTGGAAAGTGTAGACGAAAGGTTTCCATTTTGTTGATTTTGAGACTTATCTGGTAATGTGATTTTGACATCTGAAGTACTGGATATCCTTGGCAATTAGGTGGTTATTACCATTCCATATGACATGTAAAAATAATGGTAGTTTCTTTTTCTTTAGATGGTCAGCATGTTAGTTTACTGATACAGACAATACATTTGGTCCTCTGTAGGAAACCAAGGAGCAGCATAGGAATACAAAGCTGCTAAATGCTCTTCTACAGTTGCATCGAGAAGTGAGGTAGTCTGAATATTCTTTTCCTTGACTTGCTACAGGCTTGGTTGGCTTTGTCTAAACTTAACTGAACTTCATTTTGCAGTCCAAAACTAGCTGCATGTGCTTTTGACTTGTCTTTTCCTTACCCGGAGAGTGCTCTTGGATTTGAAGCTGTTTGCCATATTCTTGTATCAATTCTAGCCTGTTGGCCAGTGTATGGTTGGACACCTGGGCTATTTCATTTTCTCCTAGAGAATCTTCAAGCAACTTCACTTCTGTCATTGGGTCCAAAGGAAATTTGTAGTTTGTTTTGTTTATTGGTAGGTAACCTTCCTACTCTAATCACCTTTCTATACTGGTGTCATCGAAACTTTTTCATTAAAAAGTTCCATTTTTGTACCAGAATGATCTATTTCCAGATGAAGGTGTGTGGCTATGGAAGAAAAGCATCCCTATGTTGAATCCTGTTAGAGCATTTGCTGTGGGGACAATATTAGGACCTCAGAAGGAGAGCCAGATAAATTGGTACCTACAGACTGGACATTCTGAGAAGCTGCTGTGCCAATTGTCACCACAACTTGATAAAATTGCCCAGATTGTTCTTCATTGTGCCATCAGTGTATGTGACTGTCTCTCAAACTTGTTACCTTGTGCGTTTTCTTCAATTTTGTATCCCTAGAGAGTCAAGTTATCATGGAGTCCATTCAATCAAAGATGGTTTCTTCAGAAATTTTGGTTTCTCTTAGCCACTTATATGGAAAGAATAGAGGACCTAAAATTCAGTTGCTTTTTTGTGCCCTCTAATTTTTGTAATAATTTTTACTAGACATTAGTTGTCATCCGAGATATGCTTCGGGTCTTCATCATTCGTATTGCCAACCTCAACATGGATAATGCCTCTGCACTTTTGAAACCCATGATTTTGTGGATCTCTGATCATCTCTCTCGAGCACTGACACTATCAGATGCTGAGTCATTCAAGGTGATAAAATTTTGAGAATATGAGTAATATTTGCTCTTTGTGGATTTCTTTCAAGTTGGACTGGTATTCATCCTTGCACAAACATCTTCTTTTTTGTCTTTTGATTTTTTTTCCCTAGATATACCAACTGCTTGAGTTTCTTGCCACCTTATTGGAGCATCCACGTGCAAAGGTTGAATGTTCTCTCTTATTGAAGTATTAAAGCCTAATAGCCTAGTAATTGTCTAGCTTACATTGGTTTTTCCTTTATCAGGCTTTGTTGTTGAAGGAGGATGGCATTAAAATGTTTGTCAAAGTTCTTGAGAACTGTTCAGCAGCTGCTACCTCAGATGCTAAGCAGTTTCCGGAGGACAGGAATATAGCTAAATTTGAATTTTCACATATTATGTGGTGCATCCCTGTGTTTAAATGCATCACATTGATTTGTGGTTATCAGACATCTATGGTACTGCCTGGAAAGTTAGACAGGTTAGTGAGTTTTGAATTACTTCCAGTGATGCACTTTTGCTCTTTTCTCTTCGAAGTCCATGAAAAGGGTTCAATATGGTTAACACGCTTTTTTTTTTTGGGGTGGTTTTCTAGGAGAACTTCTGAGAATTTGACTGCTGGAGAATGTTCTTTGATTTTGTCATGTATCCTTAAATTGTGCAAGGTACATTCTCGTATGTATTTTTCATATTGCTGCATCATTAAAACTTAGTAAACAAATAATCTGTTTTTTAGTAGAGTTCTAGTTTTTCTTGATGCAGTATATTGTGTTACTTTAATTCTCTTGTTGTGAAGTAAGAAAGAAAACTGTCACGAGCATCCAGGAAAATCCTTACGTTTGTTCTTGTGTGCTTGAGGTATGCTGATTCTGGGTAATGAATCAGAAGCACTAAAAATGTTGAAAAAACTTTTTCTGGACAAGCATCATAACAGGCTCTTCTTGATTGAGGCTTTTGAAATAGAATATTTCCATTCTTTCAATTGAAATGTTCTCTCCTATTTTTGCAAGCAGATTTTAAACTCTTGAGGTTAATTATTCAAACAGGCTGTCATATTTTTTAGGGGGGTGGAGAGTTTGTAACTCTTGGTGTTTCAGAGGCTGAGAACATGATACATTTAGGGTGTAATTGATGCTGTCTGTCACTTCCCACTCTCTTTACACCGAACACCAATTCATGTTATGAACATATAATCTCTCTTCATTGTGCTGTTATCCGCACAAGAAAGTCTTTTGTCATGGTGCTCTGGCTTTTTTGTAATGTATTGCCAGGGAGTGAATGTTTTGAAGTGCTTTACCTTTAGAAGTTTGATGATTTATCTAGTGCATCTTTGATGAGTTCTTTGTTTCTTCTGTCTGTTAGGCATATTTATTATGGTCCATTTTTTCATTGTGATTCTGAAAATTTAGCTTTAGAAAGTGTTATGTCCGACAAACACTAGTGATGAGTGATTTCTAGATAAGTATGATTCATTTCACAAAGTTCAATATGGAAATATTCTAAATGGCCCCTGTGAAGTATAGGTTTAACTATCCCATGGTCCCAATTCTGTCTTTCTTAAACTTTGGTGTGATGAGCCCTTCCCTCACCCCTCTTCTTGGGCCTTAAATCTTAATCTTGGGCCAATATCTCTTTCTTTCTTTCTCACTTTCTTTTTCTTTTTTTAATTTTTAATTTTAAAAAATAATATATAAATAATCTCATGTTTACTGTTGCAATACTGTTCTCTATCCTTAGCTCCTTATGATTGTTTGTTATGGAATCAATTTGCTTGGTCTTTGCTAAGATGTCCTAAGTTTATCCTCATAATAATAAATTTTCAATTATTTTAGGTCTTGCCAGTTGGAAAGGAACTAGTTGCCTGCCTATCTGCTTTCAAAGCGCTGGGTTCCTCTCCTGAATGCAAAAATGCTCTATTGTCCATCCTTGTTGAAGATAGTGAACTTGAGAGTCATTGGGGCAGTGATAGGGATCTTATAATTCTTAACGCACGTGAATGGAGGGAGCACCCTCTTCAGTTTTGTTGGACTGCCTTATTGAGGTCATTTGTTTCCCAAGATTCTGCTCCAGTGTATGCTGTTGAGGCTATTGGTTTATTGTCATCGGGCTCTTTGCTTTTCTGCATCGATGGGGAAAGGTTTGGACCCCATATTTCCATTTAAAAACCTAATTTTTCTTGTTTCATTATTTTTTATATGCTGCTTGCTTAAAAGCATGGATGCATGATTCATGCTTTTAGTTATCTGTTGTTGGTACAATAGCATTAATGCATTCTATTTTTTGTTTTTCTTGCTTCACTTTTACTAAATTTTGTTCTGCAGCATGCACTAAATAGGTCCAATGCCATCTTGTTGAATACAATGGCATATCCTTAGATTGTTATGTTATTCCTGGTCCTTTACAATTAGGACTAAGTGAAAAAGATTGGATCCAAATTTGCTGAATTTTTCTCTGGATAGGTCCAGTGGTTCTCATTTTCTTTTTAAGAAGGCTTTCATATATCATCTTTTTTAATCCTTTTCTGATTTTTTTGCTCGGAGAAAATTTTATTTGATGATGATCTCATTCATTAGAAAATGTTACATATTTATATACATGAGATAGACTAATTAGGAAACAATTGCTAATTGATTTCTTCCTAATATAGACAAATCAACTCCTAAAATTAAGCTATCAAATAAATGAGAATATTTACATTCCTATTCTGTAACACTTCCCCTCAAGCTGGAGCATAAATGTTAGTCATGCCTAGCTTGTTACATATGTAATCAACCCGAACTCCATTCAGGGGTTTTGTGAAGATATCCCCCAACTGCTCACCAGTCTTGACATACTCTGTAGAGATCAAACCTTGTTGTATCTTTTCACATACAAAGTGACAATCTATCTCAATGTGCTTAGTCCTTTCATGGGATACAGGATCAGATGCACTTTGTAGAGCTGCTTTGTTGTTACACCATAATCTTGCTAGACCTAATGTCTTAATCCCTACTTCATATAAAAGTTGAGATATCCACATAACTTGATGTGCAGACTGTGCCATAGCTCTATATTCTGATTCAGCACTCAAATGTGAAACCACACTTTGCTTTTTACTCTTCCTTGGAACCAAATTCCCTCCAACAAAGACACAATATCTTGAAGTGGATTTCTTATCTATCTTAGATCCTGCCCAATCTGCGTCTGTTAAATAATCAATATGGGTATGTCCATAATTCTTGTATAAGATTCTTCAGCCAGGTGCCCCCTTTTAAATAGCACAAAATTTGCTCCAAAACTGCCCAATGATCAATAGTTGGAGAAGCTATAAATTGGCTTACAATACTAACAGATAATGCAATATCTGGTCATGTTACAGTGAGATAGTTTAGCTTTTCAATGGCTCTAGGACTTTGTTTCAAACCATACAAAGACTTTCGAAGGCAACAAACTTTACCATACTCCCCCTGAGCAACAAATCTAGGAGGTTGCTCCATGTAGACTTCCTCATAAAGGTCACCATGAAGAAAGGCATTCTTGATATCCAATTGATGGAGAGGCCAATCATAAGTGGCTGCCAAAGATATGAATAGTCGGACCGATGTCAGCTCGGCAACTGGAGAAAAAGGATCTAAATAATCCACCCCATAGGTTTGAGCATAACCCTTGGCAACAAGACATTAATCGAGCAACAAAGCCATCAGGATTGACTTTAATTGCAAAGACCCATTGACATCCAATAGCTTTCTTTTCTGTAGGTAGTGTCACTAAGTCCCAAGTGCCATTAGCATGAAGAGCATTCAGCCATCTAGAATGAGACAAAGTGTCCCTCACAGTTTTAGGAAGAGAAACAAAATTGAGAGAGGCAACAAAAGAACAAGAAGATGGGGACAAGTGATCATAAGAGATAAATGAAGCAACAGGATAAGTACACTGGCGTTTACCTTTGCAAAGGCCAGTAGGAAGATCATCATGTGAGACTGGATTTGATGACGAAGCTGGTTCAAGACATGAAGTAGAATTTGAAACTGGAGGAAGTTGTCTCCAGGAATAAACTTGAGTAACGTGAGGTTTGGCAGTACCAGGGTTTGGAGATATCACAGTGTAGATTAACCAATCATCATTCTTTCCTTTGATTAGAACAAACTGAAGATGGAGAAAAGGTGTCTTCGCGAAAAGTGACATCAACTGACACTAAATATTTGTCATGAATGGGACAGTAACATCTATATACCTTCTGAACACGTCAATACCCAAGAATTTTTTTTTTTAATGATTTAGGATCCAATTTTGTGACTTCAGGTCAAACATCCTGAACATAGCAAGTACAACCAAATACTTTAGGCCCAATAGGGAACAAAGACTTGGTGGGAAACAGGGTTTGGTATGGGTACTCACCGTTTAGGACAGAGGAAGGCATTCAGTTAGTAAGAAAGCAAGATTTAGAAACTGCATCAGCCCAAAAGTGTTTAGGGACTTTCATTTGGAATAGGAGGGCTTGTTCAGTTTCAAGTAAATGTCGATTTTTCCGCTCAACCACTCCATGTTGACATGGTGTATCCACACAGGAAGTTTGATGGGTCGTGCCATTTTGGATCATGTAGGATTGAAACACATCTGATAGGTATTCTTTTGCATATCACTTCACAAGGTTGGGACAAAGACATTAAATTGAGTCTTGATTTCAGAACAAAAGGCATAACAATTAATAATTAGCTGAAAAACACTCTTATGTTTATTCCATATATCTCAAGGTATTTATACAAGATACCTAGACCTATTTAAGGTAAGCCAACTATACATTACAAATATAGAAACAATTACAGGAAATAATTACAGTTATAATTCCTAAATATGTGCAGCTATATATGCTAAGTCTCCCCCTCAAGTTGGTGCATAGATATCACACATGCCCAACTTGGACAATGATGCGTAAAATGGTCCACTAGTAACAGCATGAGTCATTATGTCGACCGAGTTGCTCTGCACTCTTAATGTACGGAACCTCTATCATACCGAATCCGGACTATCCTTGATATAATTCCCGTCAAGTTCAATGTGCTTAGTTCGATCATGTTGAACTGGATTGTTAGCGATCTCAATAGTTGCAGTGTTATCACAATACAGTACCATAGGTTTCTTTGGACCAAACCCGAGTTCTGTCAAGAGAATTTTTAACCAAGCAAGCTCTGTAGTTGCATGATGAAGAGCCTTGTATTCAGCTTCTGCACTAGATAATGACACTACATTCTGTTTCTTACTCCTCCAAGTCACCAAATTACCTCCAACAAATGACACATAGCCTAAAGTAGACTTTCTATCTAACTTAGAGCCAGCAAAGTCAGAGTCTGTGTAACCAACAATATCCAAGTGCCCATGTTTGGAGAACATAATACCTTTACCTGGAGAGGACTTCGGATAAGCCAAAATACGATTCATCGCATTCATGTGTCTATCACTTGGATTGTGCATAAACCGACCGACAACACTAATCGCATATGATAGATCGAGCCTAGTATGAGTCGGATAAATCAACTTCCCCACTAGTCTCTCGATATCTCTCCTTGTTAGTTGGAACTCGATCGGGATAGATAGTCAGGCTATGATTCATCTCAATAGGAGTATTTACAGGTTCACATGCAGAATTACCAGTTTCAGCTAAGAGATCTAAAATATACTTCCATTGAGAGAGGAAAAGTCCTTACTTGGACCGAGATACTTCAACACCCAAGAAGTATTTTAGAACCCCCAAGTCCTTCATCTCAAATTCCTTGGCCAAATAGCTTCGAAGTTTCTCTATCTCACCAACATTACTACCTGTAACAATCATATCATCAACATAAACAATAAGCAAGGTAATATCATCATGCTCCCGCTTATAAAACAAAGTATGATCCGCTAAAGCTTGCTTAAAACCATACGCCTTCATCGAGTAGCTCAACTTGCCAAACCATGCCCTTGGCGATTGTTTCAACTCATACAATGCCTTTTTCAGCTTACACACCTTACCTTTCCCTTGTGTAAATCCTGGAGGAGGATCCATATACACCTCCTCGGTCAAATCACCATGGAGAAAAGCATTTTTTTACATCAAATTGGCGTAATGGCCAGTCTAGATTGACTGCAAGAGATAGAATGACTCGAACGGTGTTCATCTTAGCCACAGGAGCAAAAGTCTCATGATAGTCAATCCCATGGGTTTGAGTGTAACCCTTGGCCACCAGTCTAGCCTTATACCTTTCAACTGTCCCATCTGACTTGTATTTCACTGTAAACACCCACTTGCATCCTACTGTCCTCTTCTCCCGTGGCAACTCAACCATCTCCCAAGTAGAATTTTTTTGAAGGGCCTTCATCTCCTCTTCCATAGCAATCTTCCACTTAGGGTCCCCAAGGGCTTCCTGAAAATGACTAGGAATAGACACAGAAGACAACTGAAGAGCAAAAGCTAGATAAGCCTTAGACAAATGGTGATAAGAGATAAAATCAGAAATTGGATAAGTGACATTAAAAAATGACTTGGAAAAACCCAACCTATCAGGTTCTTTACGTTCACGAAGGGGATATCTTCTACCATGATCTTGATCCATAACTGGTAGAGTCAAAGTAGTAGAATCTGTCTTTGAAGTTGAAGTGGGAAGAGAAGGAACACATACCTCAGGGTTAATAGTAGAAGAGTCATCCGATGGCATGGTAGCATCATCAAGAGGGGCACTAGAATCAAGAGGAGGCATAACAGTGGTATTCTGTTTTCTTCTTGTATAGCCTTTTTGAAATAACCTAGCTGGTCTTTCATCCTTTCCCTCTTTAAATTCAAACTCAACCTCAGCTGAACAATTATCATCTAAGGATTCCTTATTCTCGACAATAGCTGAGTTCTCCCCCTTACTCGACATCCACAACTTCTTCTCTTCTAACCATAACCGTTCCTTTTCCTTACTACTAATCTCCCCCTGAAGAGGAATCATAGAGACATCTCCAGAAAAATACGACTCTTGTTCACAAAACTGAACATCTATGGAAACATAATATTTACCTGTAGGAGGATGAAAACATTTATAGCCTTTTTGAGAATTAGAGTAACCAGAAAAACACATTTGAGAGCACGTGGATCAAGCTTATCCCGATATATAGAGTGGACATGAACATAGCATACACAACCAAAGACCTTAGGACAAATATTTATAGCAGAAGGGATAGAGTGAAATTGTGACAACATCCGTAAAGGGGTTTGAAAATTAAGGATACGAGCGTGCATGCAATTAATAAGAAAGACAGCAGTCATGACAACCTTAGCCCAAAAACGTTTAGGAACATGCATAGTAAAGCTCAAAGCCCGAGCAATGTCAAGGATATGACGATTCTTACGCTCTGCTACCCTATTTTGTTGTGGTGTGTAGGCACAAGTTGTTTGGTGGAGGATGCCATGTTCTAGGAAGAACTGTAAGAGATTGATTTACAAACTCACGAGCATTATCAGAATGAAAAACTTGGACCTGAGTATAAAACTGTGTCACAATCATTTTGTAAAATTGAGGAATCACTTGTATAACATCACTTTTAGATTTCATCAAATATACCGAGCTCACTCTAGTGCAGTCATCAATAAAAGACAAAGTATGTATGGCCAGAAGCAGATGGAGTAGAAAAAGGACCCCATACATCAGTGTAAACACACGAAAAAGGAATAGAACTCTTATTGAAATTAGTTTTGAAAGGAACACGATGGTTTTTAGCATAAATGCATTGTTCACATCTTAAACTAGAGATAGCAACATTGCGAAACAATTTTGGAAATAAACGCTCTAAATAAGGAAAAGATGGATGCCCTAGACGACAATGCCATAAAAGAATCTTCTCTCTATCAAATGACTTGCTCTCTACTTGAAGGCCATGGCTAGGTTCAGATTGAAACTGCGTAGCCCCCTCTAAGTAATAAAGACCGCCTCTTTCCCTACCAATGCCAATCGTCCTCTTCGTACGTTTGTCCTGAAAGATACAATGAGTGGAATCAAATATTGCAGAACAATTAATACTTTTGGTAATCGTACTAACGGAAAGAAGACTATTAGAAAGAGCATGTGCAAGTAAGACAGATGACATGGAGAATGTAGGAGAAATTGAGACACTCCCGACTCCTGTAATGGGCATAGAGGTCCCATTAGCAATCTGTTTAGACTTGACAGGTGAAGACATTAGAGAGGCAAAGATAGAAGAATTACTAGTCATATGGTCAGTAGCCCCTGAATCAATAACCCAAGTGTTAGAATTACCTTGGTGAGCAGACACTTGAGAGACACGAGAAGCAGAAGGTGGAGAAGTATCAATAACAACAATCTGAGCAGATTTCTTATTTTTCCTCTCAGCTTGTTTAAGTTTATACCACTCCGAATATCTATGCTTCTTCCAACAAACCTCTATGGTATGCCTAGGACTATTGCAATGAGTGCAGAAGCGAGAATTGGAAGCGATAGAATTCACAGGAACAGAAGGAGTCAACTGAGAGGTGCTCTTTTGAATCGTTAGAGCTGAACCTTCAGAATGATTTTCTGTTCCCATAGTGACCTGTCTCTGCACTTCACGACAAATTAAAGAGTAGGCTTCTTCCAAGCTTGTTAGAGGGGAAGTAGCCAAAACACGACTACTAATTTGATCCAAATGGTGATCAAGACCTGCAAGAAACATATAGATGCGATCCTCTACAATACGCTTCCTTTGTTTCTCGATATCGGCAGCACATGTCATGTCATTTGGCCTACGATAATCAAGTTCTATGAAAATTGAATTCAACTCGTTGTAATATTCCGGCAGAGGTCGACCACCCTGGCGCAATTGGAATGACCTCTTCATCAGTTCATGGACTTGGGAAGAGCCAGACACATCAAGATAGCTCCTCTTAACCGCATCCCAAACTTCTTTAGATGTCCCACACTGAACAAAGTGTGACATCAGATTATCAGTCATGGAATTAATAAGCCAAGACTTGACAAGAGCATCTTCAGCTTCCCATTCATCATAACCCGGATCATCTTCTGCAGGTGCAGCCTTTCGTCCAGTAATATAACCCTTCTTCTTTCTACCAGCAATATGTATCTCTAAAATCTTTGACCCAACACGATAATTAGTACCATCTAATTTAATATGGTTTGGAGAAGAGGTTTCATGAATGGTCACCATCGAGAGCTTCTTGCTATCGGGGATCGTTTCATTGTCAGTTTTGGTAGCCATGATCGATGATAACCCGTGCGATTCGCTACAGTACCCCCGCGCTACAGTGCCGCCGCTACAGTGTCACCACAGTGCCGCACTGGTTTTGGAAGAGACAATGACGGCTAGGGTTTGGGAAAAGGAGGCAGCGGAAGTCTTTTCTTTGGCTCTAATACCAAATTAATAATTGGCTAAAAAACACTCTTATGTTTATTCCATATATCTCAAGGTATTTATACAAGATACCTAGACCTATTTAAGGTAAGCCAACTATTCATTACAAATATAGAAACAATTATAGGAAATAATTACAGCTATAATTCCTAAATATGTGCAGCTATATATACTAAGTATAACAATGAGAAAATAACTTAGAACGATTAACCAAGTCGAGAATGATCATCAACAAAAGTAACAAAATACCGGAATCTAGTTTTAGATATAACTAGACAAAGACTTCAAACATTTGAGTGAACTAATTCAAAAAGAGCATTTGCTCGTTTATTGACTGTTGGACTTACACTAACACGATGATGTTTTTAGCAAACTGACAAGCCTCACAATCTAATGAAGATAAATCATGATATTGAGGACAAAGTTTCTTTAAGGAAGAAAGAGAAGGGTGACCCAGTCGACAATGAGCTTCAAAACAAGTTGCCATCCCAGAACAAGCAACAGGTCTCAGCACTTGTGTATCAAGGATATAGAGACCTCCAGATTCATGTCCTTTACCAATAATCTGCTTCCGTAACAAGATCCTGAAAGACATAATGGCCAGGAAAGAATGGGATACAACAATTGTGTGTACGGGTTATCTTGCTCACAGGGATCAAATTAAAGGATAAATCAGGCAAACTTAAGACAGATGACAAATGAATTGATGGAGTTGGGTGAATTGAGCTTGATTGAAGAACACGAGATGTAGAACCATCTGCTAAGGTAACAGGAGAACTAGATGTATGAGGCTGAAAGGGAGAAAATAATTTAGAATTACTTGTCATATGGTCTGGGACACCAGAATCAATGACCCATTTGGAAGAGGATGAAACAAGACAGGTATGTGAGTTACCTGACTCAGCAATGGCAGTAACGTGTAGATGAATGCTTCAATGAGTCCTGATATTGACTGATTGGCAAAATCGTCTGCAGAGATTAGAATAGACTTCTCAAAATTTTCAGTTGCAAAAGAAACATTAGCTGATTGATTCATCTTATTCTTGTATTGCAACTTTCGACAGTCGCACTTCATATGTCCTGGCTTATGGCAGTAGTGGCACACAATCTCTTCTTTCTTATCATGATTACTTGATCTCCCTCCTTTGTTATTGTGACTTACCGAGGCACTGGATGGAATATTCGAATGAGCAAATTGAGTAACTTCCGTGCGAAGCACTCTGCCAAATGTTTCCTGCAAAGAGATGATCTTAGAACTAGCAAGAATCTGAGACTTTGCAGTCTCAAATT
This sequence comes from Voacanga thouarsii, assembly GCA_026120185.1. Lineage (NCBI taxonomy): Eukaryota > Viridiplantae > Streptophyta > Magnoliopsida > Gentianales > Apocynaceae > Voacanga > Voacanga thouarsii. The sequence continues at coordinate 2,422,237 of JANUWF010001775.1, forward strand.
CAGAGGGAAGACGAGGCAAGAAACTCATGACAGTCATCTTCTCTCATTATTCTTGCTGAACTTTAACATCAGTACTGAAAGGCAGCAACATATTAAGCCCTTCATAAACCTTTTTAAAGTCCTTGAAGTAGTTTGTTAGGGATTTTTCCTGCTTCTCTGAACGATAAAAGGCTTTGCACACCTTATAGATATGATTAATATTCCCTTTTCCAGAATACAAAAAATCTAAAGATTTCAGTGGTTCCTTGACGAATTCACAATGGTTAATCAAAGCAATGACCTCACTGTCAATATAATTCCTGATATGAAGGAATAGTCCAGCGTCATCCTTCAACCACACCTGCTTCGAATTATCTTTGGGTGGATCATTAGTCAAATGATCTCCCTTCTCCATGCTCCTCAAATATAACCAAATTGTCTTACTCCATTCCAGATAATTAGTTCTATTAAGTTTATGTTTCATGATTTTAGACATAACCGGAACCAGATCAGAGATAGCAACAGACTTGGTGTCAGTCATATTTCCAAAAACACAACAAATGAAGTATTGAAACAACAGTAGAAAACCAAACTCTTCTATTAAAGAGTCAAAGATAACAAACCCTGGCAACTGACAAAAAGTCTTGCAACAGACGTGCTGTCAACTTGGACAGAAATTTGTGATGGTGTGTGTGGTGCACTCGTGGCAGCTCCAGTCACCGAACTTTGCATAACAGGCAATTGTCAGGCAGCGCTTCTCCCTAGGTAGGCGGTGTCAACAAGAATTCACAAAAAATGGTGACCCAAATTTCCAATACCCACAAAAAATTTTAAACCTCCCAAGTACCTAGTGTTATCAACCAGTCTCTTATACCATGTAAAACACAAATATGAGGATGAATTTTCTGATCTCATTCATTAGAAAAGGTTTCATATTTATATACATGAGATAGACTAATTAGGAAACATTTGCTAATTGATTTCTTCCTAATATAGACAAATCTACTCCTAATTTAAGCTATCTAATATATGAGAATATTTACATTCCGATTCTGTAACACTTTTAAATAGGTTTTACACTGTGGTCCTGCTATCATTATCTTGTCCTTCGTTCTGTGCAAGATTGACATTTGATGCAAATGAATAAAGGAGCTTGCTTTTGAAGGCTAATATACATTTAACTTTTGGAAGACAGTTTTTCGCTTGATTTTGTTAAATTTTTGTTTGAATTTTATTCCTAGGTACACTGTCTGGGGGCATATATAATCAAAAGCTTAAAAGTTGATTCTTATGACATGCACAGTTTGATATATAAGTAAAGTTGGTTCTTATTGGGAATATATAAGTGAAGTGCAGCTGTGACAGTTTGATGGTCGTTTGCCTGAAAAATTATTTTTACTAGGACAATGTGATCAATTTAGTGGGAATTAGTGTAGAATTGCTTGTATAGTTTGCTGAAGCTGGTGATGCGAAATTTTGTGAATAGTGAACTTGGGGGTGGGGGATACCCTTTTAGAAATTTTGGCTCTTGATAGGGTTTTCGTTTCGTAGTGTTTGAGAAAGAATGATGATACAATAATTATTAATTCTCTCTTGCCAGTGTTTTCTGTTTTATTTTATTTGCGGAAGCACTTTTTTATATCATTTGTTTATCAAATCATTAAATGTACTATAGCATTTTATCTTTACTAGCCAAAAAGTTGTGATAAGACAGAGAAATGGGTTTGCCCTCTGAGATAATAATCTCTAGGATTCGCCAGTCCTTTATTTATGCCCATGATGTTACCACTTCTTTCTAATACAGCCATGTTAATAGATTTTCTTTACATGATGTTACCATTTTTTTGTCTCGCAATGCGTTCTTTATTTTGTGTGGTTAGATATTCAACATTAATCTATAATTTCTCCATCTTATTCTTCTGTAGTCTGTGCTTGGAGAGGATTGCAGCAATTAAGTACCTTTTTGGACTTGGGAATGATGCAAGTGCCACAGATGGTTTTGTTGAAGGGAGCACGAAGTCCATTCAGGAACTGGCAAATCTATTGGGGTCAGAGGCAAGTGATCATCCTGCTTTTTCTTTCTTTTGTTGTTGTTGTTGTTGTGGGGTGGGGGGGGGGGGGGGTTGGGGTTGAAATATCATGATACTGTTCTCTGGCCCCCTCTTCATTGCCTTCCCCTTCTCCCTTTCCTTTCATCCTCCCAAACACACCAAAACCAAATTTTTTTGTTGGGTTTCTTCATTCTTCTTGGAGTGTATAATTTGAGTATTGTGGCTGTGCAGGTAATGGAATCTGCAAACTCATTACTGCTTTTGTTGCAAAAGCCCCCTGGCTCTGTAAAAGCTGATGATATTGGTAGCTATATTCTGCCGGCTTCACCACCAATTTCTGGTTCACTTTCTTCAAGGGTTCATAAGCTTATAGATAGTAGCAGTGAAAGGATTGAGCATTATGACTTAAATGAATTTGGAGACACATTTACTTGGGAGTGTCCAGAAAATTTGCGTGATAGATTGACACAGACTGGTGTTCTGGCAAAGAGAAAAATGTCCTCATTGGATGGGCCTAATAGGCGTGCCAGAGGAGACAGTGCCTCTTCTGAGACTACTGTGCAAGTTGGATTCTCTCGGGGCTCCGTTCCTCCTGCTCCTGCAGGTCCTACTAGAAGGGATACATTCCGACAACGCAAACCAAACACCAGCCGACCTCCTTCTATGCATGTTGATGACTATGTGGCAAGAGAAAGAAATGCTGATGGGACTATCAATCCAAATGTAATTGCTGTCCCCCGTATAGGATCTGCTAGTGGGAGACCACCATCTATTCATGTTGATGAATTCATGGCCAGACAAAGGGATCGTCAACTTCCTGTAGGGATGGCAGTTTCTGATGCAACTGCACAAGGGAAGACTACACCTTCTGAAAGCAACTCTGATGCAGAAAAGTTTGGTAAATCTCGACAGATGAAACCTGATCTTGACGATGATCTTCAAGGACTAGATATTGTTTTTGATGCTGAGGAATCTGATCCCGATGATAAGTTGCCCTTTCCTCAGCCAGATGATAATCTGCCTCAACCTACATCAGTTGTAGTTGAACAAAGTTCTCATTCAATTGTTGAAGAGACAGAGAGTGATGCTAATGAAAACAGTCAATTTTCTCACCTGAATGCTCCTTTGGCATCTAACATGGATGAAAATACACCTAGTGAATTTTCTTCAAGGATGTCAGTTTCTCGGCCCAACAAATCACTGACTCGAGAACCAAGTATTTCTTCAGAGAAGAAGTTTCCTGATCAGTCTGATGAATCAAAAAGTCTTATGATCAAATCCTCTGGCGGTTTTGATTCTGCTGCTGGAGCAAGTAGCTCAGGGTTTTCTGCTTCTACTTATGCTAAGGTTAATACAGCATATGCACAAACAGCTGTTGATTCAAGGACGAGAGCCAATTTATATTTAAAAGCAGGTGCACAACATGGTGCTACTACACCTTCAGGTATTGGTTCTCAAGGATTTTCTGACCAAAAGTTTCAACCTAATCAACCTCCTTTACCTCCTTTACCGCCTCCGCCAACAATCTCACCTTCATTGCCTCAGAATGCCGATACCATTGTCAGTCAATCTTCTCCTTTCATTAACTCAATGGTAGATGTGCAGCCTCCAATACCTCCAGGCTTTCATGTGAGGGATAATTTGCCTTTTTCAAGTTTTTCCTGTTGTCTCAAAAAGGAATCACATAATTTGAACTTTTGCAGGTTCAGGGGGAATATTTATCTCCATTCACAAGCAGTTCTGCTGGCCTAACATCCTCAAGTCCACTTCCAGATTCAAAGTATGGACGCACTTCCCTTTCTTCACCTGGTGGATCTGGATCTGCTAGACCTCACCCGCCGCTTCCACCTACACCTCATCCTCATTCAGTGAACCCTACAACTATATCCTCATCAAAGAATCTGACCTCACAGTCTCCAGCTTACAGTCAAAATGTTATTGGAACGATTGAACTTCAGCAGACCTCTATGGCATCTTCAAGTGATGTTCGATTGAGTAATCTTTCAGTTTCTGGGCCTATGCTTACTTCTTATGCCCCAACTTCTTTGGCACCTCCTATGCTATTTGGTAGACCTGGCTCAGTACCTGTTGGTCTTTATGGAAACGGTCAGCCTCCACATCATGGAGAAAACTTAGCTAGTATCTCACAGAATATTCCCAACACCCTGCCTTCTGTGCACTCTTTACCATCTCTGGGTCAGTTACAGCCACTGCAGCCTCCCCAGCTACCTCGTCCTGCAGCACATCTCAGACCGCTTGTTCCAGCATCACCCCAACCAGATCAAGCTGGTTCTTTGTTGCAGAGCCCTCTACAAGTGCAAATGCAATCATTACAGGTGTTGCAACAACCTCAGGTCTCTCCTGCTCATATTTATTATCAGACTCCACAGTCGGAGAATGTTCCACATTCCTCGCAACAGCAGCAAGTTGAACATTCTCAAGCACAGGCTGCGCGTCAGCAAGGTGTTGGTATGTCCCAGCAACAGGACCCTGCAATGACCCTGCAAGAATATTTTAGATCGCCAGAAGCTATTCAGGTAGATCTACATTCTGGCAACAAATATGGCGAGAATCATTTGTCCATGTGGCTCGTGCATTCATCATGTTCTTATTGTGTCATTGCAGTCTCTATTAAGTGACCGTGATAGGCTTTGTCAGCTCCTTGAACAACACCCAAAGTTAATGCAGATGCTTCAGGTACGATTATCCTTTCACACGGTCTTTCAGGAGAAAGACAACACCTCCATGCGAACACACCACCATACTCCCCACACTGAGGCAATATTTAACTCATATTGCTTTTAGTCATCTCCTCTCTTGAATCTAGCAACTGCAGATGTGCTTAATGCTAGAGAAAATGATGATTCATTAACGTTTATTGCACATTTTCAGCTTTCCATTCTTGACTTTAATTGAACCGTCTCAAAGTGCCTCTTTAGTTTCTCTTTGGAAGGCAGTTGAGCAAATTTACTATACAAATTTGTCATCATTTTCTTTCTTGCAGACTGAAAGTTAAGCATCGCCAAGTTAGTTCAAATGTCTTCATTTATTCAAAAAAGAATTTGCTGCTGTAGTTTGAAGTGCCATGCAGATGATTTTCCATAATTGTTTTGTGGTTTTTTCAGGAAAGATTAGGTCAACTATAGTGATAGGAAAACATTTGTGTTATCAACTGGATCTCGGCGTACCTCCTGTCCAGTTTTGGTGGATGGAGCGATAGGAAGGTATTTGGTATTCTCAGCTGGATCCTCTTCTACCTGCTGTCTTCCGCCAAGCCGATGGCCATGGAATGAATGGACAAGATTGAGCCAAAGAAGCACCCTGACTTGATTATGGTTTGGTTATCTACTTATAACCATTTAACTCACTGTCTTTTTTGTTTCCTTTTTTGGCACGGAATGTACATTAACTCTGTTCATCCTGTAAAAACATTGGCGGCCTTTTTGGTGGTTCCCATCCAATGGAGGGACCACCGAGAAAAGCTGATCTATAGGAGCCTTGGCGAAGGTCTGATGTAGCTTTTGTATAATGTATTTCCTTGCCCAGAATACCGTCTCTTGTAGTTTCCACGCTAGTAAAGGAAGAATTCATGTTAAGAAATACTGCTAAGAAATTTAGAGAATGATTTTTGTTTATTATACGTTAAGCATTACAATAAATTAATTATATACAAGTTGTCTAAAAAATAAAAATAGCAACTATCTTAAAAAATTGAGTTTCAAATCTGCTAATTTCGTTTTACAGAAGGGCAAATTATTGTGGTAATTTTTTAACTGTTGTGAAATTTAATTTTTGCTTTTCAATTAAAAAAGTTTTTGCTTTTTAATTAAAAAAAAGTGTAAAATGTTTCTCGGAATTTTTTAATTGTTTAAATTTTGTCTTTCTGTCAATTGACTACTTAACAATTTTGTTAATTTTTAATAGAATTTTAGTATTTTTTACATTTTATATTAAAATATATTATGAGTAAATTATTCTGGTAATTTTTAACTATTGGTTTATTTAGTTTTTACTCTTCAATTAAAAAAAGAGAGAGTTAATTTCGTTAATTTTTAAAAATATTTTGGTAATTTTATATATTATAATTAAAAATATATTACTTTTTATTTTTGTTTCTTTAAAAATAATTTCTTTTATCTTTATTTTTTTCTTTTTCTAGTTTTCTCTTCTTCTTGCTCACTCTTGGTTGTTGCTGCAATTAATTCTACTGGAATTGTAGAAAATTAATTCTTCCAAATGCACCTTGGAAACGAAATGGATGGATCATCTTCTGGAGAAGTTAGCAGTGAGTTGAGTTTAGACCTGGACAATTGGAAATAAATTTTATAATTTTACATGCAGAGAATGCTTCCGATAGTGTGATGCTCTCTCTGGACAGTAAGTGAAGTTACATTAATAATCTTTGTATACCCCTTGTAAGAAACTCTGCAAATTACCAAATTGCGGTATAACTGAGTAAAAAAGATAGTAAAAAAATCATTACAATAATCACTGAGAATTAAAATTTTCCTTTTTGACGCCTTCTGGGACAACAAATTGCTTGTAATTATTGGAAACGTTCATGGTTGCAAACCTCTATTAACCTCCTACTGCTTTAGACCACCAAGAAGAAAAGGTAGAAGAGGAATTGGTAGTGCTTGGACCAGTAGCCTCTTAGATTGATGTCTATCGGTAACAAGAAATTTGGGATTCGCGTCATGTATATGGCACACAATTAGTTCTATCGATGTAAATCAACAAATCATTGAGAATTTGAGGACAATATAATAGAGTAGGCAAACAAATTAAAATTGGAATCATTGCTCAAAAGTAAGGGTCGTAAGTTAATTAAAGAAAAACAAACTCCCAGATAGCAGTGTTAATGCTCCGACCTTGACCTAATTGACAACCATCCCCTGCTTCTAGCAATCCTTCCCCAACTTCTAGCCATAAAACAATCCGCCTACTTTGTTTTCAAGATGTATCTGAAAGAATTGGGTTTCTCCAATTTCGGTGAAAGTAGAATTGCAGCGGCAACCAAGAGCGAGCAAGAAGAAGATGAAACTGGAAGAAGAAAAGAAAGAAAAAAATAAAGATAAAATAAATTATTTAAAATAAATAAAAATAAGAAAATAATATATTTTTAATTAAAAATATAAAATTACCTAAATACCTTTAAAAATTAACGGAATTGTCAATTGACCAATGGTCAAGATTTAGACGATTAGAAAGTTCGAGGAACTATTTCACGTTTTTTTAATTAGAGGGTAAAAACTAAACAGACTAATAGTTGGAAGGTAACCATAATAATTTGCCTATAATATAGGGGTGACAATGTTGAACACGACCCAACCTGAAAATGACACGGTTATAACGGGTTAGAGTTAGGCTTTCGCGAGTTCGGGTCAAATATTAAGCGTGTTCGGGTTATAAACGGGTTCAATCCGTTTCAACCCACAAACTCATTTATTTTATTTATTATTTTTTTTGGGCACAAACTCCTCTAACTCGTGAACCCCACTAATTTTTTTGCACAACCCGTTTCTCCTAGAAACTCTATCCCTAGCCGCCAGAATGTTGTTTGAAGTTTGTTAGATTTTCAATGTATTAAGTAAATTGGATGTTTAGACTTTTAAGATTAAATCTTATGAATTTATTGACATCACTAGATATCTAATCGGATGATTTATTATTTTATTGGCTATTTAAAACTTTATGAACTATTTTATTAGTTATTTAATTTTATATGGTTTGATTTTTTTTTTAATTTATTGTGTAATTGGGTGGACAGGTTGGTGGGTTTAGTAGGTATTCGAGTCATGTCGTGTCAATCCGTTTATTTTCATGTCGTGTTCGTATTATAAAATTAGGCACGTTTATTAATCGTGTCGTGTTCGAGTTGGTTATCGTGTGTAATTATCCCAAGTTAACACGACTTGCCAATCCGAATACGACACGATTATCACCCCTAATATTTTAATATAAAATGTGAAAAATTATCAAAATGCCATTAACAATTAACGGAATTGTCAATTGACTATCAATCAACTGACGGAATGATAAGATATGGACAATTAAAAAGTTTGAGAAAATGTCTTACACTTTTTTTAGTTGGAGGGTAAAAATTAAATTTTGTAATAGTTGAAGGGTTACCAGAATAGTTTGTCCTTTGCAAATCTCCCAATTTAAGAGTCAGACTTCTCTAATTTAATTTGATTTTAGTATTACAATATTTATAATATTACTTTCTTGGAATATACCATTAGTTATGTTTTTCCACACTCCTCAAGTTGGTGAATAGATATTCACTATTCCCAACTTAGATATAATACTTTCAAATATTGGATCACTTAACTTTTTGATTAACACATTAGCAAGCTAATCACTCATAACCATATAAGATGTACAAATCAATCCACTTTTCGGATCATGTTGCATAATATTGTGAGTTGTACTAATCGCATATTTATTATCGCAATAAAACTTTATCAGGCTATCCAACTTGATCCTCATGTCTTCCAAAATGATCTTCAATTAAAGTAACTCAATACTCTTTGAATCATCGCATGAAATTCAGCATCTGCACTAAATTGTGTTACCACATTTTGCTTTTTACTCTTCCATGTCACAAGATTCTCATAAAAAAATGTACAATTTTCAATGGTCAATCTTCTATCGATCAATGACTCAGCATAATTAGCATTTGTATAGGCTTCAAGCATTAGACTCCTAATTCTCCTAAAGAGAATACCTTTTCCAAGTGTACCTTTAAGATATTGCAATACTTGAAGATGAACCTATTTTGGACTATGTATGAATTGACTAATCACACTCACAATATAAGCTATATTTGTGTGTGAAATAAATAAATGGGTTTTCCTACTAAACGTTGATACATTCCTTTTTCTACCATAAGTCCATAACATCTTCTTCTACTATTTCAAGCTTTGTATTCAGATCCATTAGAATACTCACTAGTTTGCATGCTGTTTTACCTGTCTTCTCGAGTAGATCAGTTATATACTTCTGTTGTGAGAAAAATACTCTTCTCTGAATGTGTCACTTCAATTTTGAGAAAATACTTTAGCTTCCCAAGTGTTTTAATCTCGAATTTTTTTACCAAACACTCACTCAAAGAATGTCTCTCATCATCATCACTTTTTGTAACAATTATATTATCCACATAAACTAAAAAAACTGTGACTCCTCCTAAGGACGAGTGCTTGATGAACATAGTATCATCTCCTTGACTTTACTTATATCCTAACATTATCATAACCTAGGTAAACCCGCCAAATCATACTTGAGGAGATTGTTTAATCCGATATAATGCCTTCTTTAACGTACATATTGTATGATTGGTAACTCATTTTCCATAACCAGATGAAATCTCTCTCTCTATCTATCTATCTATCTATCTATCTATCTATCTATATATATATATATATATATATATATATATATATATATATATATATCTTGAGATCTCCATACAAGAAAGCACTTTTTACATCAATCTGCTATAAATCTCATCTAAAGTTGGCTGTCAAAGATAATAAGACTTTAACAATATTTAACTTTTCAACTGGGGCAAAAGTCTTTAGATAATCTACTCCATACGCCTAAGTATAACCTTTGGCCACTAACCTTACCTTATATTTTTTCACTAAATTATTAGCTCCATATTTTACTATATATACCAATTTACACCCCACTAGTTTCTTCCCTGTTAGTAACTCTACAAACTCCTATATTTTGTTCTTTTTCCACGCCTCTATTTCTACATTTGTCGTTTGTTTTCATTTCTATTAGACAAAGCTTCAGATAGATTAGAATGAATGATAATAGTTTCTAGATTACTGAGGAAGGCTCTATATGACAAAGAAAATCGTTCAAAGGACGAGAAGTGTGTAAGGGGATATAAAGGTCTTTTAGTTCTTAGTGCAGTGGGAAAATCTGTGTCACTACTGAAAAGATTGTGGCAACAAGTCAGAGTGAAAATACACAGTGAAAGACTTTAAAAATTTTACATTTTCTCTTTAGCTTAATCACTAAGAGTTTAGGTTGTGTATGAACTATGAGTTGTTGAGCTTCTGGTGTTCTCCTCGAAGATTCAAGCTCTTGTCCAACAAATCTTCTACTGCGTTGCATAAGCTTCGATCTTTCGAGATATGGCCCTACCTAATTCTAGCCGGTGAAAGCCTAGGGTTTGGATCAATGGTCTTTTCTTGACTCACTGCTACGAAGCCGAATCAAGAACACATTTTTCTTGAATTTTTATTGACTAGAGATCAAGAGAACACTACCTACACTAGAAAGTTTGAAGCTTTCCTATGGTAAAGAAAAAGAGAGACGAAACAGAGAAGAGAGGTAGGCTGCCAAGAAGAAGAACAGAAAACTTAGGGCTTTTCTAATATCCTAGAAACAACGTTTGTCAATTTCTAAAACTCTGAATGATATAAATAATATACATATACATGTGTGTGTGTGTGTGTGTGTGTGTGTGTGTTATATAACAAAACTGGCTAGTTAAGACTTAATTAAAAGCCCTAGCCGTCCAACATTCTCTAGGCTGACTAGCGTGAGCCTACTGGGCTAGGGCTTACTCCCTTAGGCTCTTATCCACATTCTTGAGTCAGCTTTTAATTATTTTTAATCCTAGACCAGAACAATCTCAAAATAAGTAATTAAATAACCAAATGTACCAAGCCTTTATCCTATGCCTTTTTCTGATTTAGAATTAGACTACTTTATAATTAATTAACTCACAAATCAAGTTTTTAATTAATTCTTTCTTTGAATTTTTTATTTTATTCCAACCCAATAATAAATTATGCTCACTAAATAAAATAAAACCTATTTATTTAAGACCAAATCCTTAGCCCAAAAACAATTAGGCTTTACAAACTATCCTGAAGACCAAAAGAAACATCGTCCTTAGCTACTAAAATAATCAAAATACCCCTATTATATAAATAGTTGTATTTTATATTTTAAATATTTTCTGATATCACTACAAGAAAATATTGATCACAAGGACAATACTGTGCTTTACAATGTTTCCGACCTACATGTGTTATAACTAATATACTCTTCTACATAACACCCGTTATTGAGATATGAGAAATATACTAACATCTCTCTCAATAACATCCACTATCCTTAGACATCTAGTCCGATAATCTATGACTTCTAATATGTACCCTCTTATTTCTGGGAGTTATCCAAAAGCATACAATACTAAGTCACGTCCTTAGGGTCCTAGATTATTTAGATTATGCTAAACAATCATAAGGAGATGATTTCTCCAATTAGGAGTATAGAAGCTATCTTGTACGAGTCTGTCTTAACTAACTAGTCGCGCATACCTAACAAACAAGTATATTGGTCCTACGATAGGACCTCGTCTATAATATATCAAAGTATATGCTTCCAACTCTAACCAACTCACACTTAAATTGTAGGGTATTAGTCCACATTGTAGTAGTAGTAATTTGGATTTCTCATATTTTAGTACTTTTAGAAACCACTACAATAGGTCCAATTCTACGTATTCTAAATACACTTACACCATGAAGTGAGAGGACCACTCACTGACTAATGGTAAGCTATTTCCCATTTGGAATTCATAGTATAATAACATTTGTCCTGATGAGATTATTATTCTCATAAATTGGTTAAAAACTATTGTATATGTGTTAAGTACCTCTTGATCCATACCTTGATATTCACATGGATCACTTAGTTTACTTAGACACATGGATCTTTTCCAACAAATATCGTGCGTGCTAAATTAAAGTAAAGAACACAAACACTTTGAGAATAAAACTTTTATTCATTACATCAAATTTTACATCAGATACATAGTTTGGAGGGCATACATTCTAACACTCTCCCATTTGCACTCTAAGACTATGTAAGCTTATAAGTGCATATCCTCATAGCATCTAAGTATCTCTTAAAGACTCTTTCTGCCAAAGGCTTAGTGAATAGATCAATTAGATTATTTTTTGAGGTAATCTGTTCCACTACAATTTCCTGTCTCTGAATAAATTTTCGAATCATGTGGTACTTCCTCTTGATGTGCTTTTTCTTCCTGTGGTTTCTTGATTTTTTAGACTGTAAGACAGCTCATAAGTTGTCACAATATAGTACGATTGACTTGTCTATCTATAACACAATTATAAGTTTTGAAAGTAATTTTTGAAGTCATATTGCTTTCTTAGATGCCTCTGAAGTTGTCATATATTCAACTTTTATAGTTGAATCAACAATACAAGATTATTTGATACTCTTCCATAAAATAGCTTCCCCAGATAAGGTAAAAATATATCCACTTATGAATTTTCTTTCATCCTTATTCGTTTAGAAGTCTGAGTCTGTATATCCTGTTGGAACCAAGTTATCGACTTTGTAAATTAGCATATAATCCCTTATTCCCTTAAGGTACTTAAATATATGCTTTATAGCTTACCAATGGTCCTCTTCTGGATTTGACTGATATCTGCTGATTAACCCTACAACAAAGCAAATATTTAGCCTAGTACACAGCATAACGTACATGAAACTTCCCTCAACCGAAGTATACACAACATGACGTATTCATTCTATTTTTTTCCTTTTGTGTCTTAGAATACTTTTTTGAAGAAAGAGATAACCCGTGTCTATAAGGGATTTGAGTCCATTTACATAAGTCCATGCTAAATTTGGCCAAGATTTTGTCAATGTATTTGGCTTAAAATAATTCTAACATTCTCTACTTTTTATTTCTAAGAAGCTTTATTTTGAGAATATAGTTGACTTCTCCAAAATCTTTCATATTGAATTGACCAGAAAGCCAAACTTTTGTAGATAACAGTGTCCCTATATCATTACCAATGAGTAGAATGTCATCCACATATAATACAAGAAAGACAATATTCATACCTTTTAATTTTCTGTACACACATGGTTTATCCTCATTTTGAATGAAACCATAAGACTTCATAGTTTCATCAAAACAAATGTTCCCATTCTCTTGATACATACTTAAATCCACAAATGGACTTCTTAAGCTTGCATACCTTGCGTTCTTGACCTTTAGTAATAAAACCTTCTGATTAGGACATATATATATCTTCACTAAGATAACCATTTAGAAAGGCCATTTTGACATCCATTTATTATATTTCGTAGTCATAATAATATGTGATGGTAAGGAGAATGTGAATGGATTTTAATATGGCTACCAAGGAAAATGTTTACTTATAATCGATTCTCTTTTTTTGAGTATAACGCTTTGCCACAGCCTAGCTTTAAAAGTTTTCACCTTCCTATCTGCACCTCTCTTCCTCTTGTATACCCATTAACACTAATGAGTTTTATCCCTTCGGGTGAAGTAACATGATTCCAAATCTGATTGAAGTACATAGACTCAATCTCGATTTTCATTACTTCATGTCATATATCTACATCAACATCAGTAATAGTCTTATTGTTCCTAGTGGGATTTTACTTCTGATGGTCAGAGACTATGTCAAAAATATTTTCAGTTCATCTTTTTAGAACCCTAAATACCATCCTACTATGATGAGGCTCATTTGGTAAAGAATCCTTGGATTGTGCCTCTTCTTGTTCCACAATTGGATTACTGAAAGTTGACTCAGAAGATAACTTCTCTATTAGTTCCATTCTACTTGAACTTTTGATAAATGTATTCTATTCATCGTCTAAGTAGTTAGTGTTAGTACTTACTAATACTTTTTGCTCATTTGAATGATAAAAGTAATTGCATTTTGTTTCCTTTGGATACTCAACGAAGTAGCACAATTCTGATTGTTGCTCTAACTTATCTCACTTGATCAATATATAAGCCGGATATCCCCATATCCTGAGATGATTTAGACTAGGCTTCCATTCAATCCACATTTCATAGGGTGTTCTAGGCATTAATTTGGAAGGTACTAAGTTCAAAATATATATCGTCATTTCTAGGAGATATCCCCAAAAACAAATAGGAAGAGTTGCATGAGACATCATACTTTAGAAAATTTCCATCAATGTCTTGTTCTTTCTCTCAACTACTCCGTTCTATTGGGATGTCCCAGGAGCACTTAATTGAGGTACTATCTTATGATGTACTATATAATATTTGAACTCACTAAAGAAATACTCTCCATCACGATCCGATCTAAAAGTTTTGATTAACTCTATTTGATACTTCACTTCAATTTTAAACTCTTTGAACTTATCAAAAGAGTTAGATTTGCGCCTCATTAGGTAAACATAACCATACCTTATATAATCATCTGTGAACGTGATGAAGTACTCAAAACCTTCTATTATTGGTGTGGATAAATGACCACACATATCAGTATGAACTAAACTCAATACTTCCTTGGCTCTATCTACTTTTTTGGTAAAAGAGCTTTTGGTCATCTTTCCTATAAGGCATGATTTACACTGAAGCCAATTTTTCAGTCTCAATGAGCCTAAAAGCCTATCATAGATTATTTTCTCAATCTTAGTTGAGTTAATGTGATCCAACTTTAGATGTTATAAGTATAAGTTATTGACATTGATTTTTCTCTTCTTATTTATTACAAGTTCACTTTGAGCATTATTTACTTGATTGTTAATTGGATTTATGAAGAACAATTTACTATACATGTGCCTAATACATAAAGTTACTCCATCTTTACTAATAGAAATGCTAGATTGGAATGAAACAGAATATTCACGATTTATTAGTTTTGCAATTGAAATCAAATTCTATTTAAATCTGAGTACATATAAAATAAAAAGCAACTCTAGGTCTCCCATTGCTTGTGCTCATACTCGTGCTTCATTTCCCACTCGAAGATCATGCCCACTTTTCTTGAGTCACGTTATTATCCTAAACCCCTGCAAGGAGTTATATATATAGTTAGTGGCTCTGAAATCAATAATCTAAGTAGATAATAATCTAACCATTATAATTGACTTTAGATAAAAAGCATTACCGGTAAGATTTTTCTTGGCTAAATGATATGGACACTCATTTTTTCAGTGTCTTTTCTTATCACATTTGAAGCACTTCCCCTTAGGCTGATACTTGGTCTAGGCCACTACATTACCCTTTTTATTCTTAAACTTTTTGGGCTTGGCCTAATCCTAATTCTTGAAGAATAAGATTTGGCAATTAAGGCCTTAGACTGTGACCTCATTACTTTTTCCACTATCTGGAACTCCTTCATCAATTCCATTAGAGTATCTCTAACTATTTCATGTTATAATTTAATTTGAACTGCGAGAAAGAGTCTAGTAAAATCTTAAGGACCATATCCACTTGACTCTCAGGGATAGTGGCCCTCAAGACTTCTGTTTTTTCGAAAGCAGCAATTATTTTGTGCATATGCTGTTAGAATATATGCTCTCTTAGACCAGGTTTTTGATATAATTTTGATTTATATTAATAAAAGTTTTATTCTCAAAAATTATTTATGAATTTTTCATTACTTCTATGCTTACTTTCATTGGAAAAGACCCATTGTATTTAAGTAAATGGTTCATGTGAATGGAGATATTTCACAGTAAGGTATAGACCATGAGTTACTTAACACATAAACTATTGTTTTTAACCGAATGATGAGAATGAGAATCTCATCATGGTAAAGTTATTGTATTATGAATTCTAAATGTGGAATGGCTTACCTTTAGCCAATGAATAATCTTCTCATTTCATAACATAAGCGTATTTCGAATATATAGAACTGGACCTATAATAGTGGTTTCTTAAAGTACTATACGGAAGAAACTTAGACTACTACTGTTATAGCATTGATTTATACTTTATGGCTTGAGTATGAGTTGGCGGTCTAATGAAACTAGGAGCAGATGCTTTGATATGCTATAGTTGAGGTTCTATTGTATGAACAACATGCTTGTATGTTGGGTATATGTAACTAGTTAATTAAGACAGACTTGTACAAGATAGCTTCTTCCTTGGGAATATGACTTGGATGTTTGCTTTAGGGTAGCTCCCTTAGAAAGCAGAAATATTCCAAGAGATCGTAGATTATTGGATTAGAAATTTAAGGATGGTAGATGTCTTTTAGAAAGGTGTTGGTACACTTTTTTCTGTCTAAATGAATAACGATGTGTAGAGGGGTATTTTAATCATTACACCTGTAGGTTAGAGACATTGCTAACATAACATTATCCTCGAGGTCAATATTTTCTTATGATAATATTAGAAAATATTTAAAATATAAAATATAACTATTTATATAATAGAGGTATTTTGATCATTTTAATAGTCAATGCGATATGTCTTTTTGGTCCTCGAAATAGCCCATAAATCCTAATTAATTTTGGATTGAGAAAATGATCTCGGTTGAAGAGGATTTTATTTTATTTAGGAAGTCTAATTTATTATTAGATTGGAATAAAATAAAAGGTTGAGAGGAATTAAATTAAATTTATTATCTGATTTAATTGGTTAATTAATTATTCAGGACTTGAGCCCAGATTGAATAATTGGAAAGGTTAACCTGGGCCTAAACTAGGTAAAAAGGCTTGAATAATTATCTTGGTCTATTTTGGTTCATTAATTATTTATTGAGTTATTTTATAAACTCAAAATATAAATAATTAAATTTTATTATTTATGGGCTCATAGAGTCTAAGAATAAATAATAAAAATATTTTCTGACCCAATAACTTGGACGGAGTTTTTTCCTATTCACATAACAGAAGAGTTTAGGGGCGAGCTAAACGTCTTCTGTGATAACTTATCTTGATAACATCCGGATGATTTTGAATAACTAAAATCCCGGTAGTCTTATTATTAGATAGGCTGTGTATTTTATATATACTACTGTGAACGGAAAAAACATACAAGTCTGGTTTTTTTTTCTCTCATTTTTCTTTTCCTTGATACTGCTAATTTTGATAGCAAAGTGTCAAGAGAAACAAACTGTTATTCTCGCCTGAGTTGTTTTCACCAACAACATTTAGGTAGAGGTATATTTCGATAATTGAAAAGCTCGTGCGTTTATGCCGAGGAGAAGTAGACGGCTAGCTAGCTTTGATCCAGAAGTTTCAACAAGTAGAGGAGAAGAGATTCTTATTTGAAAAACCTTAGAGCGGGGGGGTGAATAAGGTTTTTGACAAACAAAAATAATTTTTTCGATTTGTCTAAAATGTTGAATAAGGATGATCACCAGGATGCTTGGACTGACTTTATAGATGTATAGAAAGCTATCCAAGCACTCGTACATGTATATTCAGTTTTAGACAGTGAAAGAACATAAAAAATAGTATATGAACAATTGAATAAAATAAGACAAGAGATGTATAGTGGTTCGATCAACAATGATCTGCGTCCACTACCTTAAGCCTCACACTTAAAGATTTTCAACCCTATTTCATTAACCTCACTTAATGAAACTGTTTCACATACAAGAGAGGATCACCACACTAGGTTTTCCACAACCTCTCAAGTTACGCAAACACATCAAGGATCACCTCACTAGGTTTTACAACACAACCTTTATACAACCACAAAACAAGGATTACCCCAATGGGTTTTACTACATAACTTTGAACATAAATCAACACAAGGCTCACCCCTATGGGTTTTACACCACAACCTTGATACAACCACAAAATAAGGATCACTCCAATGAGTTTTACCACACAACTTTGGACATAAATCAACACAAGGCTCACCCCTATGGGTTTTACACCACAACCTTGCAATACAACAGAGATTAGAATATCAATAGAACAGAGATAAGCTCACTTACTTGAGCAGATGTTCTCTCAGATACAAGACACAAATACTTTTATCTTTGATACACAATGAACTCACTTTGAAGTTAGATAAAAGGAGATTTTTAAAAAATATTGAGCAATAATGTTTCTAAGATAGATGTTTCAAAAATCTTATCTCTAATCTTGCTTTAAGGGCTATTTATAGAGTCAAAAAGTGAAGTGCCAACGGTCATAAAAAAAATGGCTATAAATTTTCTATTTAAACTCTTCCGAGTTTTAGACTCGAGTTTTGGACGAAGATGCATCCAAAAGATAAGTCCAAAATGGCACATCCTTGATAGAAATTTTTCAACCCAGTTTATAGAATTTTAGATGAACCTTTTGGATTCAAATTGTTCCATCCAAAATTTTGTGAATTTCAAAAACTTTAAAAACATCTCCTTTGAAGCTTCAAGGTAATGTCAAATGAATCAAAAGATAAGAAGACATAGGAATTAATAAATATACCTTAATAATACTTTCTAATATATCATTCTTCATAAAGAACTTCCTTGATATATAACTCTTCATACTTTAATTTTCTCACTTTGATCTTCTAATCTTGAAATCAGCGATGAAGGAGTTGCCAACAATTCTTATTTGAAGACTTTTGAAGAATAAAGGTCAAACATGTCCTATCACAATAAATTGACAAGTTAGTCCATATCAACGTTTGTCATAAATCAAAATATAGAAGAAAGCTTTCAGGGCTAACAATCTCCCCATTTTTGAGTGATGACAAACATGACACTTTTGATATGTAAAGAGAGAACATGTTGAACAAAAAGGTGCAAATAAATGTAATCTTACTGTATAGGTCTCATAGAGATCTTATGATAAAAAATTTGTAAACATATCTCAATGATCCTAAAGCTTGTCATATCTCTATATAAATATTTAGAATGATTTGATAGAGATAAAATACTAAAATACTCCCCATAAATATATGCTTATGTGACTATTTTAAACATAAGAGGGATGAGTAGAAGTAATGATTTATTCATCCAAAAAGTGTATCCAAAATAGTTTTGGAAGAACGAATGTTTTCAGAATTACATTTGGATAGGGATTTTGGATGTCCAAAATATTTTTCAATTCAGTAAAACTACTTATAAGAACATTTGTTTTGGATTCAAAATTTCTGAGTCCAAAACTCCTGCTGACTCAATGCATGAAAATCTTATCACAGAATTTAGTTTCAATCATCCAGAAATTTGTGTTTTTGAATAAAATTGAACGTAACAAATATAGGGGTTTTTAGAAAATTTTGTGAACAGTGAATCAAAATATATCAGTGATTTTTTATAACAGCTCAAATTTGATTTCAATGCATAACTGTTCATACCAGAAATAGTTCATGCAATTCGTAACAGTTTATGTAGTTACTTGAAATTCAGAAATTGTTCATCTCTCCACTAACAGTTTCAGTTTTCAAATTGGTTCCAATTATCATAGCAGTTCTTTTGCAGATCCATCATCAGTCTAATTTCAAAACAGAAGTCATTCCCAAAATTCAGTTCATACATATAACATCAGTCATGTAGAATTCATATCAGATTATTATGCAAAACCCATAATTTTTTTCATATCAACATGTAGATCGTCAGTCATATGCAGACCTAACATGCAGAAACCTAATATTTTCTCCTTATCAGTTAATGCATGCCGACAATTTCATACAACAGCATAAATGCAGACCATAACATTTTCAGACCAACATATTTCTTTCTCCCTAGTGAATGCAAACAACATCATGCCAACAATCATGTAGACCAACATTAACATTTTCAGACCAACAACATACAACAGTCATGCAGACCATAATATTCACAGACTAACATTTTCTTTCTCCCCCTTTGTCATCAATCAAAAAGAAGCATAGCAGAAGGAGAGAAGAAGAAAACCATATAAATAATATGCAATCAACAGTCATCTAGATAGATAATAGAGAAGAAAGCTTAAACAAGTATCTAGCAGAAATTATCCAAAGACATAATGGAAATGACTGAAAAAGTAAATTGTTCAACGTTGCGCAAAATGAAAATTGTCCATCAACCAATGTTGTTGCCTAATAATGCTATCTAGGAAATATTAATGGTTTCACCTTTTGATCCAGCACCCTTTTTGGAAAACTGACCAACTATTCTATTGGATTTTCTTTTCACAACAACGTGTTTCTGTCTTTTTCCAGAGGGTTTGGGCTTAGGAGAAGGAGGAGGAGTCTCTGTCTTCTTTAAGGGAAAAGGTGGAGGAGATGGTTTAGGAGAAAGTTCAGGAGAGGAATCCTTTTTGTCCACTGGCAATTCAGACTTGTCCTCAACTTTTTCATGTTCAGAAGACTTAGCAGATTTCTCAATAATAGAAAGTCTATTTCCAAGACACTTAATTTCTGAACTAAATGATTCCAATTTCTCAGCAAAGGAGCTGATTTCACTCAGAATATTTTCAGACAAGCTGGAGTCTGGAACAGTTCCTTTAGCAGATGATTCTGCCTGAAAAACTTCATCAATTTTTCTCTTTGTTCCTGACTTCCCTTCTTCCTTAATCTTTATCAAGTTTTCCCTCTCTTTTCTTGTAGATTCTCTTAACAATTTCCATGAATTTTCCTTCCTTACGTATGCTATCTTTTCAAATGAATCAAAGCTATAAACGTTTGTTTTGCTGGGATCACAGGGAACAGAGCTTAAATCAATTTAAAAAAATTCAAGGACTTTCGTCAACAGATTTCCAAATGGAAGAGCTTTGCTTGAAGTGTTTCGAGACTACAACATAAGCTTAGTTGCTAGAAACCCAAAATTTATTGGCCTTTTCTCAACCAAAGCCAACATTATCACCATTTGTAGAATGCTTATAGAAGTCTTATGGCCAAAACTCGAGACAATCATGGTTGACACCATGTGATGCAAGATTCTACCCATCGCATTCAACCATTTAGAACTCCTATTTCCAGAATTCTCAAAACTTTTCCCTCCAGTGAATAGTTTTTCAAAAATTTTCAGATCAAAAATTTCTTTTCCCTCAGGAAATTTGTTCAGCTCAAAGTACTGAAAACTGGCATCTCTAACATCACAAATTTTGTTAAACAGCCTATGATCAAATTCTATTTCTCTGCCCTTTACTCTTGACACATACCATCTAATCATAAAACCTCCCTCAGTTTCTTCCAGTTTTCCTTTTCTCAAGTTTGCATAAAATTTCCAGACCAGAGGAGTATATATTTTCTCATCAACTGACAACAAACTTCCGCACCCAATGTGATCAAACATATCCAGAATATTAGACAAATTTAGAAATACAGAATGGTTAACCCGATAGCCAGAGATTACAATTCGATTTCTTGAAACCTAATCATTGAATTCAGTTTCACACTTTGAATCAAGAAATCGGGGTACCTGATTTGCAGAACTCACTTGTTCTGAAGAAGATTCTGACGTATCATAGTGGGAAGTAGAAAAGTGTGGTTGAGGAGAAGCTTTCTTCGCTTTCGCCTTGGTTGAACCCGAAGTCATTTTCTTTTTCATAGGAGATGATTTTTGCCCCTTCTTTGGTTTTGGAACGGTAGATTTAGTTTTTTCCATTGAAAGATTGAGGCTTTTCCTGAGCTTTTTGGTCTTTGAAGAAGAAGCGTACAGAGGATTTTTGGAAGAAGAACGGTTTCAAGGGTTTTGAATAAAAGAAAACCAGATTGCTTTGAATATCTAGGATAATATGAGAATTAAGTGCCTTGAAAACATATATTTTTCTGAGGAGTTTGGAAAAACGCACAAACTAATTTTTTTTAAATTCAAAATTTGGAATAAGAAAATATTAAGGGTGGGTTTTGGAACCAGACCCAATCGGAAACTTTTATCCAAAAGAATGTTTTTCCGAAAAGCATTTTGGACGTAGGAATTGGATTCAGACACTGTGTCTAAAATAGATAACAAGGTATTTTGGATGTAGAACTTGTTTCCAAAACATTTTTCTTCACAAATCCTACACAAAGAAGACTTATACCACATGGTTAATTATCAAATTATTGTAATTCCCAAGCCTCTTCTCAAATTGTTGAATCTATCTTCAGTTAGAGGTTTAGTGAAGATATCTGCAAGTTGTTCATCTGTTGAGATATATTCAACACATACATCTCTTTTGAGTACATGGTCTTGGATGAAGTGGTGTTTAACTTCAATGTGTTTTGTCCTCGAATGCTGCACTGAATTTTTTGTTAGATTGATAGCACTTGTATTATCACACAATATAGGTACACAATTAAAATTAAGATTAAAATCCAGCAATGTATTCTTCATCCATAAATTTGAGCACAACAACTCTCGGCTGCAATATATTCAGTCTCAGTGGTGGATAAGGATACATAAGCCTGCTTTTTACTGTGCCATGACACAAGAGAGTGTCCAAGAAATTGACAATGACCACTGATACTTTTTCTTTCAACTTTACACCCAACATAATCTGCATCAGTATATCCTATAAGATCAAAAGTACTAGTACGTGGATACCATAATCCATAATCATATGTACCAATCAAGTATCAAAATATGCATTTAACTACACATAAATGAGATTCCTTTGGACAAGATTGAAATTGAGCACAAAGACATACTGAAAACATTATATCAGGTCGGCTGACAATAAGATAGAGTAGACTTTCAATCATACCTCTATACTTATACTCATCTATTTTCTTACCTTTTTCATCATAATTGAGTTTAATGGATGTGCTCATAGGTGTGCTGATTTTTTTTTTACTTCATTCATTCCAAATCTTTTGAGCAACTCCTTGGCATACTTAGCTTGATTAATAAAGATACCGTCTTTTATTTGCTTAATTTTCAGATCGAGGAAGAAGTTTAGTTCTCCCATCATACTCATTTCAAATTCTTACTGCATAGTTTTAGTAAACATCTTGCACAAAGATTCATTAGTAGCACAAAAAATAATATCATCAATATAGATCTGAACAATCAGTAAATTATTAGGGTTATCGGATTTGATGAACAAGGTATTATTAATCAACCCTCTAGAGAATCCTTTTGAGATCAAGAATCCACTAAATCTTTCATATCAAGCTCTTGGAGCTTGCTTTAATCCATAAAGTGTTTTAGAAAATTTGAAAATGTGATTGGGAAAGTGCTCATAAATAAAACTTGGAGGTTGTTCAACATACACTTCCTTCTCAATAAAGCCATTTAGAAATGCACTTTTGACATCCATTTGATAAAGTATGAAATTTTTTAAAGATGCAAAAGTAAGCAACATACGTATGGTTCCAGTTTGGCAACAGGTGCAAATGTTTTATTATAATCAATGCTTTCTTCTTGATTAAATCCTTGGATAACCAACTTAGCTTTATTTCCGATAACAGTCCTATTTTCATCAAGCTTATTTCTAAAAACCCATTTTGTACTAATAACAGGTCGATCATGAGGTCTAGGGATGAGTTTCCAAACTTGATTTCTTTCAAATTGATTAAGCTCTTCTTGCATGGCAATAATCCAAAATTCATCATACAAAGCAATATCAATGCAGCTTGGTTCAATATTTGAAAGAAGAGCAAAGTTATCAACGAAATATCGTATAGTTTTAACTCCATGATTTGGATCTCCAATAATTTGTTCCTTTGGATAACCTGATTTGTATTTCCAATCCTTCGGCAATTGATGATTTGCAGAATCTTCAGTTTGTTCTTTCTCTTGTTCAATCTGTAATTCTTCAATCTCTTCTTCTTTTGCATGAGTATCTAATGGTGGAGTTTTAACATGATCTAATTTAACTTCATTTGAATTCCCTACATCATTGTCATCTCTTTTTGAAGTATAAATGTTAGATTCATCAAATACAACATGCACAGATTCTTTCACACAAAGTGTTCTTTTATTGTATACTCTATAAGCCTCTTTGTGGGAAAAATATCCAAGAAATATGGCCTTATCGGACTTGCTATCAAAATTTTCAAGATTATCTCTTGTATTTAGAATAAAACATTTACATCCAAATACTTTAAAATAAGAGATAGAAAGAGTTTTATCAAACATAAGTTCAAACGGAGTTTTTCTCAAAAATGCTCTTAGCATAACTCGATTTATTGTATAGCATGCTGTGTTAACAACTTCCGCCCAAGAGTATTTTAGAAGAGCATTTTTACAAAGCATTGATCTAGCCATTTCTTACAAAATCCAATTTTTTCTTTCAACAACACCATTTTATTGAGGAGTTTTAGCTGCTGAAAAATTATGAAAGATTGCATTTTCATCATAGAAGTGAGTAAATTCACTGTTACAAAATTCTTTGCCATTGTCACTTCTAATAGAAACCAATTTGCATCCAATCGATTTTTAGACGCGCTTTATCAATTTTGAAAATTCAGAAAAAGCTTCATCCTTTTGTCCCAGAAATAAGGTTCGGGTAAATCTAGAGAAATCATCAACAATTACATATACATATTTTTTACTTCCAAGACTAGCAGTCCTCATGGGTTCAAACAAATCCATATGAACTAATTTGAGTGGTTTTGAGGTAGAGATCATTTTCTTTTGTTTAAAAAAGATTTTGATTTGCTTTCCAAATTGACATGCATCACAGATTTTATGTTTATCAAATTTTATTTTTGGAAGCCCCCTAACAAGTTCTTTTGAGGATAGTTTGTTTAACAAATCAAAGGATACATGACCTAATCTTCTATACCAAAGATAACCATCATTGTCATAAATGGATAGACATCTAATTCCATTAGCTACAAGGTCATTAAGATAAAATACATATACATTTCCCATGCATTTGGCAATAAAGATGATTTCGAGATTTTCATTGTCAAGTATAGATCAAGAATCTTTTTCAAAAATGACTTTGCAACCATTGTCACAAAGTTGGCTAATGCTGAGCAGATTATATTTCAAATCATCAATAAGTAAAACTTGCTTTATAATTGTTAAGGAACCTTTACCAATATTACTAATGCCGAGAATCTTCACTTATCTCTAAACGTAACAAATCCTTCATTTGTGGTCTGAATATCTTCTAACAAGGCTGCATTTTCAGTCATGTGTCTTGAACAATCACTGTCCAAGAACCACTTGGTGAAGCTTAAAGACCGTGTCTCATTTTCTAAGGCCATGAAGCAAATGTTGGCAGTTTCTTCCTCAGATTCCTCATCTTCAGACTCAGCTTCATTTAAGTTCCAAGCTCCCATCAATCCTTTACCTTTCTTGACCTTCATGTCTTTCTTTTTCTTAGATGTTTTTCCTTCCTTACCTTTTGCAACCAGACAGTCTGCAATGAAGTGATTAGTGCTCTTACGTTCAAAGCATTAAGGTTGAAAGCCGAAGGTTTGTCCTTTCTTTCTTATAAGCTTCCTTCCTCGTTTGTAGTTTCCTTTATTGAACATTCTTCTAAATTTCTTTGCTATCATTGCCAAATCATCATTGTCCATTTCTATGCCTTCACTGCTTTCCGAAATGTTTGTTTCTCCATCTTCATTTTCAGCCTTTAGCGCAATCCCTTTTCTACCTCTATCATGATCATTAGATTCATGAAATCTTTTAAGCTTCATCTCATGAGTTAAAAGAAATCCGATCAACTCTTCAGTAGGTAATAATTTTAAATCCTTAGATTCTTCTACAGCAAGAGTTTTAGGCTGCCAACTTTTTGGTAAAGCATCAAGAATTTTCTGGTTTTGTTCCCCAAGGGAATAAACCTTTCCGTAAGCTTTCAAACCATTTGAGATATTAGTAAATCTTGTGAACATGTTAGTAATGCTTTCATTTGGCCTCATAGTAAATAATTCATTATCATGAATAAGAAGCCCTAGTTTTGATTCTTTGACTTGGTTAGTCCCCTCATGAGTAACTTCAAGCAATCTCCACATATTATGGGTTGAATCACAACCACTAACACGGTTGTATTCAATCACATCTAGTGCATAACACAAAATGTTCATAACTTGAAAATTTAGAGTCATTTTCGCATTGTCTTCCACACTATACTCATCATTCTGTTTGGGTATTTTTATGCCATCAATCATCTTTGATGGAAGAAAATGACCATTCTCTATTAAACTCTATAACTCGAAGTTACTAGAACATACATAAATTTTTATTTTATTTTTCCAGAAAGTATAGTTGCTTCCATTAAACAAAAGAGGGCAATTTGTTGAAGATCCTTCAACATATGGAAGAGAGGATGAGCTTGCCATTAAAATCTTTTCTACAAGGTTGTTAAACCAAGAGTATGTAGACCTTACTCTGATACCAAATGAAAAACCTTAGAGGGGGGTGAATAAGGTTTTTGACAAACAAAAACAATTTTTTCGATTTGTCTAAAACGCTGAACAAGGATGATCACCAAGATGCTTAGACTGACTTTATAGATGCATAGAAAGCTATTCAAACACTCGTAGATGTATATTCAGTTTTAGACAGTGAAAGAACATAAAAAATAATACATGAACAACTGAATAAAATGAGACAAGAGATGTATAGTCGTTCGATCAACAATAATCTACGTCCACTACCTTAAGCCTCACGCTTAAGGATTTTCAACCCTATTTCATTAACCTCACTTAATGAAACTGTTTCACATACAAGAGAGGATCACCACACTAGGTTTTTCACAACATCTAAGTTACGCAAACACATCAAGGATCACCTCACTAGGTTTTACACCACAACCGTTATACAACCACAAAACAAGGATTACCCCAATAGGTTTTACCACACACCCTTGAACATAAATCAACACAAGTCTCACCCCTATGGGTTTTACACCACAACCTTGATACAACCACAAAATAAGGATCACTCCAATGAGTTTTACCACACAACCTTGAACATAAATCAACACAAGGCTTACCCCTATGTGTTTTACACCACAACCTTGCAATACAACAGAGATTAGAATATTAATAGAACAGAGATAAGCTCACTTACTTGAGCAGATGTTCTCTCGGATACAAGGCACAAATACTTTTATCCTTGATACATAATGAACTCACTTTGAAGTTAGATAAAAGGAGATTTTTAAAAAATATTGAGCAATAATGTTTCTAAGATAAATTTTCTGTTTAAACTCATCCGAGTTTTGGACTCGAGTTTTGGACGAAGATGCATCCAAAAGATAAGTCCAAAATGGCACATCCTTGGCAGAAATTTTTCAACCCAGTTTATAGAATTTTGGATGAACCTTTTGGACTCAAATTGTTCCATCCAAAATTCTGTGAATTTCAAAAACTTTAAAAACATCTCATTTGAAGTTTCAAGGTAATGTCAAATGAATCAAAAGATAAGAAGACATAAGAATTAATAAATATACCTTAATAATACTTCCTAATCTATCATTCTTCATAAAGAACTTCCTTGATATATAACTCTTCATACTTTAATTTTCTCATTTTGATCTTCTAATCTTGAAATTAGCGATGAAGGAGTTGCCAACAATTCTTATCTGAAGACTTTTGAAGAATAAAGGTCAAACATGTCATATCACAATAAATTGACAAGTTAGTCCATATCAACGTTTGTCATAAATCAAAATATAGAAGAAAGTCTTCAGGGCTAACACTATTGTTCAGTCATTTTTCTTAGTGCCAAAGAAAATCTTAAAGCATAGAGCTAAAAAAAAAAAAAAATCTCCAGCTATGTTTTTCCTACTTTTTTTTTTTTTTTTTACTTTTGTGTTGTCCAGTATGCATGCTTCACGTTTGTTTTTAAGCTTCATATGCTCCCTCAGTCATCCTGGTGTTCATGATTGCTCTAAGAGGCTCTTGTCTCACAGGTTGGCTCTTGTCAACAAACATAGTGGCCAATGATGCACTAATGTCATAGATAGTAGCTATGTGCTCGTGTTTAGATTGTAGCACATTAGACATAGAGGTTAATATGTAGCAACGTGTCATCTTGTCAATTTTTTTCCACGCCTTCTCAGCCTCATGTTCCTCTTCAGTGGAACTCTCCCCAATAATAGAACAGAAATCGTATAGGACATTTATACTCCTCAGCGGTTGGTATTATATCCAAATTCCTTTTCCAGTCTACATAATTTAGACTCGTTAACTTATTCTCATAGAGAATAACGGCAAAGGGACTAAAAGAATCACCATCGATTATTTCTGAAATTCGAAAAATAAAAATTCTCAATTTGTGAAAAATAAACAAATAATTTGTACACTT
Source organism: Voacanga thouarsii (assembly GCA_026120185.1). NCBI lineage: Eukaryota > Viridiplantae > Streptophyta > Magnoliopsida > Gentianales > Apocynaceae > Voacanga > Voacanga thouarsii. Next base: position 2,450,183 of record JANUWF010001775.1, read on the forward strand.
TTTTGCTATAAATCTGATAATTGCTAACACTATCACTATTAATTATAATATGATCAATTTGACTATTAGAAAAACTTACATAATTTCTTGAGAAGATTAACAAAATTTCTAATTTAAATGTATTGACCACCACTAATTGACTACCCTTCTAGATAACGGTCTAGGAGATAACTCCATTGATAGGATAGCCGTTTCTTCAAATGTCCTATAGATAGGCCTTGCACTATGACCTCTAACGTAGGCTGATCAATCACAACACGTATATTGGGCATCAACTATATCTATCTATTAGTTCTAGATCTTTGCACTATGACCTCCAATGTAGGCTGGCTGATCATAACACGTATCCCAGGCATCAACTATATCTATCTGTTAGTTTTAGATCCCTGTGGAATTTCCATCCTATACAGGTTTTCTCCCAAGGTGATGCGAAGAGACCTACGATTTCTAACATGGATTATGATAGAGATTGTGGGGCATATTTTGAAGTAAGGGTCTTTTCCAAGAAAAATATTTCTTTAAAAAATCTTCATTAAATGCCACACTATCTTATGTAAAATGTCTATAAATCCACAAAACCTCCATGTCAAGAATGATACCCTTTGAAATGTTTGCCATGGATCAATTTTAAAAGTTAGAACTTATGATTTCAAAAATAGTTTCTTCAAAACATCTAGAGACTTTGGTCTCTTATTTTATGACAAAAAGTGTTTTTCAAAAAGTTAATTAAATATGTTTCCTATTAACTTTACATAAAATCTCTAAATCCATTTTTTTTTATTTTTATGTCAAGGATAATACTTTTTGAGAGAATAATCATAGATTAATTTTGTTCTTTTAATAAACCTTTTAATGTTAAAAAAACGCTTTCCCTTGTTAATTTTCTCAAGACTTAGGTCATAAGAAAAAAGCATGCACCTTGGTTTGCTTATAAAAAGAAAAAGCATGCTTGAAAATAGTAGACAGTTTTTATGTTCTTTCTATCCTTTAACCTAGATGTCTACATAATGGATTAAATACATTAATTTAATTTAATTAATGATCTTGTATAATCCTATTCCCTTTACTACTTTTTACATGCAAAATATTCCTAGAATATAACTATTGCATAAAGTAATCTCGTGTGATATGAGACCCCAAGAAAAAAAAATAACAATGACAAATAAAAACCGCACTTCTAGAATCCATCCGGCACCGATTTGTCCGCAACCACCCGGTGCCGGTTCTTCCCCATAAACAACTTGCCGCTACACTAGAACACATCAGGCATCGGCTTAATGCTATGGACCGGTGCCAATTCACCTTTGTTGCATGAACCCTTCTTTACCCGATGACATCCGATGCTGGCTTGCTGGTACTCCCCAACATTGGTTTGCTTCTTCTGCGCATTCTTCTCCATTCGTTTTGGCTTGTAAATCAATCTCCAAGCATTCCAGTGATTACAAAAATTGAATTTTAATCACAAAACACAAACTCCTATTCCTTAAAACTTAGGCTTATACGAGATCTACGAAAGCAAATAATTAGGTACAAACATCTATGTCTCTACTCGTGAGGCATACACAGAACCTACTCATATAAAAAATCACGAGGGATCACAATGAATAATTTAAAAATTAAATCTTGTTGCTTTTATTAACCTAAGCATGCTCCTAAGTTTTTTTTTTTTTTAAACTCTGATACCACTTGAAAGGATTGTGGAAACAAATCAGAGCAAAAATACACACAAAAAAACTTTAAAATTTTCATATTTTGTATTTGGCTTAACTACAGAAAGCTTAGGTTGTGTCTTAATTGCGGTTATTGAGCTTCTAGTGTTCTTCTCAAAGATTCCGGCCCTTGTCCAACCAATCTTCTACCGCGTCGCATAAACTTTGATCTTCAATCTTTTAAGATATGACCCTACCTAATACTAGCTGATGAAAGCCTAGGGTTACGATCAATGGCCTTTTTCTTGACTTACTACTTTGAAGCAGAATCAAGAACACGTTTCTCTTTGATTTCTATTGACTAGAAATTAAGACAACACTACCTACACTACAAAAAGCTTGAAGCATTCCGATGGTAGAGAGAAAGACGAAACAGAGAGGAGAGGGAGGAGGCCAAAAGGAAGAACAAATGACTTAAGGTTTTTCTGACATCCCAGAAATAATGTCTGTCAACTTCTAAAACCCTGAATAATATAAAGAATATATATATATATATATATATATATATATATATATTTATCATACAAAACTGGTCAGTTATGGCTCAATTAAAAACCCTAGTTGTCCAACCTTCTAGACAATCATGAAAGGTGATTTCTCCAACTAGGAGTATAGAAGTTATCTTGTATGAGTCTGTTTTAACTAACTAGTCATAGATACTCAATATACAAGTATATTGGCCCTACAATTAGATCTCACCTATAGTATATCAAAGTATATGCTTCCAATTTTGTCAGACCACGAACCACACTCAAATCGTAAGGTACTAGTCCACATCATAGTAGTAGTAATTTGAGTTTCTCCTATTTTAGTATTTTTAGAAATTACTACTACAGATCCAATTCTACATATTCTAAATACGCTTACACCATAAAGTGAGAGAACTACTCACTAACTAAATGTCAGCAATTCTCCATTCGAAATTCATAGTATAATAACCTTTATCCTGATGAGATTTTAATTCTTATCAATCAGTTAAGAACTACTATTTATGTATTAAGTAACCCATGATCTATACCTTACTGTAAAAGACTTCCATTCACATGGATCACTTAGTTATACACAATGAATTTTTTTAACAAATATCGAACGTGTCAAATTAAAGTAAAGAATACAAACACTTTAAGAATAAAATTTTTATTCATTATATCAAATTTTGCACCAGATACATAGTCTGGAGGGCATATATTCCAACAATTACTACTCCTATTGATTTCACTCTCCACTCTTGGATCGGTTTTAATTTGTAATATGGGATCAAAAATTATTACCTGATCAGACTTTTGGACTTGCTTAGATTTGGGAGCAGCCGTATTCTTCCTTGCATACATCTTAACTTTGCCATCAATATTCGAAACATTTAATCTAATGGAAAATAGAAACTTACCTGAATATGCTAAAGAAGAGGATGATTTTAGTAAACAACCAAATATGATACTTGGGCTAGGAGTCAAGTTGGTAATTTTTCTTGCATCTCCCCCTCTCGGAGCCCAAGTATCATACACGCCCGTACTTGAGGGTCTTTTTAGATTGCTGACGAGAGCTCTCACCCTTTCCAATTCATCTTAGTTGAGACCAACTATTTCTGATTTTTGTGGCTTATCAATTTGACCAGCAACTACATTAGTTTGTCCACTTCTAGATTTTCCTCTGCTTTGTTCTCACTCTCGGCTAGGTGGCTTCTAATGAAGCTTCCAACAATGCTCACGCATGTGTTGCAGCTTCTTGCAATACGTGCACCATAACTTGTCTCGGTCTTGATTCCTAGGACTTCCTGTCTTCATATCAAGAGTTGGTTTTCTTTCATCACAAGCAAACTTCTTTTCAGTGGATATATTCAACTTTCTTCCATTACTTGCAACCATTGCTAAATTGATTGAAACTTGTGACTCCAGCATTAGACTTTACCTACTCTCCTCTCCTCAAACTATGGCTACCACTTTATTGAAGTATAGGACTTTTGATTTCTCAAGAATCTAAACACGTACCTGATCGAATTTCGAATTCAACCCAATAAGAAAATCATAGACCCTATCCTATTCAATAAAGTTCCTCAAAACAGTAGCTTCATCCGAACACTTTGTCTTTATTACTCGGTATTGATCTAACTCTTGCCACAGAGCACTTAATTGATTGGCATGTTTTATGACTGTCTTATTCCCCCTGCCATGTTGCGTTGTTTTAACCTTTACCTCATACACCTGAGCGGCATTCTTTACCTTGAGTATGTCAGTTGAACTGCATCCCATATTTCTTTGGCAATGTTTAGAAACATGCAGGTGTCACTAATTTCTTGGATCATAGATCCCCATAGCCATGTCATAATCATTGAGTTTTCTTCCTCCCACGCTTCAGAGTTCGAATTACTAGACTTTGGATCTGTACGCATGAGATGGTTTATTTTTGCTTTGCCTTTCAAAATGGTCCAGACTAATTGGGACTACTTCAAATAATTTTTTCCATTTAATTTGTATACTGCTAGAACATGCTATAATTCTCCACCACAGCTCTTGTTTTTGTAATCTCTAATATACTACTTGAAACAAATCAAAATAAAAAATAATTGGAAGCAAGGCCAGTTGTATTGCACCTATTGAGAAGAAAAATAGAGGAGAAACACCAACAATTAAGGTTGGTTGGTCGTAGGGATAAGAATAAAAGAAAATCACTAGCAATTAAGGCCGGTTGGAGAAGAAGAAGCAAAGAAAATGCGAAAGCATAAAAATCAAAAGCAATCTAGGATGAATAGCTCTGATACGATATTAATTAAGAAATGATAAGAAATTGAGAGAGAATAATCCCTTTTACATTATATGCTAAGTATTACAATGAATTAATTATATACACGTTATCTAAAAAACAAAAAAATGGTAACTATCCTAAAAAATTGATTACCAAATCTTTTAATTACTTATCACAAATATCCTAATTATTAATCACAAAATTTCCTAATTTAAAAATTAAATTTCTCTAATTTAATTTGATTCTAATATTAAAATATTTATATTATTACTTTTTTAAAATAAACCCACTAGCCACATTATTTCACAATTCAGATTGTGACTTGCGATAGTAGCAATGATAGACAAGAACCTATTAACTGACAGTACTATCTAAAATCCTGATCTTACATTCTGCCACTCTAAAGTCGGGTACATCAAACAAGCCTGCAAATAGTGGATTTTCTGAGACCTCTTTTATGGGATACTATATAATTCATTGGAACAAAGAAATGGAAGGCTAGTGTTTTTTGCTTAAATCGGAGGCCCAGCTAGGTAGAGTGGGAGATTTTTCAATTTAAATTTGGATAGGGATGGGATTATTGGATTTCATATCTCGATTCGTTAGTCGAAATCAGGAAGAATTAATAATAAAAAGTATTTAAATTTATAATAATAAATATAAGTATATATACTTGTATGTATATATGTACATATTAGATTAGATTATATAATTAATTAGTATGTAAATAGATATGAGTGTATAAGCAAATAAGTAAAATATAAAATATTTTTATTTTTATATTCATTATATGTATAAGATATTCTTATATATATATTATACGTATACAATAATAATAATAAATATATAAAAGTATGTAAGAGATAATATGTATATAAAAAATATATTTATATCTATAAAAAATTAGTTATAGAAGTATTTATATTTATAAAAGTGTTTATATATATATATATAATTTTATATATTTTATATTATATATATAAATATATATAACAAAATATAATGTCTATACTTCTATTTATGTTATATGTATAAGAATTGTTGTTTACCATATATAGTTTATTATGGTCCATAATTTGTTATGATTCATATAATTTAATTCTTTGAAATTTATTTTGGAATTTTATTATCATTTTATGAATAAATTGTAGAGTTTAATATGGTCTATAATTTGTTATGGTTCATATAATTTAGTTTTTTGGTGTTTATTTTAGTATTTTTTTTCCATCGTTGTTAGTAAATTGTATTGAAATTATGATTATATTAAAATTTTAATGGTCAATGTGCTTTGTTTATTTTTTATAGAATTTTTATTTTATTTTTTAGGTTTACTTAGAAAATTTTGAACCTGATTGACCTCCTAGGCCCAAGCTTCCTATTAGATCGAGACTAAGATTATTTTGTCTTTAACTCATTGAAAATAGAAATCTCTATCTTTTTTCGTTTAAAAAACGAAAAAAAATAAGAGAATGCGAAAATGGTATCAAGATTTTTAGTTCCCCACTCGCTCTGCCATTCCTAAGCGTACGTTAGACATTTTCTAAAGGATGGAAGGATTGAAGAGTTTATTTTAACAAAGACAATATCATACGTGAGATCAGCTTTGATCTTTGTATAGTAGCCCATAGTAAAGGAGCAAAGTTAGTCAATAAGGGTAACACAAAATATCTTCCGGAGTAGTTAGCATCTGTATGACTGTTGAATCAATTCTCAGGCCAAACTCAAACCAATATACTACTGTATGAAATGGTGATGATGATGATAATAATAATAATAATAATAATAATAATAATAATAATAATAATAATAATAATAATAATAATAATAATAATAATAATAATAATAATAATAATAATAATAATAATGTTGAGAAATTTGATTGTTTTCCTCGGGAACAATGATAAGTGTAACACAAAATACATTGAAGACAGTAATTTCATGATCCAAGAAGCCCATGATCCAAGAAACCACCCTCTGATCAAGTTAATAGTAGCATATTAATAAGCCGCTCAAATAAACATTCCATCTTAGGGAACTCCGAAATCTAAGCAGCTTGCCCACACACCGTTGGAGTAAAAAGTTCCGTTAAATTCCTTCAATATCTGTTTTTTTTGGGACGTAAGTCTAAACTTCCTTGATCAGAAAAGATAGAAGAGATTAATTGAATTATATAAACTATACTGTATGTCATTATTCACTACATTTTTAAGTAAGACAGTTCATAGTGACTGATTTCTCTTCTACTAGTTCATTTTAATGCTCTAACTGAGGGGATCTTTAATACATAGGACAAGTCATTTACCATGTAATCAATTACAATACTTCATGATTGGATTTTCTCCTTATATCTTAAGCTCAGGAGGGGGAATGATCCAGCAATATCTTTCATTCTTTACTACTTAATCCTGGAATAGGAGGGATACGATGACAACTTTCGAAGTCAGATTCCAACGAGAAATAATAAGAAAACCAAGGACTACACGTTTGGCAATCCTATGCAAGCAAGCAATCTCTCTAATGCCCGGGTGAGTTTTGGCACATAGCAAAAGCACATGGCTAAGAGGCTAATCAAACTCACTTAGACAATACATAAGTTTAGACTTTCGAAGAAGTTAATCTTCATTACAACCTTAAAACCCCCTCAAATTCATGTAGGTAGAGTTAATGAATATACGGTTGAGTTAATAATTCATTTTAGAATAACATTCTTTTGTGGAACTCATAGTGTTGGTAGACTATATAAATTCAAGATGTATCTCAATTATTTAATTTTGATTTGATTTTAATTGTAAAGATAACGGAATAGAAGTTTAACGTTATAACCATTATAATAATATGAATATCGAAAAAATTACGATAGGGTTGAATTATGTCCGGAGGGCCATCCATCGAGTATCTTGCTCATATAGAATGTAATCCAAATTGGAAATCCATGTCGATTAGGCTTGACTTCCATTAAGAGGGAGGACATACAGCAGCACTGAGATCGATTCATGAGGCTTGCAATATCTGCCCCCAGAAAGGCAGAAGGCCTAATCTTTCACCAAAATCAGTCTTAAAAACAAGCTGTCGTTTCCCGAAAGCAACCCTTTCGAGGTCTTTGCCCCCCACATCACATCCAATCCCACCAATAAGAATTAGCCGCGTGTAACAGACACCGACACCGTGTATTAGCCTACGGGATAGTGGCCCATCGTCCTTCACGGCCCCGGAAACCATGTCATCACTCATACATGTGCATGGAGTTGGGGTTTCCTCATACATTTCCAATGCCATCATATAAACAACAAAGAAACTGTATCGGATACACTCATGCCAGCTCTCTCTCTCTCTCAAGCTGCGCAAGAGAGAGAGACACAGAAGCAGAGAAGCTTGGTTTTGATTTTCAGAGGGAGCATTTAGCAAGATCTTGATGCAATATATCAACCTCATATGTGATGGAACGAGGATGGAAACCTAACGTTGAGATATCACCAACATGTCCTAGATGTGGTTCGACAAACACCAAGTTTTGTTATTACAACAATTATAGCTTGACACAGCCGAGGTACTTTTGTAAAGGTTGCAGAAGGTACTGGACTAAAGGGGGTTCCCTCCGTAATGTACCTGTTGGTGGCGGTTGTCGGAAGAGCAGAAGGGGTAAACCCATTCGTACATCTATTGATGGTGTCACCTTAAGGGGTTTTGCTAATGGTGGCACTGCTTTAGGCCACTGTGGTACTGGTTTGGGCCATAATGGCACTCCGGTGTTGCCAGCGTCCGCCGACTCAGCTGATGGACCAAACATTGACCTTGCACTAGTCTATGCAAACTTCTTGAATCCAAAGCCTTCAGAGCCTGAGGCAAGGCTAGAAATTCAGGAGTTATCTACTGCTGTTGGCCCTTCATTTCAGTTTTCGAGCATTGAGAGAATGAATATGGACTTGAGCTCTGGTCAACTGGCTCAGGAGAGTGCTTTTCTTGATTGCCGATCTCTTTCTGATAGGTCATCGGATACTCATATGAGCGATGGAAATCCATTTTATCTTGGTGGGCTGGATTCATTTGAGAAGCAGTATGTCGAAGATCATCACTTGATCACCAGTATGAATCGTATGAATAATTTTCTTTTACCACCATTGCCAGGAGAAGAAACAGTGTCTGAAGGGACGGTATGGCCAAGTTCTGACCTAATGTGCCCGAGCCATACAATGCATGCAACTGAATCGACAGCGCTTTTACCACAAGCACAGGACTCAAGTCAACTTGATGGAAATGGCAGCCTGTTGCACATCCCCAACTATGGCATATTTCCAGGGCTTGATAAGTGAGGTTTAATTGCTCTTTTTTTTTTTTTTTGGGGGGGAATTCTTTTTTGATGTTAATTTGATACAGCATGTGTATAGGAACTTTTTGTGAAATAATTCTATGATGTACTAAATGGATATACTTTTACAAAAGAAACTACGAGAAGGCACCGAAACAATGCATTACTGAGTTGAGAGAGTAAATTAAAGGAAATAATATGTTAAAAGATAATATTATAATTTTAAAAAATTGAAAAAGGATATAAGGTAGAATTTATAAAAGATATTTTTTTAAAAGAAAATACAGAATTTTAAAAAAATTTTGGGTGACCCTAGTTCTATCTATCTATGAACTCAAGAATTTTTAATCTAATAATAAGCCTAAGACACTAGGCTAAAGAAAAGAAGGCCTTTTTCGAATGAGTTTAGCTTAATTTTTTTAAAAAAAAACCTAAAATTTGAACTTCCCTAAACAAAAGAGGGGAAAATAATGTAAATATGACATATTCCTACGACAAGGACAGATTAAGAGTGGGGAGGGGGGGGTATAGCATCTGCCCCTCCAAATGAAAATCCTGAATTTTCCCTTAAACATTTGAAATTTTTTTTAAAAGTGTTTATAAATTTTAATTTCTACCTCTCAAAAGTTTTGAAAATTTATAATATTATCTACAATCATATGTTATCTTATCATTTACCTACCCTGACTTCAAATTTCTAACCCTTTGCTTGCCCTAAGAAGAAGTGATTCCAGGATGAGTTAGGACCTTGTAAAAATTGAAGTTTGGATTTTATGGGCCTTTGATTTTGGACCAACTACACATGATCCAACATCTTATACATAAGCATCTAAGTCTTCCTGGACCGGTGAAGAAACGGAAGAGCAGCCCACCATTCCCATATGCACCACACTTGTATCTTCATCATCAACCCCATGAGAAGAAAAATTCTTACGTGCACTCGAGTATCGGATGTTTTAGATAATTATATTATATATAATAGAAATTATATAATAAATATTATATATAATATTATCTATTCGAGACACAATTATTTAACAGATACAACTATTTAAAATATTTAGTGCACGTGCACCAAATGAACATAAAAATTTTTCCAAATTTTATTAAGATGGTGAAGATTGTTAATTGAAAACTTAAGGGGAAAACATAAAAATTTCCAAAAACCATTTTTAAAGGAATTTAAAATGAAAAACATTTTCTTTTTTTTTTTAACTTCTATTGAAAAGAAAAAGAATGGCTACTAGTCATCTATGTTCTTAAGATTTATTCTTAAATTTTAATTTTCTTTTTTTTCCAACTTTAATACACTCAACAATTAATAAATTTCCTGAATTATTTTTCTCTTTTACTAATTTTCATCGAAATCAACAGAAAACTCAACAGATTGAATATATATATTTCAAAATTTATTGTAGAAATTGTAAATATAATTCTTTATTTTTTCTGTTGAAACCTAAATTGTTATGTTACTAGATATGAGATAAAACGCCTCCCAATTTTTCTCTAATTTCTATAAATTGTAACAATATACTATGTAAACTAAGACATCTAAAAACATTTTATATAAGTATGAGATTCTTTGGTATATATAAATTTAAGAAATGAGATAAATATTAAGGACTAAAAATTTAATTTATCTTAAAACAAGAAAAGCAATGAAAAAGGCATACCACTTATTTATTTCCTCTAGTTTATTTGCGCCAAAGAATGAGTCCATTTAGAATTTTAAAAATAGATAATATAGAAATGGATAAACAATAATTAAATGCCGGCCCCTCAACTTAGGTAGAGTCCATTTTTGAGCAGACAAGAAATGTGATCTTTCCGCTAGCAATTATATAGGTAGGTACTCCACGTGAAACATCAATCCTCTCTCTCCATAACTCAACTGTATCCTGCAGCATATAAGCCCTAACCACCAAAAGGCTCATATATATATATATATATATGGAAAGAGAGAAAGTTTTGTACATCGGTATATTAGATATTTATATAAATATATAAGTAAAAATGTATATAATATTTATTATACAATTCTTAATACATGTGATATAAGATTTTAATGCATTCGATACACGCAAGAATTTCCATAGACTCAATTTTTTTGTGTGGTTATAGTGGTGTTCAAACCGACCTACCTCCGCTTCATGAGTGATGTTTATTGTATCTAAGCATGCCATTGTTTTCTCTCCATCTCTGGCATTCCAACTTTAAAAAAAAAATCTAAAGAAATAGAAAAATAATATTAATAATACTCTCTTTATTCTAGATTAAGCGTCTATGTCTTCAAATTAAAATTTTTAAAAATATAGAATAATCAGTATAAATTATGTTCTCTTTGCATTAGATTAAACGTCTATATTTTATAATGTTTTAAAATAAGTGTCCATCTTCTCAAAATAAATGTATTTTCTATTTGAATTTTCATAAATATTAGTCTTTTGAGTGATCCGACATAATAATCTTTTTAAAAATTAATCTTTGTAATTAAAAACATATGGCTATAATTTACATATAGCCAAGCCAAATATTTCTTTTAAATTTTTATAACAAATATGTGATATCGAGAATAACATATAATAAAGAAATTAATATATTTTGTCTATACAATATGTAACTTGTAATGTTTTATTCTTAATAATTTTTCTACCATTATAGTCACTAATAAAATTATAACATATCAAGTAATTCCTACTTCTCTTTTTTAACATAAATTCTAATTAAAAAAATCATTTTTATTGTATTAATTTTTCTTTTAAGAAAAAATAAGTAAATCAATTGATTACGTATAATAAAAATAATTTTTTAAAAAAAATTATAAAAATTAAAAATTATTTAATAAATTATAATTTTATTAAAAATTATATTAATAAAAAATATTATAAATTTTAAACTTTAAAAGTGAGTAATATTACTTCGGCATATATGAACAAAAGAAAGGCTGCTTCCAGATATTACCTAAAGTATCCTTTCCTAGGTCTTTGCCAGCAAAGAAATCGTGAATAACACCAGAGAAATTTCGGCAAACAAATAGTAATAGTGCTAGTAAGTACAAAGAGTATTCTAGACGATGCGAGACTTTTTTTCCTTTTTCTTTTTCTTTTTTTTTTGTGGGGGCGGGGGGGGGTTAAATTGAGGTTGTGAGGAGACTTGCGTTCACATTCTATAATTGCGGCTATGACTACTAGCGATGGAAGTAAAGTAGCCAACACTTTTTGTCTTCTTTTGTTACTTTTCTTCCTTTGGTGGAATTTGGACTCAGTTTATCATCCGCCCAAATATTTTATCCTAATAGCCCCGGCATTTCAGGCTAATTTCAATCAGCCCCCAAGATTTTTAATTGCACTTTGATTTTTGGAAACTACAAATCTTTAAATTATAATACAATGTATATTATAAATCATTCTGAGCAGTTTAATTTACTTATCTATTTGTAGAAAACATAGGCTACGGATTTTTGGGGGGAAAATTTACTAAACTGACGTTATTGATTCTTTTAAATAATATGTAAAATGTTTAATGTCAAGTATTAAAAAGATAATAATAATAATAATAATAATAATAATAATAATAATAATAATAATAATAGAATTGAAAGAATATAATAAATTTTTTATTAAATTTCTAACATAACACACACACACATATATATATATATATATAAACAACAACTATTAAGTCTTAATCCTAAAAAATTTAGAATTAGTTACATGAACTAATATAATACTACACATGAATTCTCTCTTTCTACCCCGTGATATTTTCATCTAAGTTCAACAAAGATATATTTCTTCTAATAATTTCTATTCATATCTTCATATACTTGCTTTTACCTTTATGTAATTCATTATATTTTCATCCCTTAATTCTTCTAACAGAGACCTCCTTCGCTCTTTTATATATATATATATATGCATTTAAAAAATATAAATTTTTAAAACTTATAGTTTACGAAAAGCATGTCAGCACAAAAATTGAACTAAACATAATCAATGGTTGTATTGATCCACCAAACGACTGGACTTCGAACTCTAGAATACTCCCTCTTTACTATTGATTGGCCAAGATTGTCAAGCTCTATTGGTCGAGCTAGAAAATGGAGGAGAGCCAGAAATTAAAGAGGAAAAAAATAGCTATTAATTTGTGTTGATGGGAGTATTTTCCAGAAGAAAATTGACAAAATTCAAGGCAATAATAATAGAAAAACAATTTAAAGAACTACAAAACATTTTTTCCCCTTCCTATTAGTATCAAGAAAATAAATCATGTATTATTCACACAATTGAGCCATAATATATTATATATCGCGATATCAAAAGGGTTAGAAAGAAGAGAAATTTATGGAAATGTTTACTTCTTCCAAAGAATCTTTGCCAAATACTAAATTTGATTGGCCACAATTTTCGGCCAGTGTGTATTCCCATAGTTACAATTCAATCCAGCTATATACACAACATGAATGTTACTAGAAGCTTTCTACCGTCTCTAACATGGATATGAACTGAGCAAATACAGTGGAATGCATGGAGAATTATTCTTCCATGCCCTAGGGTGCAATTTAAGGATTTCTCTAGCTCTTTGCTTTGTCTTGCTTCCGCACTCAACTTGAAGCACCAGGCATAGCTTTGCAACCACGCCCAAACTCAACATTTCTTGAAGAACAGCAGGAGTTGCAGAGAACTTTGCAATGGAATGCAGAATCTTCACCCCTCTTTCGCTTGCTACTGTTGAAACTCTGAGTATCTTTTTGGCAACTACGGCTAATCCTGCACTGTGTTTCAATAGCTCTGCTCTTCCTTCTGCACATTGGCATAGTTGGTCCAGTACCGTTAGCAACATTTCAGTTGCCCGTTTCTCTGAAGAATCAAGAAGAAGATCAATCAAGATGGGCACAGCGCCAGCTTCCACTGCTTTGACCCTATTTCTTGCCGCTGGACAAACACAAATCAGTAGCTTCAGCGTGGCCTTTGAGGCCTTTTGAGATATCTGATCGTGCAAGATCTGGACTAATTCGACAAAGAATTCAGTTCTCAAACTAATCATCTGTGATGGATCTGCTGCTTCAGAAATGGACTTCAATAGCATAACAGCATAAGCTCGAGATTCGTAGCTCCCACGTTGCATGACTCGAACCAAGGACTCGATAAACTTGCCATTTTTTGTCTCCAGAAGAGATTTCAGACCATTATCAGATAACTGGAGATTGTAGAGGATACTCAAGGCCTCCTCGCTTGCTTTTGTCAGCTCCAACATAGCTTCCGCTGCTCCATGATCTCCTGAGGTTGACACTTCTTCAACAGGCCGGCTAACAATGGAAGCCAATAATTCAGCAGCGCCAGCTCTCTCCAAGCATCTTTTGTTGGTTTCATTCTGAGAAGCGATGGATCTGAGTCTCTCAAGACACTTCATTTGCTTTTGTGGTGTCCTAGCATCATTGAGAATCTTCACAAGCTGCGGTTTGCTGAGAGGAGCTCTTGGTGTCGGGAACCTCTCGATGCCATAAGATGCGTTAAGAGTACACCATGATTGGATCAATCGCCGAAGAGTAACATTAGGAGTCAATTCCGAATCCATAAGCACTTGTTTGGTAACCGGACAGGTATTGTTTCTCTCAGCAAACAGCCATTTCTCTATGCTTTCCCGATCGTATGTGATGCCTGTGGAGACCGTCACTGGATCTTTCATAATCTCCAGAGAAATGGGGCAAACAAAAAAGGGAGGGACTTCAATCGCATCCATTCAAAATCTATCAAGAACGTTTTGAAAACTCGAAATCACAAGCAGTTTTGAGAGAGATTATTGTTGAGTAGATGAAGGCTAAAACTGTTAAGGAGTTGTGAATTGGTTTGAAGATGTTGTGGGGAGAGTGGATATATGGTTTATATATATATACGGGGAGTAGATGTGTTCAAAATGAGTAAGTCAAAACACGGAAAAGAGGACAGCAATAGCCAATAGGGACTTGGTAAGACTTGTCAAAGGTTTTGAAAGGCTCTCATGCGAGTCCAATATGTGTGTGCTGATAATTACCAAAAATTCTTGCATGAACTATGTTCCTTGAACTATATGTATTAGAAAATTAAATTGTATAATTTATATTATATATAATATAATTTATTAATATATATAATTTATGTATATCAGATCTATATTAATTTTTTTTTATAAATATAGTGTAAGATATAAGCGTTGCGTAGTCCATGAGGAGGAAGAAAGAATATGTAATACTTTCACTGATTTTTTATATATTAGATTAAAGTTTTAAGATTAATTAAATTATAAAATTTATAAATTTATTTTTTGAGAAAATTTTAATTTAATCTTTTCTTAATTTACTTGAGTTAAATTATTTAATCAATACTCTCTCTATATTATCCTTTTTACTTTGGAATATATATAAATTATTATTGTTGTTGTTATTATTATTATTATTATGTAAGTTTAAAAATTAAGAATTATGTTCTTGGTTAATAATATTTTGTTATTATTTTAAATATAAAAGTAAAATATAAAGTTAAGTGTTAATATTGAGTAATTTTGTATTGAAAATAATAAAATTAATTTAAAAAACTAATAATCAATTAATGTTGTTATTTATTAAAATAATAATGTTATTAAAATTGAAAGAAAATTTTTGTGTTTTTTTATAACGACAAATAATTGTAACGAAAATGATTCTTCTATGCATACGTTAATTTAGATAAATAAAATATTTATAGTAACTAATTTATATATTAAATTTGTTAAACTTTCAAAAGATATAATTATTATATATTCTTATTAAGATTTATTTAAGGTAACTAAATAAATTAAAAAATTAATTATAAATTATGATATATAAAAAATAGAGTATACTTTCGGTCTAAAATTAAATGTTTATATCTCTTTTTTTTAAATTTAATTATGTTAAAGTGAATATATATATATATATATATATATATATATATATATATATATATATATATAACTTAATTAGATGTGAACATTGTTTGGAGCAGAGAAAGTGTTAACGCCCGCTTTTGACTTTCTTATATTGAAGCACATGGGATTCAGCATCAGACTCGTGCTCCAATTAGAAGGTGCATGGATGAGGATGATGAAAGCGATGACTCAGTAGAGAAGTTTCATCTGTTCATTTATATTACATCCATAGTATGTATATATGTAGGGACGCCGATAGCCACTAACGGGCGAAAGCGTCAGCGTTTCCTCCGTGGTTGGCCGCCGGTGGCTGCCGGCAAAGGACGTTTTCTCAACCTTCCACTGTCCACGCTTTTACTTGGCCTTCGCTGTTTCCAGCTCTTTTGACCCACCGAGTCCATCTGTCTTCGTGGTTCATTCCATAACCCTTCAAATAATTTTCTTTTTTTTTATGAAAAAGGCCGAAGATTTTCCGGTCAACTCTATACTGTTTTCCCTTCAACCACCAAAAGGAAAAGTAGAAGGCTATTAAATTTTATTTACGTCCCTTCTCTAAATATATCATAAAATAAAAATTCTACAAAAAATAAAGTAGAAATTTAAGGAGTCTTAATCTTTATATTAATAGATTTTTTTTATGAGGGTTGAAAATTGAAGAAATTATTATCTTATGACGAAATGAAAAAAGAAGGATCAATACTTGGTTTCAACGTATTCTTTTGAGGAAAATATCTGTTTCACATATTTTTTTTCCTCCATATTTTCATTTTTTAATCATAAGATAATTAACTTAAATGGGACCTAAAAGATGATACCACTAAAGGTGAAAAAAGTATTAAAATTTTTTATGTGAATTGGTAAAAACGGCCGGCAGGCCCGGCACTACACAAATTGAATTAGCCCTCGGCCTTTCATAAAAAATAACATTGCGGTTTTACCTCCTTGATAATTTCTTAGATTGGTTAAAGAGAAACCAACATGAATTGAAATCTATTTCTAGAATTAAAGAAAGGGATTTGGTCTTTCCTCTTTGATGTGAACTCTTTGGGCATTAAGCAAATTGGTGGTTTACACAGTTTAACTTCTAAAAAGTTACTATTATAAAACACAAAGTATAAAAGCACCTATCTCAAGTTGTCTTTGTTTTATATTCGAGTATGCACATTTCTCATGTGCTAAGAATGAGGCTAATAGGTCAATGGATAATTTTGTTGAATTTGTTATTTTGTGTTCACATATTGAGCAATTAAATTAAAATTTGGTCCATATAGGTTATAACCGTGTTTTAAATTGTGATAGTTATCAAATCATGTCACATAATTTTAGATAATATCTTATTATAAGCGTCCTCACCATAATTTTTGGGATCGGATTGGATCGGTCGGTTCGATAGTGAATCGGTGCCTCTGTCGGTCTGGTCCCAACATTCCAATCGGTTTCTCCTAAAATCGTGCTGGTTTGTTCAAATCACGTTGGACCAGTCGGTCCAACTGATGAACCAGTAGACCGATCGGTCTAATATTAAACCGGCCAGTTATTAAAAAAAAATTGAGTCAAATTTTATAATTTGGGGTTAAATTAAATTATATAATTCAATAAACTATTTTAATGTGTTAGATTGTTAGTTATAAACTAAAAATGACTATTTTTAATCATGAATTTAAATATTTATGTTTTTATGGATTTAAATTACACTATATTATTAATCAATTTTCTTTAAAAAATAATTATATTCTTAATTTTTAAATTATAATATTACCGGTTCAATTACGGTCTAATTATGATTGAACCATTAAATCGTGAACCAATAACTTTTTTCGATTCGATGACCGGTTCGATTCTAAAAACATTGGTCTCGCCATTCTTACTCTAGGATTCTGTGAAGGATGTAAGTTACAAGATATGCAACGCAGAGTTAAAAATTGAACTCATGACCCATATGGATACCGTCATTTACAAATTCGTCTTTTATCAATGTGTCATGTGTCTTGGAACACTCTTGTCACGTATTTAAATTTATACATAGTGTATATTTTTCAACAACACGAGAAAATAAGATATACGAAAAGTAAATCTAAATAATAAATTTATGTCAAAGATTTGAATCTAAGCAGAGGGTAAGATATTTCTTTCATCTTTTAATTCAGCTAATTCTTTTCACGGATGAAATATGCAAGTTAATTTTTATTTTCACTAGCCGAAATTTTAATGAGGGGGAAAAAAAAAGAACCCATCAGGAATCCTAGGGTCAAATTTAGTTTCATAGGATTTTGGGAGGGCAAAAGCCATGGTGGAAGTCCAGCTCAAATTGAAAACGTAATTGCCAACATAGGCAATGCCAAGTTGCGGATAATTAGTGCTCTCATGCATTGTCAACTGGAGAATTGTGGATGCGCTGACACAGACACAAGAGCACTAATGGTGAGTTTGGTTCGAGTAAAGGTGGAAAAGAAAAGAAAAGGAAAAGTAAAATAAAAGATAAATGTGTTATTTATCTCATTTGATTGAAGTGATTGTAAGAGAGAAGTATATATGGAAGGAAATTAGATCCCTTCCATATCAGTTTTTTCTTCCTTTTTATTTTGGAGAGTTTGGAAAGTAAATGACGATTAAAAGATCATTTTGTCCTTGGGTATTTCTATTATTACAATTTTACTCTCAATGCAATATTTTGATTTTGGGCCCATGAAATTATTGATTTTTTTTCTCTCTTAGTTGTCTTCAAATCATACTTATATATTTTTAAATATATCAACAAACTAATTTATAACAATTAGACTTGTAGTTAAAAGTGATTATTTTAGATAATTAGATTTCTAATTTATGAAATTCTTTTGATTTATTTTATTCTAAAAAAAATAACAGCAGTAGAAGAATATTCTTATTGGTAATTTATGAAAGTTTGACATAATATTATTCATTATCAGTGATGATGATGCATAATATATTTATATATATATATATAATATTTAAAAAAAGA
Source organism: Voacanga thouarsii (assembly GCA_026120185.1). Taxonomy (NCBI): domain Eukaryota; kingdom Viridiplantae; phylum Streptophyta; class Magnoliopsida; order Gentianales; family Apocynaceae; genus Voacanga; species Voacanga thouarsii. The sequence goes on from JANUWF010001775.1 coordinate 2,468,844, forward strand.
AAAATACCTACTTTATAAATTTTTTATGAATTAACCTTATAGGTATAATAGTAATTCAATAATTATTTTCTCTCTATTTACCTTACAACCAAATAATAAGAATCATATTTATTTCTCTTATACTCCAATCGAATAGTATGAAAATAATTACATGAAAGTAAAATATTTCACTCATTTTTTCATTTTCCCTTCCTTTTTCTTTCGCGAACCAAACTTAGCCTAAGGACGAAGCTGGAAACAGTGGAAGCTGAGGTTGTGGGGCCGATCGTGTTTTCAAATGTCAAAACACTACCAAGGGAAGAAACAACGGATTAGAGGATTATGACACGTGCTTAATCCTGCAGTGAAATGCAATTACCTAAATTTTTTAATAAAAATATTAATTTAATAATCAAATACGTCCATTTGTTTATTTATAAAACTGTCTCATAATATAATATTGTACTAAATGTCTTTGAACCGCTCAAATTGCGTACGACAATTGCTAAGGTAATTTTACGACTTAAATAAAAAATATAAAAATTTGATGTGTGTAAAATTTTTTTAATAAAATACTATCATTTTGATATTCATATAATCATATGAAATATTTATGATGTTGTTTGAATTTGTTCAAATTATTGCATAAGTTCCACATCCCAACTTGCGCGGCCCGAAATTCATACTAAATAAACTCATCAAAATGTGTATTATGAAAAATAAAGCATTTTATTTTATACCTTTTTATGTTCATGTTATTGGTCTTTAAAATTCATATATGTCTTATCTTAAAAGAATAATAACATCGTATCTAAAAGTAATATATTATTAGATTTAATTTATCTTTTAGTATGACTTATATTATTGTATGAGAAAAAAATTTATAAATTATTTTTTACCAACTATTCTTTATAATAGAGGAGGTACTTTAGATGTACTTAGATTTGATTTTATACATATAATTTAACTTTTATTGAGAATAAAAAAAGAAAAAAGGTCAATCAATGCACATTGTTAGGTAGGGATTGCAAATTTTTTTATCAAAAAATATATTAATGATATTTTTCAATACTATTCATATTTTATTTAATCTCATTTCTCTTATTCTAAATACTATATACTATACAATATCTCAAATAATTTAAATCAGTAAACACGTATCGCATTTTTAGTAATCTATTAAAGAGCGTTGCAATAATTGTATTAGAGGATTCGGAACTATTTAAATACTATACTCCCTACTTTATAATTTATTAAACAAATTGATTTAGTCACTCTAAGTAATTAATATATTTTATTTTCAAATTTTATAATTTTTTTGGGAACAAATTTAAAAATTGTCTATTATAAGACAGCATAGAGTATAAAATGTAGCGGATGCCGTGAAAGACTACAAGGGGCCGCCAGAGAAGGTTGACTCGGTGAGAATGGAACCATTGGAAGGAGAGTTTCAAATTGTCCAAGTCAGCCTTTCATCACCGACGGGCACGTTTTGGCTGTCATTAGAGGCAGTAGAAATAAGCCTCATAACATTTTCCTAATACTATTTTTTTGACCAAATGTTCCAAAATTAATACTCATATTAATTAGATGCGTTCATAGGCCATAATTTTCAATTCACAAGGTTTTAAATTTTCCGGCAGTCTGAATATATAGTCGGTGGTAATTAGAAAGTTTATTCCTGTTTAAAATTTTATAAATTTCCAGTCTAACGGGGCAAATTTTCAGTTTGAGATGTTAAAATTTCACTATGTGAAAAAGAACTAATAATGTTTGATAAATTATTATTATTATTATTATTATTATTATTTGCATGTAATTTATTGAAATAAAATTTCATGCATAGAGAACGGCATTAATACTGCATTTTTAAAATCAGTGTCTTTAAGACCAATCAAAGGGCAGGGTGGAGCGAGGGAGAGTGAAATTCTGAAATGTTTATTCCTTTTATACCCTTTTTTCTTTTTTTTAATAAATTTGGTAAAATGTAAAAATTTGCTTTTACCGTGTTGTTTAGTTAACAGCGGGTGAACTGCATCACTCTTGGGGCTCGGGAAGCGCAATTATATGTCTTGTAATACTCATTTAAATTTATAATCTTAAATTATCAGTTTATTTTTTAATTTAATTTTTATCCTAAATTATTTGTCATTTTAAGAAATCAAAATTAATATTCTAAATTTACTCCTATTGAATTGCATTCTATTTTCCAAATATATAGTCAAAAACTCATTTTACAAGTTCTTCTATTCATGGTTATCTTGTTAATTTCTAAAAAACATCGATAGTAATTTGGAGAGATAATTAAATACTCAACAATATTTTGATCTATTTTTTAGTAATAATTAAATATTTAAGAAAGATAAGTAATTTGAAATTATATCAAAGTTTTGAAGTTTGTGTACTTCTTAATATAAAGAGATACTTATTATAGAATATTAAGAGTAAAAATGAAAGAGAATGTTTAAATAACTAAAAAATTTAATTTTCTTAATCTTTGCGTAATTAGTTAAAGTGGATAGATAAGTTGGGACGGAGGGAGTATCTGTCCATTTTAACCAATTCACAAGTTTTAAGAAAAATAAGGTTTTTCGATTAATTAATTAACATTTTCTATTTTACTTTCAAAGAATCTTTGTTCTTTTTATTTAGGAGTAATCAAATTCTAAAATTTTATGTGTTGTAAGCATATTTAATTTATTTCTATTTCTCACTACCAGTACACAATATTTATTGTATTAAAGAGGGATCTTTGTGAAAAAAATAGCAATTGATATAGTTTTGATTTGTTAATGAGACAGATAAATTAAGATAAAAGTTTTAATTAAAATGGACAGATAAAAGGAACAAATGAAGTATCATATAATATTTTTATCATTATTTTATGTAAAATTAAAATATAACATTGGATGTTGTTAGACTTATAAGTTATGTTTTTTTACTCAAATATGGGATGTGACATTAACATTTTGAGCAGATAAACCCGCTGAAAATACACGAGTTAAATATATATATGGTTAGAGTTACTTTTAGTATTCTACTTACAATTTTAGGTTATTTTTGAGCCTTAAGATAGTAAATGTAATATCTAATCACATATGAGAAAATGATAGAAGTGTGAAATGTTAATTTGAGCATAGCTCTTCGTATGAAGTATCCATTGATAACATGCAATATTCAATTTTGGCACAAGTAATTATTGGTTACTGTTGCCACAAATAATTGCTTCCTCAAAAACTAGATTTTTTTTTTTTCTTTTGGTATTATTGAACTTCCCAAATCAACGCAATTTGGTGATTTTATTTTTTGAAGAATTATTGTAGATTCTTAGGACAAATTTATACCACAATAATAGTAGTCTTTGATATTATTAATGAATTTACTTTTTAAACCTTGAGGTTTTTCATGCATGTCATTATAACGTATTCAATGAAGACAGTCATGCTTTCTTTTTCTTTGCTTCTTTTTTTTTTTTTCTTGTGAGGGGAAAAGACAGTGATGCTTTGATTCTACCATTTGCAGCAAATAACATTTCAAGGCCCATTAAAGATTTTATAACAAGTTCTGTGTAATTAATAATTATTATTTTTTCCAAATTTTGCCTCTCACTACTTAACATTTGGTATTAGTCAATCAAATAACCGATACGACCCCGGTTGGTATCAAATTGTTTCGTGATACTGATGGAGTCCCATTCGAATTAAACAAATTGTTATGGTTGTATTCACAATTTCTAGAAAACATAGAAGTTGGACCCCACCCCACCCCGCCCCCCCCCCCCCCCCCCCCCCACTAAAAAAAAAAAAAAAACCCCACCACCCAAACCCCGAAAGAAAAAAGAAAAAGGATTTTAAATTCATCATTACTCTATGTATCTTATAATTTTTCAAGTTATAATGTGATGGTTAGGCTACATTTATCTGTCACTAGTTTGACCCTTAAGAGTCAAATAAAGGAAAATTTCTTTATTCAAAGTTTTTTTTTAATAATTGGGCGGTGGAAAACTCTTAGTAGTTAAACAAATAATTATATGTTAAAAAAACTTATTTAATGTTCTGTCAAATGACAAGAGTATAATCATGCATGTTAGGAGAGATCTTTGATTTGGGTTTTGGTGAATATGTAATCTCCATTTACTTTTTTTTTTTTTTGGGTCTAAAGGGTGCTGAGTCTTCCAACCCTTATCTCCTCGTAGAGGGTTTTTTTTTTTGAATTTTTTAGAAGGGAATGAAAAAGAGAAAGAGAACAATAGGAGATAAGAAAAATGATGAAGTATAATTCGGTATCGAATTTGACATTTATGTATCGAATAGTAATCTTTTTATTAGTAGGATAAGTTATTATCGATCTTGTTGTCAAAAGTTAAGTATCAAATAATGATATTTTTATAAAGCGAGCAAAAAAAGCTTTTTTGTTTGGTAATGAAGTTAGAAGAAGTATTGCTGTCCTAATATTATCTGAGGTTAAGGGTTCAAGTGTTTAACTCTACAAAAAAAAATATATATATTTTTATTCGCATGTAAATATTTCATTTTGTATTGACTTCTAATACAAAATGAGAATAGGGTTGAATGAAAAAAAAAGGGGAAAAATGCATTTTATATGCAAAAGGAGCGAAGTTCAAGACAAGGGAAAATTTTTATATGTACCAAATATATTAAAATTTTATATTACGTAAATTAAAAATTATATAATAAATATTATATATATATTATACAATATGCACATAAACCGACTGCATGGAAGAATTTCACACGCGACAAGATGCCTCGTCTCGAGCAGCTGAAATGAACCGTGGGCTTGGGCACATAAATGGGTTGGATCTCTTTCGAAAACAAAAGAGACGTACAGTTATATCGATATCTGAAATCCATTAGCTTTTTATTTATTTTAGTTTTAATTACGAGAAGAAAAGGACAAAAGGCAAAAAAAAGCACTTTTGGCATCAAATATTATAAGGCTCCATCTCGATTGGAGTAAAGAATGGACGAAGTGGAAAAGTTTTTGAGTTTTGGAATTCAATACATTATCATTCACTCATAAAAAAATTACATTTTATTTCAAATCAAATTTATAAATTTTAAAACTTTGAAAAATATTACGTATTTGAATTTGTGAACAAAAAGTGTAAGTACGGAAGGTGACCTTCTGCATTTGAATTACTTAACCACCACCTTCGATACTCTGGTGGTCTTGCGCTTCTACCTACACATGTACTTCAAATTGTCCAATGCATTAGAGAGAATGGCACTACTTGATCCTTGCATTCCATCAACCATGCAAAATGAAAGTCTGAAGAGATTTTGAGGTAGTGAAAACCGAAGGTGCTCACTGTTCAGAAAGTTATAGGGAGCGGGATCTTGTCTCTTATATATTTATTTGATACTGTATTTTAAATTGAATATTTATATGTTTATTTTAAATTGCATTCGAGAATAGTCAATTTAAACTTGGCATGCAGTCGCACGACTTGGCCATATTTGGAGTGACTGATGACTCCATCCACATTCCACAAATCAAAGGATATCAAACTTCAAAGAAACTATAAGTAAAGAAGACGAAGTGAAAGTAGACTGCTCCTTGAATTTGAAATGCGTGACTGTTAAAATGTCAATTTCTATTGTTTAAGGCTTTTCATTTGAACTTGACTTCACCTTCTTTACCTATTGGATATGTATTTATCTCTTAGAGGTAAAATTGAATCTCTCTGGAAGTATATTTGTGTGTTTAGTTAATATTATTCAATTATAAGTTGGTTCTCAATCTTAATGCAACAATTTCACGACTTAATTATTATTTGTCGGTTTTGGAATGACGCTTTCTTGCGAGAAAATTTGTCGACTAACTAAACTCTGCCATTATTAATTCAGAACACGAATACAAAAAGAATTATAAATCACTGAATTGTATTTCAAGAAATATTTATTCGTTGCTTTTAAATATTACGTAAGAATCCGTATGCGATACTTCATGGGATAATATTGGTCAAAATTTGAGAGCTTACAAGTGCAAATCAAAACCACAAGCCTTCAAGATGATTGTTTGTCTTTTTATGATGGATTCAGCACTGAAAATAATTGTTCTTGGGTTGGGTGTTTGGCAGCCTACCCAGCTTTGAGCATACTAATTCAAAAAATTTGTGTTGACACAAAATTTAATTTAATTGGGAACACATTGTCAAGATATTGATTTGCAAAGATAATCAACTTTGATCAATTACTTAAACTCTCTCTCTCTCTCTCTCTCTCTCACACACACACACACACACATTTTAAAAGGTAATCACTTCTGCTGTTCTAGAAGATTTGAATGGTGAAAAATAAATTATGATTTTCCTCTAAAGAAAAAGTCCATTGGCCATAAGCATTTATGATCGAGTTCTTAATTAGCTACTAGAATGGCATTTCTTGATGTTCAATTATTTTTCATTGGTAAGCGCAGAATGAAATTGCATTATTCAAATATTGGATCTTATATTCTAATCCCAATTCAAATTTAACTAATAAAAATGTTCAATAATAATAGTTCTGAATTGAAGGTTGTCGTTAAAAGAGCATATTGTGGTCAGTCAATGGAAAGGTGCATGATAACAGCATGTTTGGTAAGGGCATAAAATGGAATGGCTTTTTTTTTTTTTTAATTTTTTTTTACATTCCCACATTTGATTTGCATACTAGTAAAAAGTATGAAAAGCCTTTCTACTCAACAATTTGAGAGAAAAGCCTTTTAAAAAGAAGTTGGAAACCTAAAAAAAAATATGTTCAATTACAATTTTGTCCTTTACTTTAGAGCATATTGTTTCAATTAAAAAAAAAAAAAAACCTAACCAATTCCCAAATTTAATTATGAAATTCTGCACATGAAGCTCTAAAAAACCTAATGTGTACAATTTTATAGGTCTCACTAATCTCATGCTAATTGTCCAAATGTCAAACTTCTTGTTGTCTTGTATCTTGCTATAGGTATACAAATTTATTTATCTACAAAATGAAGAATAAAAAATGTTCATTGATATAGATTAGTATTTCAGGAAATGTTCAGCATTTGTCTAGTCAAGCATTTAGTTTTGATTAAAAAATTATAATTAAATATTATATAGCAAGACATTTAAATCATAATATATTAAATATTATTAATAAAAAATCATATTACATTCAATTTCATTCCATTTTGATATGGAAAAATAAATTTATGAAATGTAAAAAAAAGAAACATTATTTCATTATGATTTTTCCTTTTAGAGAATCGAACGGGAAGGAGATTCCAATCAGTTATGGATAGAAAATGATTCTTGTTAAGGTTATTTCATTTCATTATATTCCCGCATATGAAACATAGCATAAATAAGCATTTTGGATAATTTATGCTTTAAAGTCATATTTATGATATATTTACCAAATAGTTAGCATTAGTATTACTTCCTCTATCTAAATTTTAAGAGAAATTAGCTTATTTGATCTATAATATTTGGAATTTATAATATTTTCATTTTTAATTATTTTTTTTGCGTTATGATTTTTAATGATTTTTTTTATCATTATGGTCCATAATTCTCAAATAAATGAGAATTAGAGACTATAATGGCAAAAAAAAAAAATAAAAAAATTACGGACCATAATAGTAGAAAATAAAAACAGTAAAGACTTAAACATTACAAATCCAAACTTTAAGGATCCAATAAACTAAAATTTCAAATTTTAATGTTTTGTTTTGGTTTGTTATCAAACTTTAGAAGATCAATTGAGTGTAAGTAAGTTATACAATATTGTTTTTTATTAATTAGCTAGTTTAGTGATATAATTCATAGGCTAGTGAAACTTACGTCTCTTAAAAGAGGAAGAGGAATTTCGGTGAGTTTTTTTTATCAGAATGGTCCCCAATGAGGCAATTCCGATTCAAATGGTCAGTTCGGTGCAAAAACTCCTCTCCTGGCCTGGACGCATTCTATCTTTGTTTTGTTTTAAAGCAGTCTAAGATAATTAAACGTGTCATGTTTTAGTGAAGACGCATTCGCTGAATGCGTCCAGTCTATACGAGAAGTTTGTGTATCGGATGGGCCATCTGAATCGGAATGGTTCCAAATCGGGCCATTCTGATTAAAAACTCAAGTTCGATGGTGAAAGTTTAGGCAAAGAATATACTTTCTTTTAAAAAAGGAAACATTCATTTTTAAGTATTTTCTCTTAAAAGAGGAAGAGAAAGTTGTGGAAGTTTAAGCAAAGAATATACTTCTTTCAAGAAAGGAAATATTCATTTCTAAATATTTTTTTTAAAAAAATATGAATATTTAGTTTCGAACAAAATAAATATTTTATTGTGCTAATGTGTTACATGTACAACAAAAATAATACCAAGAATTCTCTTTCCCTTAATATAAAAATGAATCGTATATCATACAACTTTTTCTCTGGGAACAAAAGAAAAACAAAACCTTATATATCATACAATTAAACTTTTCTCAAAGGAACAAACAAGGAAAAAAAAAGCAAAAAGCAAAGTTGTCTGTATTTGATTCTCCAACTAGATTTCAAATAAACTATACCAAACTGAAAATGATTTATCTTTTCCAATAATCTTTCTTTTGACTATTGGTACTTTAGAAAGTTAATTAACAGACCTTGTTAGTTGTTAGGGCAGCAATTTCAACACAAGGTGAATTTTTCCAAGAGCTATTGTGGCTTCTGAGGATTTCTTGAGCTTTGTCCTTGAGGTAGGAGGCGCAATTCGCTTGTAGCACCATGCAAAGCTTTGCTACAGCACCAACTCTCAGCATCTCGTGAAGAACCCCAGCTGTAGCTGAGAATTTACATATCAATGAAAGAATCAAAATGGCTCGATCATCAGCGGACGGAGAAACTTTCAGGATCCTTCTAGCGACCACCGCAATCCCGGCAGCGTGATTAAGAAACTGAGCTCTCCCATCTGCACAAGAACATAGATGAAACAGTACTGCAAAAATGAGCTCGGTGGTTTTCTTTTCCGGGGATTTCAGTTCCAGCTCTATCAGATGGAAAACCGTCTCGGCATCCACCATCATTATTCGGTTTCTTCCCCATGGACTAGAGTCTAGCAGGATATTTAAAGCAGAATTGGTTCCCTGTTGGCTGCTTCCTTCTCTTAGAAAACTGACAATTCTGTGGAAGAATTCTGGTTTTAGTCTTTCCAGTGTACCTGAGTTTGCCAGTTGAATGACTATTTTCAATGCTGATGCTGCATTGCTTTTCATTGTTAAATTATTCTGCAAATTATCAGCGCCTAAAACCCATATCAGTGCTTCAATAATTTCATCATTTTCGACTAGGGCTAGCTTTGATTGAATCCATTGATTGCCTATAAGGTACAGAATACTTAGAGATTCCTCTAAACCAGCCGTTTCTCTTTTTCTGTGACATGACACTACAACAGACAGCACGGCCTTAACTACACCAGCTTCCACAATCTGCTTTCTATTCCTTTCGTTATCCACGGCAAGTGCCTCGAAATCTTTTAGAGCTTTCAACCGTGAATTCGGTAGCCAAAGGTCTCTGATAAGGCAAATGATAAAAAACTTGCTCAAAGGAGGCTTTGGGCTGGAGATTTGATCTGTACCATTGGGAGCATTGGCAGCAGACCAAGCTTGGATCAGCCGGCGGAGTGTGTGGTTTGGAGTTAACTCGGAATCTTTAGGCAAGAGCTGCTTGGTCACTGGACATATGGTGTTATGCCCCTTGGACAACCATCGTTCAATGCTCTCCCTATCGTAGGTGATCCCTGTTGCGGCTGTGACCGGATCTTTCATGATCTGAAGAGAAATTGGACATACGAAGTACTCTGGAATCTCCAATTCATCCATGAATAAATATGCAGTGAATCAACTAACAACACAAAATATCAAACATTCGAATATTGTTGAAGACAAATTTGCTTGTATAGATGTATACATGTGATGTAGTATAAGGAACGTGAAACGAGCTCAGAGAATGTAGAAGAAGCTCAAAGTGGTGACCAATGGAGGGGTGTGGAAGGAGATGGAAGTGATATGAACTGTGGTAAGAGATTGCGGCAAATTTATTGACAAAATTGCGTGTAAGAAGTGAGGGAGGGAAAGAGAATATAAATGAGAAAAAGAAGAGCGAATTCTGTTCCAATGGAGGGGCAAAATGATCAGATTGGTCGTCTCGTCTGTTTCTTTCTGGTCATACATTCTCACCCGCCTCTTCTCCGGTCAAAGTAGCAAAATCAAGTGCATCTTAGCACCTCATCTAATAGGATATAGCCACAGGTTTTCCTACACAAATAATTCATATCGAGAAGACTCGGAGGACTTGGAAAATTGAACAATACTACTTCCGAAATGGTGCGGTTGAAACTACTCTCTCTATCCATAAATAGTTAGTCTATTTTCTTTTTTGATTTATCCAAAAATAATTACTCTATCCGTTTCAAAATATTTATTAATAAAATCTTTTGCACACAGATTAAATGTATTGAAATCAATACTATAATTTAGATAAAGTTCATATTATACCTATATTAAAAACATGATAGTTATTAGTTGGTGAAAATTTCAAGAAGTAAGAAGAAATAAAATTTTAGAAAGTTGTGTAGTTGACTTAAAATAAATGAGGGTAAAATGAAAAAAAACTAATCATTAGTTCTAGAAATATGTACATGAACAAGTATTTTGAAACAAAATAAAAAACTTTCATGAATAAGTTTTTTGGAACGGATGAAGTATTTACTTTCTAAATATAAATTGTATTTAATTTTTTTAATTTTACCATTAGCACAATTTTTTATCCATTAATTAGTATAATTATTCATGCTAAAATTATTTTAACTAATAATGAAATCACATAATCTTATAAAAATAGTTAAAAGTGTAATTTAATGAGATGATACAAGTGAAAAGAAGATTCTAAAATAAGGAGTGGGAAGAGATAGACAAAGGACATAGGTGAGAAGGGAGAGACATGCAATTATTAGAGTAATGTAATTAAAGGAGTTGTTAGATTTAAATTAATGAGGTGAGAAATATAATAAAAATACTTCAAATGGTATAATGAATATTTTAATCATTTTTACTATAAAATTTTATAATTTCTTAATATGCATTGTTTTTATAATTATACCAGTTATTTGTAGATGAAGAGAGTATTGAATAAAATAATTTGTAATAAGAAGTCGACTAGTTAGGATACATCTTAAATTTGTTACAATGAGATCGATCAACTTATTTGTTCGTAAACAAACATTATTTTAAGAATAATTTGTAATAAAAATATATTAATTAATTATAAAATAAAAGTTTATTTATGCACAATTTATTTAATATAATTTTCTTTTTTTTATGATCTAAAAATTATTATACGAGATGATTTTTACTTATTGTATACTGTCAAATAAATCTCGACTCTCATAAAGATATATATATATATAAAGATGTGAATGGATTAATTGTATTATCTTATCTTTGTTTACTGGTGATGGAAGTATGTTTGATAAACAAGTATTTTATGGTTTCTAATTTCTTGAAGAATGTGATAAATTCTTATATATGCCTGTCAAATTGGTTGAATTCAAACTAGAAATTAAAAGGATATTTTGTTTCGGAACAGCCATCTTTTCAACCATTTATAATTTGAGGTGATGATACGGTCCGCATATGGTAAGTCTTGCTATGTAACGTCCCCGGTCTACGCTTCTCACCCCGGCTGCGCCTTCCCGGCCGCCCCCTCCTTCTCCACCAGATAAAAAAAACAAAGAAGAAAATGAAAGGGGAGAAAGGGAGTGTATTTATGGTTTAGATGTTCAACAAGTTCTATAATTACAAGAACCCCTTGAGGGCATTATTCAAAAAGAGGCACCGAAGATACATGTGATTTTTGCCCAAATCATCATTCTTGCAAATCTTGGTAACTTTTGCAATCATATAGGTGCAAGAATTGAGTCAAGGAACTACCTAGTTAATAAACTCATCTTACAAAAATTATTGATGGTTTTGATTTAGATTTCCATATTGATTTAGTTATGTTAACAGAATAAGAAAATTAAGTGACAATAAATTAGTAAAATGCGTCGTATTATTGGTCTTATCAAAATTTTAATTTATTATTTTCACCTCTAAAGTTTTCAACTTTAGAATAAAGATCATGAAGCCTCGCAAATCCTTGATTTTGTTATAGTTTGTGTACGTTTTGTTACCGCGTGTGTTATTATAATTTTTAAAATTTACAAATTCTATATACGTATAGATGTTCAAAGAATTTAACAAATATCGGTTTCATGAAATGGGTTCAAAGGAAAGAAAATTAGAACTGTATTCTAATTTGTTCGGACTGGGAATGGGGAGGAGTCTGAATTCTAGAAGTGAGGGAACTAAAATTTGTAGGGAAAAAATAATGAGTGATGAAAAAAAAAGTGGATCATTATTTTAAAATATTATATATTTTTTAAAATATATAATTTTTAATATATATAATATAATATTTAAAACGATAACCTAAAAAAAATAAGAGCCACCTAAATATTTTCCATTCCGGTAACCTAGACTCCTCCAATCGGTGAAACTGTATGGTACTTGGCAAAGTCAAAAAGAGAGGTCAACGTTCAAAATGACTTTTTGGACGTTCACCACCACCTAAGGTCCAATGCCAACACGTCTAGAAAATCAAAGGTGAAGTAAGTTGGGTCTTGGTGTCCTCAAATAGAAATTCTTTTAATATAAATTTATTTAAATATAATAAAAAATTATAAAATATATAAAATTAATGTAAAGAATAAAAAAATGGTATATTATAAATATAAAATAATTTTTTAAAATAAAATTATTTAATTAAATAAGAATTTTGAATTAGAATTCCGTTACACTCTCTGCTTGGATACACGACAACTTAGTAATTGGTTAAACTGTTAAATAAGAAAGATTCGTATTTCAGTCCTATAAAATTTGTTACTTATTGGGTATATTCCTTTTTTTTTTTTCATTTTTTCCTTTATAATAGTACAAAATTTCCTAAAACAAATTATACTTAAATTAGCATTTTAGTGCGAGTTATAAATGAGTTTCATAGAACTAAACACAAGTTTTTTAATTTATACTCATAAAATGTTATACATATATATTATTTAACTAGTAATCAAATTATTTACTTGTATATTAAGTCGAGAGATTGAATTTTAAAAAGAATACTTGTAAAAATTTATTGTTAAAATATCCAAAGTCGGAAGCTATTCTTTAGCTACACATGAGGGTTTGGAGAACCGTAAGAAAGTTTTTCCATCACAAAAAAAAAATATATATATATATATATATATAATAATTTTTTTGAATTAAATAAAAATTTAGTAAGTCGACTTGTAGTGTTGGACTTCAATACGCTTGGAAACTTATATACTTTAGTATGTTAGTGAATGAAAAATTTCATAACGAATGAATTTTTATAAAAGAATAATTATATTAGATTTAATTCGACTTAATTTTTTTATGCAGTAAAAAATAAAAAATTAAAAAAAAAAAAGATGGAAGTGGAACTTGTCTTTCTTGCACCCCTCGACGTGCACATATGCAGGAACAGAAGAGATCAAAGATGGATCTTTCGGCCCACTCTCTTTCGTGTATGCAATGATTAGCATTTGTCCAGAAACCTTCATGTGCGTTCTTGAAATGCTTCAGAAATGGGCTCAGGCCCAATAATCTGTCTCGTTGAAGTGCTCAGACAACGGAAGACGGGACACACAGGAACTCAGCTCGGACAGGGTATGCTCTGAAGCTCTGAGCTCCTTTCATCCTCATGAAAAAATCCTCCTTTTTGTGTATGCAAATATACGTATATTTTATCTGCATCTTTGCATGTAAATGGTACAATAAATATTGGGCAATAGCTATAAATGCTTTTCTATTTTGAGTGCACAGTTGCTTTTGCCCCTTCTTTAATTTTTATGTATTAGCATCAGCTGTGCTGTTCCAAAATCCCTTTTGCTGCATTTGCCATTTTCTTGCTCAAGTCTGGGTTTTTCATTTCATTTCTTCATTTCACAGGAATTGAAGTTATGATATCCTCTCTTGATGTACACCGATTGATGGGCTCTATGTGGGTCTGAAGAGAAGCAAGCAAGAATCTTGGGAGAATGTGGAATTCAATGGAGTTTGTGAGGGTTTAAGAAATAAGGGCGAGTATTTTAATCCATTAGCTTATTTAGTTATTTTTGTGTTTGTTCACTTGCTTAATTTGGATTGATTTTGTGGCGCCTTGCTTTAGTTTCCTGTCTGTAGGTGTGATCGACTATTCTTTTCCAATTATATCTTTATTTTGTTGTATTTTAAGGAAATAGAGAACTCATTCTTCGTTATCAACCTGCTTGATTTGTCATTTGGTTTCTTAATAAATGCTTTCTTTCCCTGTTTCTGCCTTTCTTTCTTATGCTTATTCTTTTCTTGAATAATTTCCTTTTAGGGTGTGATTCCTGAAGCATTAGCTGTAAAAAGTAATTTGATGTGAAAATTATCCTGAATTTTCTCTTTAGTTGTCTTAGTGGATCAACTCTTCTACTTGAGCCTAACACTCAATTTTGGATTCTGTGGATATGGTCATTATGTGATTAAGAAGCATTTTGTGCTTGCCAACATTTCCGTTTTCCCCTGTTCAGCCTCTTTTGATAATTCCCTAACATTGTTCATCTTCCCTTCTGGCCTCTGCTAGTTCTTTGCATATACTTAGCTTGTAATTATTGCCCAAAAAACCATTATACACAAATGCTCCTTTGACACCCTGTTTTACATTTCTTTCCTATAATCAAGAAGTTTCCCAAATGGGTTTTTCATAGAAGTTAGAAACATGTATTGCATAGGCTTTTGAGATGATAACCCAGATCAATTAGATTACACTAAAGCACCCATGGTTCATAGCGATTAAACGAAAATCAGGTTAGTATTTTGGTTGCAATACTGTTTTCTCAATTTGTAGATACTTACAACAACTGTGGCTGTCATTGAGGACTTCATTTATTATGTTCTCAAGTTTCTATGTCCTTTGATCGGATCAAGTCTAGAACTTTAAGAACTGTGCATGTGTCTTTGCTTTTCATGTCATATGAGATCACTTATAGCTTTTAAAGTTTTGGCTCTCTTTCAAGTACAAGCTCAGATTTTTGTTGAATGTAGAAGTCGTTATATTTGACTGGCCAGTTGAGCAGGTTTGCTCAGTGTGACCGGAGATTCACAGGTTCAGTAAACTGAAAAGCTTCAAATGTCTCAATTTCAATGGCAGTGTTTGATTGGCCGGTGTGACTTCCCTTTCCCTGCCTACTGTTGTTAATATCTGCCAGGCTGTGCTGTTGAAAAATGCTACATCTACGGAAAAAATTTAGAACATGTAGATCAGTATAGGTTTTATATAAAAACTGAAGATAAAAGTCAGTATGTGGTTGGCCTAACAGCCTTTAAAAGGTAAGAAAAAGGTAAGAAATTTTTTCCTTTCATGGGCTGTGTTCAATGTTTAAGGACATCTCAACATAACAAGCATACTAGTCCAGAGTAAACTCTAAAATGTGGTTGACCTTCCATATCCTATAAAGGCAAAATTTCATTTTGCGTTTTCCCTTTATAGTGATTTGAGTTTCAAAAACTCCTGAATCATAGCAAACCTAATGATGTGTTCATTTCCTTTCGGGAGTTTGATTTGGATATCTTTTTGTGGGAATGTTTAATTACCCTTTTCTAAGCTCGTGAAATTTCTCTTCTAAAGCAGGTGCAATGATGTAGAGAATATATGCTTCCAAGTTTTGATTGATTCATGGGTTCACCAGTAAGTTTCCCACTTGCTTTGAAAATCAAGAAGCTTACTCCTTTTTTCCTTTTTCAACTATGCTAAACACTTATATCTGTCATTATTGGATTTAGAATGCAGAGATTAAGATCTAAGCTTCACTGTTTAACTGAAAGTCATCTTATGTAAAAGATTTGTTTCATTTTGCTTTACTCTCACAATAATGAAAAATAATTGCATAATATTCCTTTCCATTGTACTTCTTATTTCAGAACAATGAGAAAAGTATACTGCATACAATTGGTGATCGATCAACAAGTGATGTTGTCGTAAGGATTAGAACACAAGAAGGTCGTGATGAACGAGTTTATTGCCATTCATGCATCCTTGTAGACAAGAGCAAGTACATCGCAGATCGGTTATCTGACAGTTGGCCTCTGTGCCAGATTCTTGACTCACGCAACTGTGTTGAGGTATATTGTGAAGAATCTGCCTTTGACTACCATGTCACTATCCTTCGACTCTTCTATGTGATGACAGATGGTTCAGTGTCTGATATGTGGCATGGTGTCAGAAATGCCATAGGCATATTGCGAGTAGCTGTTGAGCTTGGGTGCCCAAAAATCATTGCATCATGTGTGGAATATTTGGAAGCAGTCCCCTGGGAAGAAGCCGAGGAGGAGGAGATTTTGAAGATCATACCTGGCATGGGATCACAAGTAGAACCCATACTTGCTCGGCTCCAGCCGGTTAATGCCACTGCTATTATGAAGATATTTCTCTCTGCCATTCGCTTTGCCACCTCATCACCCGCTTCACCAATGAATGATCTAAAAACTTCAGCTCAGGAGCAGCTGGAGTACATGCTTACGGAGGACGATGATGCTCCTTTATTGCCAGCTGACGATGTAATAAAGCTAGAGGTACTGCAATGTGTGAAGAGAATGTTTACGAGATTTAACAATCTTGTAGATTCTTTGCTCTCTGAATGTCGAGTATCAGTTTCTGAGGCAGGGAAAATTCAATTATTTCAGTCATATTTAACAGATTTGTCATGGGCTTGCCAGATACTGGCAAAGTTGGACAGTATGCCAGATTTTGTTTGCAGCTGGATGGAAATATCGGAAAATATAGTGAAAATTGTTGATCCTGATCCCAAAATTGAAATGATAGAGATTAAGTCTAAGGTACTGGAGGTGACATCAAAAGTCTTGGAAGCCATAGGCTATGGCACTGTTATCTTGCCCCCTGCAAAACGACTTCACATGGTGAAGGTGTGGCTTCCATTTGTTAGACTCATGAAACCATTGATCGATACTGCCAATGCAGAGGATGAGCATGATTCCATATTAAAACTTGATAGTGAGTTCTGGCAAACTTTGGAGTCAGCTTTTGTTTCACTAATTCTTACACTGCCGTCAGGTGACCAAGCAGATATTTTGACAGATTGGTTGGCCAATGAGCATATACAGTATCCTGATCTGACCGAGGCATTTGAAGTATGGTGTTATAGATCCAAGGTGGCCAAGCGAAGGCTGGCATGTCTTGCTGGAAGAAATGGCACAACTAACATAATATGACTTCTTTCCCGATTGTCTTTGTGTTGAATTTGGTTAGTTTTAGTCATGCTTTAAGTAGAAGGCAAATAGTTTCTTTAATCACCTGAATCTGGGATGGCTTCAAAGAGAAGATCTCCAGATTGTGCAGGCATGTATATGAATGACACCCTAATTTTGTCCTTGTAGTTCAGTGGTTCATTATTGTCAAGCAACTTATCAAGCCGTATGATATTTTCTGGTAAAGTAATCAGTGATTTTTTTGGTGTGCGGTTCTCTAATGGCAATGAATAACCAACCTATCTGGCTTCATTTCCTGTGGTGGTGTTTGCTTTGTTTTTCCCCCTTATTCTCACCCCCTCGAATCATCCCATCTTTGGTCATTTTTCCTGCTTACGAAGTAGCATATCTTTATTGAGAGCCGTTCTTACCTGAAGCACAGCAATCCACGTTAAAGGGCTCAGTGAAACTGTTCGAACTGGTTTGGGAGATTGATGAAATTTCTCATAGGTGTTAGAAACCCCTCCCAGATAGAAGCAAACTATGGACTTGATCACATTCTTTCCACTTAGGCCAAGGCTGGACAATCTTGAATCTCCAAAATCTTTTATTTGTTGATGATGATCATTATATCCAAACTTTTCCTTATACATTTTCTCCTCCAGATATTTATTAAAAAGACATCATTATGTTGTCATATATACGTACGAAGGCCTTTTAAAGCAATTTCTATGACTTGAAGAACCTACTTGTACTGCAGCTGTCACTATCCGCAGCGTCACCATCAGCCATTGGGATCTGGGAACGAAGAGGAGCCAGGTAGTCCAACTTCAAGATAAGTTCTTTAACCTCGGTGGTCCTGAGTAATGAATACTTTTTGACATGAAACTTAAAATGGTAGTGCGAGTCTTCAAGCCAGGCAAGTAATGTTCTAATGAAAGATCAGTTTTATCTCTGAACTATTCCTTCCATAAATTGTTCTACGGAGAAGTTATTACCAAATAAGGTTCATTTCTTTTCCAAATGATCATGCAACAATAAATTTTCTTCGTCTGTCAATTGAAAATTCTGCACAAATGGGTTGGTCCTCCCTGCCTAGTGCCTAATATTATCGGCTGCAATTGTATTACTACCGGGGATCCTTTAGCACTGAAATGAAACAGCATTACAGATTCTGCTGCAAGATAGTGATAAGTCGCGAATCTTGCTGTTTCAAACAATTAGCTGTTGATCCAATGGAAAATGAGTTACAGTTGCACTGATATTGCACTAGAATTGCTGCGTAACTATAGTAATCAAGTATCTATCTCGTAGTTTGGCAAGACTAAGATTAGATCCCAAGAGGATTAAGAAAAAACAACAATTGCAGCACAAATCAATAGTATAAATTTCTATACCACCCAAAGTAACTAGTTTCCGTACCACTGTAGTCTATAACAAGCCTTCTATTTATCTGAAACAACAAAATTAATATACAATCCTCAACCATATCTATCTTCTCCTAAATAAGACACTAAGCTGTCTAAACAAATTCAAAATGGGGAACCTGCAAAAGTATAGACCTGTACTACGTAAATATCTTAGTTTTTTACACTACAATGCGAGTCCCTTTCTCCTAGTAATAAAGGGAATGGAAGTACAATAGTAGAGGACCGATCCTGATCCCTCAGCAATGCCAATTTCTCCTTTGCAGTTGTCTTTCTGTCCTAATCATTTGCACTATGGACTTCATCAAGCTACAAAGTCTGGCAACAATTGCGCTGCAAACCTTTTGCGGCTCTGAATGTTGAGGTTCTCGTATACACTATTTGAGTGACTGGATGTTGGGGTATTTATACTACCGTAGTCGTTTGCTTCGCCAATTTCTACTCCTCGGCCCAATTGCATGTTCTGGTTTGGGAGGAAGGTTTGATGAGCTCCTGAAATGGAGAGATTTTCACAATGTTGGAGACCGAGGGTGAGGGAGACACCATTGCCCGAGTATGGTGTTGCGAACTGCTCTGAACTAAACCTTCCAAGTTCACCAATTGGGTAGGAACCAAATCCTCCAATGAAATTTGTCGGTGTCCCCAGTAATGAAAACCCTTCCCTGCTCTGCCTCTCAACGCCAAATTTCATGGACAACTGATCATTGCTTGAATCATTGGTCTTTACGTCCATGTGTATCGACGGAACACTTGGGGGAGAATGCAACATGTCAGTTCCTCGCGGTTTCTTTGGACTTCCTTGGGTGATACTGTCCATTTCTGGTGAACCAATGAGGTTGAAACCCGAATGGTTCTGAATGTGTATTCCTGTAGGTGATGTTGTAGGAGACATTGAAATCGGTGTAGTGACGTTCTGGTTGGGAGCCTGGTCTTGCTTTGTGATGAAGCCTTTGCTCTGGTTTTCTAGGCTCGATGATTTCTCTGCGGGAGCAGTGGATCTCGATGCAGAATCTTCGTTCTGTTCACTTTTGCTTGTTTTCTCCTCTGATCCATTCTTTTCGTTTTCCTTCATTTCCTCCGTGTACATCTCTTCTACCATTGGCTTCCAAAGTCGAACTCGAGCATTAATGAACCAATTGGACACCTGAATCATGAGTTATCATTTGTCCCAATCATGAAGAATTCAAAACTAAGCAAAGGCAATGCCATTGTTCAGAATCTAGAAGAATATCAAGTACCTGACTCCTTGTAAGCCCGGTCTGTTTCGCAAGCATGAGTTTGTCTGAATCCTTGGGATACCTGAATACATTTCAACAACAAACAATTTTAACCCCGAGACATTCTTTCATTAATTTTCAGAAAAATTGAGTATTTCTCAAGAAAGCATACGGATGGAGGAAGTGTTCGAAGAGCCAAGCACGAAGAACAGAAACAGAACGCTCTGGGAGTCCTCTCTGGGGTCTCCAAGCATTGTGCTGGATCATTCCCAACTGTTGAAGAGCTCTTTGTTGCCTTAGTTGATTGTCAACAAACTTGAGCCTTGAGCCTTCAATTTTACCTCCCGAACTATCTTCTTCTCCCAAGCTTTTGCTCGCAGCTCGAATTTGGCCTAAAATAGCATCCTTAAGGCACCGGAATTGCTTTGAAATTGTTTGCAAAGCTAGGGCTGTGTATGTTTTTGCAGAACCAATTCCTGCTGCTTGCTCAAACCAAGAAATAACAATATGCATCTGGTGGTGGTATTGCCTGTACCTTTGCTCCACCTTCATATTCCAGGTTTGCACAAAGAAAAATCCATATTAAGAATTGCAATTACAGGGTAAGAACATGGTTCTATTGCATGGTAAAATATGCAGGTAAAAAGAGTACCAGAGGAACGACTGACAATTCCAGAACAAGCCTAAAAAAAAAAAAATCTAGAAATGAAAGTTGACCAGCTAGCTTCAAATTGAATTATTGGAGAGGTATGATCAATTTAAGCTTCTTTTCATTAAAAAAAGAAAAAAAGAAACGGGGACAGAAGCATTTTCTGTATGCAGAAATCCATGGAAAATTACCGATTATCATCCCCACCCCACCCCCCTTTCCCAAAAGCAACAACACACACAAAAGGAAAAAAGAAGAGTAAAAATTCAGTTCCAGATAGATTTTCGTTTTTGAAGACAGGACTTAGTGAAAGGAACTCTTGACTGCAAATTCTGATCGGATTATCATTTGATAGCTACTCCTGTAAAAGATCTGATGCCACTCAATGATAGAGACCCGACTAACCTTCCGTACGCTTACCAAAACTGTAGTTCAATTCTTTCTTTCAATCAATACTAAATTATTAATGCTAAATCAAAACATTGGCTTCAGTGAGCGTATTGGTAATCAAGAACATCGTCCAAATTCATCAGTAGTCACTAGAAAGAGAGACAAGACACAGACAATAGTCTTACCTCATCAAGCATGTTCACAAGCTTAGCCTTCTTCATCTGAATTTCTTGCCTTTCTGCTGTAGTAAGCTCGCTCCCTCGCTTAGAACTGCTCTCTTTCCCACTTTGACCTACTCCAGAAGCTGCCATCTCTGGTGAGACTCCAATGTCCTTGGCCTGGCCATTGACCCCCTTTGCAGATTCAGCTCCACTTTTTATTCCCTTGCCAACATTCACAACTTCATCAAGAAGTTCCTGTGCTGCCTTCAGGTACTTGGAACTCAGAAGTACGTTTTGCATGCCATTCACACCATTGGAAATCCCTGACGCCGACGAGGACGATCCTCCTGAAACCTTCATATCATCGCCACTAGTGGGTGATATGGTGGTCACGAGAGGCTGCGATGGCCCTTCACGTTCAGACCTAAAGGACCCATATGCCGGCTGCTGAGAAGAAAGGCTCAAGGAAAGCCCTTGCTGTGCGCGTGATGCTTCACGCGCCACCCCAAGGTCAATTGACGGGCTGTACAAATTGTACTGAACACGAGGAAGGAACGCATGAAGACCCGAGATATCTTGCTGCGAGTGGACAGAAGGACCGTGTGGGTGGTCATGGGATGAAGCAGCTGAAGGATTGGCGGAAGCAGTGGCCGAGAGAGGGATGCCAACGAATTGCTGCGTCTGAGAAGGCGGCGCGTGAGGTAAGCTAAAAGAATTACCTCCTGGGGTGTTGGAGTTGAGGAAAACGAAGTTGCTTCCTGGTGGCGGTTGTGGCTGTTGTGTGTCAGAGTATCCAACGTAACCAGGGTTCATGAGAATCAGAGTCTGTAACCCATCGCCGCCTCCTTGGATTTCTGAATTCCCATGAAAGTACGTCGCCATCGATCTTTGAATACTTTGTACTGCTACTATTAGTATAGGGAAGCTTCTATAGGTAGATGCCTTGATGTTCCTGTGTAAGTGTTTATCAATGAAAAGAGACTACGTTAGCCTTCACTTCACTTCACATCCAACCCAGCCCACATCTCTTTCTGCTTTCTCTCTCTAAAGATATCCTCATCTCTGTACGACTAACTATACATATATAATATACTTTACCTGCTGGTGATGTGTATGCAGCTCTCAATTAGCTAGCTGGGTAATACAGTATTCAACCCATGTGGTTGGTGCTGCAAAAAGACTGTTAAAAAAATCTCCAGAGAATTGACTGTTGGAGAAAGTCTTCCGATCAGATAAGGCCTGGAAATTTCAAAAGAGAATAAGCCAATGATTGTGGTGAAAATTACATACAAAAAACCAGCAAGTCTTAATACCACACAACACCATAGCAGTTTAACGATCATGATTGGATATGTCAGGAATCTTGAAGATATCATCTTTGGTTCATTGCTTCAAAGATGGTTTCTTTCTCTGCTTAGAATTCAGATAGAGGAAGCGCAAGGAGGAAGAAGAAGAAGAGGATGCAGATAAAGTAAAAGCACGTGGTTTTAATATATATTAGGTTATTTGTTGAGGAAGGAAGGAGAGAAATGGATTGAGGAGAAACATATTACCAGACATGTCTGGTCTGGATTGATAGAGAGACTTATAAGAATGAAAAGGTATTGATTATGGAGAAGTTAATATCATATTGGTACCTGGTGTGTAAATCAGAGTGTGCACGTGCTCCATCATCATCATCAGCTGCAAAGGGAGGGGGGATTTTAGTTACAGTGACCAGGAAAAAAAAAAATCTCAGATTTGAGGGAGAAAGGAAGAGAGAGTCTCTGCTGTGTTCATGACCATGCAGTAATAGCTAAAATACAGAAAGAAAAGATACATGAAGACACAGAGAGAGAAAGAAAGAGAGAGAGAGAGTGGCCATACCCAGAGGTCTAACCTATGATCTATATATCTATCTATAGATTATCAGCAGTCCCTTCACTTCTCTGTCAGGGACTCGAAATCAATAGCTCTCTGCATCTTTCTCTTCGAACTCTTGATAAGGAAAAAAGAAGGGAAAGGAGAGAGATGGGGCTAAAAAGGCAGAGAAAAAGATACCCATCTTTATTCACTCATTTATCCACACATTTACCCCTCCCTACCATTCTTTCTTCTACTATAGTCTACAGTCACAATTCATTCTGATGAGGACCAGAAAAAATATGCAAATTAACAAGTACTCTAAACTCATTCATTCACAATCTCATATCTATCTATGTATAATATAGCCAAAGCCCAAAGGGTTCTTGATGATTGTGCTTATGGTATATGTATTCCTCTCTCTCCCCCACCCTCTGTCCCTTATGGTGGTGGGTATTTTATGTCAAGAATACCTGCGAACTGATCAAAGAAGGGAACTGGGATTGATTTGACCTTCCCTTTCAAATGATTTGATGCAACCAAGCAAGCACCTGTGGGTGATGAGCTACAAAGAACTTTTCAGAGAGAGATAGAAAGATCGATGTAGATGTTTATGTGTGAGTGAGTAAGTGAGTGAATAAGTGTCTGTGTGTGTGTGTGTTCGTTACATATATGTAAGTAAATGCTATCATCAAACTGTGTCAGAAGATACAAACAGCTGAAAAACGAGGAAACGTCTCCTTCCGCTAAATCTTTTATATAATTAAAAAAAATTAATTAAACAAAAGGAAGATGATGAAGAGGAAGAAGATGATGATGATCTACTACAGAGGGTCACTAGGGCTGAGGAGGGGGTGTGGGGTTGGGAATAGGGGTTAGAGGGTAGTATAGGGTCGCCTGTGTTCATTATTGATTTCTCTTTTGTCTTTCTTCTCCATTTGTGATTTTCATTTTTTTTTCCCCAATAGGTATTTTTTGTGGTTGGATGATAGAGTTTGAAGATAAAGCAATTAAAAGGGCAAGAGGCACATAGGGCCAACCACCACGACACCTACTTAATGCCCAAAAAAGCTATAATAACATTGTATCTGCTTTTTTTTTTTAATTATAAAGTATGTATCAATCAAGAAAAATATACACTCTATGGTTATATATATACAGCTAGTGTGTATTGAATTTCAAATTTTTAATTTACAATAATAATATTCCCAATAATACCTACCGCAAAAAGAAAATATCAAAAAATTATCGAAGCAACTTGTAACCACCCTCCATAGTATATAATTCTTGAAGAATTCTTCTATATATACATTGTCCTTGCTGGCTCCAGAACAAATTCGGATCATCATGCATCTATAAAAAATTTAATTAATTTGGAAATTAATTTTTTTTATTTGTCAAATACACTTTTATATAATATATCTATATTTCTATGCAAAAGATGCCTCTACCTCCACCTACATATATAAAGAAACAAAGAAAGAAAATCCCTCTACTTCTAGAAAAGAAGATATTTAGCTAGTTCCCAACTGTTTGACAATTGAGCTTATTCAAAGAATTTAGTGGACCTCAAGGTTGGTGTATAAGAATGCAAGTTTTTCTCTCAATGCAAGGGGATCAATAAGTCATTTGTGGAAGATTTCGTCTTCCCTATCTAAATCTCTTAAAATGTGATCAAAAAGTAAGTTTTTGAACAAAATTAATTACATTAATGATTGAGCAATTTGACTCGTAATTGATAAGTACTTCAATCATTCTCGTTAAAAAGAAATTAAAGCAAAAACTAATAGTGCACGGAGCAAGAA
Organism: Voacanga thouarsii; assembly: GCA_026120185.1. Lineage (NCBI taxonomy): Eukaryota > Viridiplantae > Streptophyta > Magnoliopsida > Gentianales > Apocynaceae > Voacanga > Voacanga thouarsii. The sequence continues at coordinate 2,493,616 of JANUWF010001775.1, forward strand.
ATCATGGTTCTGATTAAGTTCTGATAAAACTTGTTTTCCAACTAGAAATGCATGTTCATTAAGGGCTACCTAAAGAATTTGGGGGCAGGAAGGGGGAACATTAATTTAATACAGAAGGATCTTTGGCTGCTCTTCTTATCTGATACTGTCAATATCTCAACGTATCAATGTCAATAGAGACTATTTATTTTCCCTAGGAACCTTTATTTCCTCAGATTCTCCCTTAAAGGACTACATACTCTACATATTTTATTTGTCTTTGTTTTTCCTCAGCTGCTCGCTACGTGTTATACTTTTCATCTACATCTCTTTATGTTGGGATCCATAATATACCAGCACTTTTGGCAGTATATATATATATATATATATATATATATATTTATATGCATGCCTATATGATCCTTCCTTCATCGATACTTCTTTGAATAGATTCGACTTATATAATAGAAAGATAATAATTTTATTGATTAAGATTCATTCTATACTCAGAAAATTTATTAAATTCCACTCACATTCATCTAAATATATATAAAGAAAGAAATTTTTACTAGAGTGTTTATGTTTTTTTTTTTTAAAGTACAAAGACTTGATTTAGTATTGGATTTTACAATTTTTTACTGTCTTATGTCAGAGAATGTCAGGGAGAATAGAAAGAAGTACCTGACTAATAATGTGGTTAAAATAAGGGTTGGCTTTATTTTTTTGGAGAAAATAATACCGATTAGAATGACAATGGGAAACATTGTTGTTTAGAAATACGATTGTGTCTGACCTGGAATTTTGCTTTGACAATGACAAAAGAATACACAATAACTACCATTATATATATGCATAGGGTACTTCTCACAATGCTTCCCTAGACATGTTGTACACCTTCTTAAACTTTAGGTACTCCATGTATAACATATGTTGGGGTACATATAATCTAGGGTTTCCTTTCCCTTTTTCTTGATCATTCGGCCCTCATCACCTCGATGTATACATGTTTCAACAGGAATCATAAATTAGAAACCTCGGTGCTTGTTTCCCCTTCTTGCCCTGATCAATTTCAAGACCATCTACTAAGACTTTCCATCAAAAGATTAATTACATCAAGAATCTACAAGAAAATGAAGTTCTAAAACTGGTAGACTGATAGAGAAACAATATTGTTAAAAGTATAAAGAATATGTATGAAGCAAATAATCTCAATTTCTTCTCCAAAAGGAAAAGAAACTGACCATTTGACATTGATGGGGGGCATAACTAAGAAGCCTAAGTTTCCAAATAAAATATAGGTGGACAACAAAGGAAATGGACCTTTAATTACTATTCAAATGGAAATAACTAATAAGTGTAATTGTCAAAATCCATTAGTTGAAGATGTAACCCACAAATATGTAAATAATTACAGCATATGTTTAATTAACAACTCATGACATAGCAATGTTTAGTTAATTATCTTGTACATGCCCGTACCATAATGTCTCTTTAGTGGTATATATTGCATGATTTCAAATGCATAAATGGCACATATCACATCTAACAAAATCTATCTTTCTTGAATATTCCCTTTCTCTCTCAAAACCCTTTCATATATTGATAATGGACATGTATGTCACACATATAAAATTATTTTAACCTATTTGTATTCTATACACTTGTAAATATACCAATTCATTTTTTTATTCTTACTCCTTCATTTTCATGAGAAAATGACTACGTATGAAACATGATAAAAAAGAAAAAAAAAATGAGTTTTATCATTGTCATTACATTGATAGTTTGGTCGTCAATTTAAATATACTCATAAACACACACAAATATATACATATATAAACTTATATATTGTGAATATTTTAAAAAATAACACGAGAGACATAGAAATGATAGAACCAAATCCTTTGAACCAAGAGGAGGTGCATCCTTTTCTTTATCATCGCTATCAAAAATTGAGATAAAAGAAGTGTATGCGCAACTTGGGAATCTCTTGTAAATGTGGTAACAAACTAACAAAGCCTTCATCTGGATAACAGCCGGTCGTAAAGAATACTTTTAGGACCCACTTTCTCTGTAGTAGCTATTATTCAATTCCATTCCTTCCAATTACTCATCTCCGACTCCGACTCTTGTACGTTCCATTGTCTCTCACTTTTTACTGCCATACAATCTTGGGAAAAAGATATATATGTTAGATGATGCAAAGAGGGGGTAAAAAGAATCCAACATTAATTATTAGCAATTCACCCTCAAGTCTAAGGCATCTTTTAAAGGTAAAATCTCGTTAATTTAGAGAGGAAACGAACATGAATTCCTCACTCTTGAACAAATAGTGGCCATCCCAAAAGCCTATATATACAGGCTTGTAGTCGTGCCAAGACTATAAGTTGATTAAGAAATGTTACATTATATGATACTACTAATGTCTAATTTAAAAAGTACATATAAGATATGATAGCGGGTTCAAAAATCTAAGTAAATATATCTAAATTGTCTTGTAAACGTCAAAATAATTAATGAAACTCAACAAATCAAAATAAATAATATACCTAATTGAAAGTACATCTAATTTAGCGTTATGCGCATGCACAATGCACAGTAGGAGACCTAAAGTCAAAAGTCATATGGCGACCAGCGCCGAGACGTAGTTGAATGTATTAATTTCCTGGCTGATCATTGATCCAATGCTTTTGTTTTACTTTCAGAGAGAGAGAGAGTGTGTGTGTGTGTGTGTATGTGAGAGAGAGAGAGAGAGAAGGGAGGTGGGGGAATGAAGAAGGATGAGAGGCTTTTTGCTTTCAGATATGGGTCCGGTGTCTTTATTAGCCAGAATAAGGGTTGGTTCTTTGCTCTCTGTTTTGTGATTCTTTCTTTGCTGGAAACCCTTCCAAATACGCAACACACTTTGTGTTTTCTCCAAAGAGTATATTTCCAACCCCACCAAAAGTTCTTACCATTAAATGAAAACCAATTTACTTGCCATGCTAGTCTTCTCCCCTCCTCTTGTGGACTCCACCATCCTTTGGCTACGCATGCACAATATTCATTGCATTTCACGCCTAATTTAGACTTCATTTGCATCTCCATCCATCAATCAGAAACATTTCTTCCTAAGTTCAAAGAGCCATATGTTTTGTGACCGTACTCATATAAACATTTATCGCTTTTTATGTAGATATCATATTCTTAAATACAAACTTAACTCATTCGTCAACAGTTTCAATATTCAAATTATCAACTAATTAGCAATTGCCCTAATAATTTGCACATTTACATTCTTTCATTTTTGTGTTATCCATGAGATTTTCTTTGGAAAAACCTTATGAATATAAGAAATGATAAGGGTTTTAACCCACAAACAGCTTTGGGGGGGGGGGGTGTGGAGGGAGGCAAAATTAAGAATCTTGGTTTGGAGTCTTCTCTCGGACCCTTTGGTCATCCCAAATGATGAAGCTTTATGTGTAGATCGACCCAGAGAAGCACTATAAACAGGCATTACATGTGGCCGCTCTGGACGAACTGGACCACCGGCCAGCAATGAATCCATAGGCCACCGGAATGTCCTGCAAAGGCTGAGCCGCCCTACAACAATATGAGAAAGCCATCAAGTGTGCTTCCCTTGGATTGCATCCACTTTTGTAGCTTTGTTTTGATACGTTTAATTAATCACATGCCAATATTCAAGATTTCAAGTTCTATATAGCCTCAAGTTTGTCTGTATCTACTTTGAGTAATTAAATGCTTCTTAAGGCAATGACTTAATTTCATGTGTTCATACCAAAATGTCTTTTCTTTTCCTCTTCAAGAATCTATCATATGGTATTAAAAACTAAAAAGGGATCCTAGCCTAGCCCATATAGGTTTAAAATCATAATTTTTCATTTACATTTTGGCTAGCTAGCAAATATTATTATTACTCTGTAACAAGGGCAATGAGACTTTCATAGATTAGGGAATCAAGTTGGAATATTATCAATGGCACGCTTACATTTCAATTAAAATTGGAAAGGGGAGGAAATTTTTGGTAAAATTCCATTCAATTTCAAACTGAATGTGTATATTTAAGTCGGTGCATGCATAGAATTTAACTAATGCATTATTATTTTAAATAAAAAAAATTAAATAGTAACTCAATAAATTAGAAATACTTTTACTTATTCATAATTGATTTACGTCTTCATATGTAAACAAAATTAATAATATTTCATTAATTATACCTATATATCAAAGAAAAAAAGGGGGGGAAAAAATACATATCCCCTTACGGTGTCCGGTAGGGCCTTTCTCTCTCTTTTTTTCTTTTTTCTATTTGAAAGAAAGAGGAGACAGATCGATTTGGGAGTATTGTTGGGACTACTTTATTTCACTCTCCTGTGGATTTGGATGGGAAGATTTAGTTTGCAGCAGGTGACTCACTCTTTGGTAACGCCCCATCCGGTGACTGACTCTTGTATTTGTGGATTGATCTTGTCTCCCAAACAATATAAAATATGATTTACGAGTTGTGTGATAAAGTAATAGTTTAATTTTTAAATATGACTTGTATTAATTAGACAAAGAATCTTTGAATAAGATTATATTAAAATATTGCAAATAATATTTTTTTAGTTTTCTAATTTAATATATCCACCAAATTTGAACCAGCCAAATATCTTTTTACCCATATTTTCTCAGAAGCATTATCCACATTAGAGTACCCAAACACAATATATATATATATATATATAGAGAGAGAGAGAGAGAGAGAAAGAGAGAGTCGACTTGTGGATGAGAAATTTAAATCTTTAATTTATTGTTTTGATATTTAATGATAAATGGCAAGGAAAATTAAGCTATATATATGGTCTATTTTTGTTTGTTTTTAATAAAGCTAGCCTACATTATTACATAGAGATATGCATCGTTATATATGACGCTAATTCAGACACAATCCTCCAACATATATAATATCTATAAGACCAATATCAAAGTAATATCTTAAAAACCAACCTTATGTACTATATATAAATTCTATATAAAATATTAAAAATATTATGTTTCAATTCATTTTAGGACGACATTCGGTAAAGGAAATTATAAGAATAAAATGTTACATTTCTTAAATTACAAAGTCAAATATTCGATCAATGAATTAGTAGCTAAATATCAATTCATTATGGCTTCCATAGCATTTTTCTTCCTCACAAGTGGGATGATATTCTAATAATTCTTTTTGAATCAAATTTTCGAATGAACAATGTAGTAAACAAGAAGAAAATAAGTGGAGCACATAGAATAATTTTGCAACTAAATGGAATAACTCAATATATCAATCAAAGACCAAGTGTTAAGAGACAAACCTACATGTAAGAATTCACTCCACAAAAACGAGAGGATAAAAAAAATTGGAAAAGAAAAAATCTTTTGGTACTAATTATAATCTCACACCCAATGACGGATTTTGAAGGGGGAAGGTAACGTCCGTCCCTTTAAAATTTCAAAATTATTTATTTTCTTTTAAATTTGAGATTTTTTTTTAAATTTTATATAGATTTTATCTTTCATCGCTCAAAGAGTATTTTAAAATTTATAACATTATCCTTTATTTTGTTTCTTTTTTATAGTCACTTTACCCTTCCAAATTTAAGATTTCATAATTCTATCCCTACTGTACCAAAATAATAGTACAAAAAGTTTAAAATTGGAACCATAATTACCGTTAAAGCTCACTAAGAAATAAAATAAAGTTAGACCTAGCAAGTCCAAACATGTTGATATTAAACAATTAAGGAAGGTATGGAGGCTGATTAAATATACTTCTTCCGTTTCAAAATACTTGTTCATGAACGTTTTTTGTTTTATTTTAAAATACTTATTTATGTACATATTTCTAGAATTAATGATTAATTTTTTTTCCATTTTACCCTCATTTATTATAAGTCAACTACACAACTTTCTAAAATTTTCTTTCTTCTTACTTCTTGGAAATTTTCACCAACCAATAACTATTATGTTTTTAATATGGGTATAATAGGAATTTTATCTAAATTGTAGTATTGATTTCAACACCCTTAATCTGTGTGCAAAAGTTTCATAAACAAGTATTTTGAAACGGATGGAGTATATGGTAAGCTTTTATCACAATGTTATCAAATCTAAGAACCATTTCAAACAATAATCGGTTGTCTAGAAATGCAAGAAAAGTGCTGAGTATTGAAATCCTAATTAAAAGAAAATTAATATTTGAAAAAAGATTTAAGAAAAACTCACGAGGATATTGCATGAAGGGAAATCACAAGAAAAGAGATCATGACATAAAGAAAAGGAGAGCAGACTAAACATCCAAACTTAGGTCTATTCTATTAAATTTCTTGTCACTTTTCACCTTAATTACCCTACTAAAAGATGATGATTTTACAGCCCTTCTTTGAACATAAAGGGAAAGGTTTATTTAGAGCCAATAGGATTTTGTGCATTATAAAAATTATCTCATAAAAACAATCAGATTTATTTATTTTTTATTTTGGACGACGTAAAAATTATGAATTAATACGTCAAAATATTTATAAAATTAAAAAAAAAATAATATTTTTATTGGTTAAATCAACACGTTTAGTAAAAGGAAAACGACAACAATCTAACAATTTAATGAAAGAGCGTCGTTAATAGAGGAGCTAAATTATCAATTATGTGTAGTTGAAATTTGAATTCCCCATCTTCTAGAATGCAAGATACGAAATTTTCTATTGGAAAAGGTTAACAAAACGATGGAAGATTTGGGGAGAAGATTAGGTTCAAAAACAGCCACCAAGTACGGCGCACTAAATGGTTGGGGTTAGGCGCCACGGCGGACCCCGCCACAGACGCGTCCAATACACGTGCCGTCTGATGCTTTTCTTAAGGACTATCTTCTCGACAACATTTTCAAGTTTGGTTTGGACTTTTGCCATAGGTATCTGGTCCCCACATTCCTACGGGACCCACCTTTACTGTACACGCGTCAAATATACAGCCCCTAACCCCACGAGCGAGAAGATTCGCCGGCCTAGGTAGGACCCACCTGTCCAATCAAACTTTTTGGATTTTTTCTTTTGAGAGCCGTGTAGTGTGGTGTGCATTTCCACGAATCGTTGGGCCCCACGTGGCTATAGGCATTAAAAGTCAAGAGCGTAGCCAATCAGAAGCAAGCCGTGTGTTTATCAGCAACTGCTTTTTTCAAAATATATCCTCGAGCAACGTCGTTGTCGGCAGACACGTGTCGATTTCTCAGCTCGTCCCGCTTGGACCGTCCGCTTTGATATCGTGCGTGTTATTGCCACATCACTCGTTTCCGTCATTTTCTAATCCTGATATTTTTCCCCAAAAAGAAATCTTTTATTTTCATTCTATTGCCCTTAAGATCGGTTAATTGCTTTTTGGTACCTAAAAATTAGAACTAAGATCTTAATTACCCTTTTATGAAGGCATTCAATTGTACTTCAAAATTCTCCTTCCGTGAGAGTGGAAAATTACAAAATATGTAATGTTTAAAGGCTACACAAAATTTAAATTAATTTATGTCAAACCGAACTTATTAACGGTTATTGCTTGAGACGTAAATTTCGAATTAGATACACGATTCTATCCTATTCTTTTCTCTATTCCTTTTTTTACTCCTTAACTCCCTCCCCCCACTTTTGAAGAAAAAAAATTAAAAAATCCTTATAAAAATATTCATTATGTTTAATCAATAGTCACATGTTGATTTTCTAGGGCAAATTAATGCATTTCTACTCATTCATTTTGTGTACAAAGAGCACAACATTCTCTTTGATATTTGCCCAATTGCCTAATATTACATACAAATTGTATGTATAGTGTTCTTTTTTTTTTTAATTGTTTATTTTGAAATTCCAAGAAAATGAAATTCTATATATCTTTTTTACCTCCCCGCAAGATTTACAATTTACAATTTCACACCTCAATTATGATATTTTTGAGGAATGGTGATTTTTCAACTCTAATTTTACATCTATTTTCTAACTACACAACAACTTATGGTGAGTTCTTTCTTGAAGAGTAGAGAAATATGTGTCTCATCATTACTATGTTTTTTTCCCTTAGTTAATTATTATTATTATTATTTTAATAATTGCACTTTCAATCTTCTTCTTATAGTTATACGCAGCCAAGGCCCGAAAGCATGTCCCCAGTTCACTTTTGCCAAACAAATGAGACTAAATAGAAAGGAATCTTTCGAAAAACATACTTCTATGCAATGGAACTTGCTTAAATCATGCTTAGGTAATATTGTGGTAAACATCAAAATTTCCTTTCCAAGCCATGACATAATTCTATTTAAAACTAGAAAATAAAAAGAAAGGCCATGACTAATCTCTCCCTTTCCAATTCCCAAATCTTTGACTCACAATATTGACACCTTAAATTGTGACATATTTGTCTAGATTTTCCCCCCTAATATATTAGCTTGTCTATAGTATAAATTGGTTTAGGTCAATATCAATATTGCCTATTTTTATAAAAAATGGAATCAAGGGTGCATGATTGTAAGATAAGTTTTGGCTACAAGGAAGATCAAATTTAGGTACTAATAGTATATATTTTGGCATGAGAAAGAGGAAGGCATGAAAATTGTGTTTTAATTAACAAATACTCCATCCATTTCAAAATATTTGTTTATGAAACATTTTGCACACAGATTAAGGGTGTTGAAAACAATACAATAATTTATATAAAGTTCATATTCTACCCATATTAAAAACATGATATATAGTTATTTGTTGGTGAAAATTCTCAAGAAGAAAGAATAATTTTGGAAAGTTGTGCAGTTGACTTAGAATAAATGATGGTAAAATAAGAAGAAACTAATCATTAGTTCTAGAAATATGTATATAAACAAGTATTTTGAAATAAAATAAAAAAATTTCACGAACAATTATTTTGAAACGAATGGAGTAATTTAATACTTAACAGTGATTCTTGTATGCCATTTTTTCCCCCTTTCACCTTATAGGTGTACGCAAGAATCTTTCTCTGCTTTTGGTTTATGAAGGTGGTTGTCTTAGTTGGCTAAGATGATAAGCTACTATCAAGACACTAAAAAATTCTGATTGTTTTGTAGTAATTTTTATAAAATAAAATTAACAAGGTTTATTTCATGCAATTTACAATTTTAGTAACTTTCTCAAACTTACACTTTTAAGGCTACATAAGCATGCTAAAACATTTGTTTGATTGATGAGAATATTAATCATGTGAAGGAACAATATGTGAATGGCATAAATAAATATATATATATATATATATATATATATATATATATAGGTCCCCCACCATAGTTATAGATCATATTAAGTTAACTATGAGGGTTTTGTAATAATTAATATATGATAATCAACCGATTACCATTAGCCACCTTAATAATTACCTACACAAACAATTGTGGAACTTGGAGGTATCTTGTTCTAAAAATTCTATATCCAATCACACTTTTTTATTCCTTCTCTTTTTCCTTTATAATAATCAATGAAAAGAGATAACCTTAGGGGGTTTTATATATTTTTATATATTCTATCTTTGGTAGTAGTTTATTTATAATACCCTCTTTGTAACATGGTTCAATTTTTATGGCTTAATTAGTGTGGGACTAATGAGTAAATAATCACAAATTCATCTTTTCTTGTTTGGTATTTAGATTTGATTACTTTAGAAATTAATGTCATGCTCCGTCTTCTACTTTTATATGATAACATTCAATAATACTCATTTGACATTTATTCTTGTTCTATCGAGATTAATTACCTTATATTCTATTTTCGATATTTACATAAATTTACTACTTTATGGGTTGTACATAATTTCCAATAATAGTTTAGGCAAAAATACATCGAGGGAAAGAAGATGTTGGCACACTTACTTGCATAGTCCTTGAAAGAATTGACTCTTTTATTTTGATTGATTTATTTATTGATCTAAATTTAGTATTTTAGAGGGAGGGAGAGACAACAGTAGTTTTCAGTAACTTTGTTGGATCAAATCATCAAAATGATTTGATGTTAGACCGCACTTCATGAAGGGTTTCTTTAAATAGAATCATGTAGGGCTACAGGAGTTATCCCAATTGGGGTCATTGCTTTCCCCTTTTGTCACTTGATTTGGGACTCCCAAGTCCTACTCTCATACATCTTCTAGGGGTAGGTTTCAATCTATTATGATGGCACATCCTTTCAAATAGTCAAAGACTCTCAACTCTTGGCAAAGGTCAAAAGCTATTCAACTAGTAGTAGATACTATTTCTATAAATTCTAAAGTTGGTGACATTTGTAATAAAAAAACTCAATATTAAGGCCGTAAGTAGGAAGTGATTTTTTAAGTAAAATTTAAATTAAAAATAATATTAATTTAAATATTTTTTATTACTTATAATACATTATATCATCTTTTTTTAAATCCATTTTAAATCCTATCCGACCTTATATATTTAATAATTTTTTATCACATTCAAATAGTTTTATATCAAATAAATTTTTATTTACTTACACCCAAAACGAATATTCCAATATATCTCCTCCTCCCCCCACCCTCCCTCTCCAAAAAAAAAAAAAAAAAAAAGGCAAATATATGAAGTTTTAGGCTAAAAATATTAGGAAATGATAACCTGGAGTCATATGCATAATTTAAACTAATAATGTAGGAGTCTTAGTATGTGTTATTAAATATTACTATATATTGAACATCATAATTTAAAAAATATTGTTTTAAAATATTTATTACTGTTATATAAATCATACATAATTAAAAAACTCTAATATATATGAAATTTTAAGGAAAAAAGATTAATTAAAAATTATACAACTTTTTTGAAATTTAAAAAGTAATTAATATATGATGTAATAAAACAATAATAAATTAATTTTTAATGTTACAAAATAATTAATAATTTAAAACAAAAAGGGTCAACAACCCTAGAGACGTTTAGTGCTGGGCACTATCCACCCAGGAGGATCCTGCTAATTTCTGTTTTGCCTTTGGGACTTTGATGTTGTTCTCATTGGTAAGTGAAGTAGCTTTACACTTCAGTGCAATGAACCTGCAAAAGTGGAAATTTAACAGTAATGATAAGGACAATAATGACAAAAAATTTTAAAGCTGAGTAGCTTCAAACCCAGCGCCCACCACCCCCCCCCCCAAAATGAACAATTTAAATATTTAATTACTAAATTATTATCTAAGCATAAATTTTAAACTACTAATATAATATTAATTCAATAGAATTATTTTGTGAAAAGAAGAATATAAATTGAATAGATAAATATTCTTCTCATTAGACCAAAAAATTCTAAAATTTGATACTTATTATAACTAAGCATATATGTTCCGTTTTTTTGTATTCCCTTGTAATAATATATATTTGCAAATTAATTGACCAGATCAAATCGAAGTTGAGCATTAGTTGGAGGACCTTTAATTTAAAATAATTACTATTTAAATATTTTTATTTTTAAAAAATTATCATAAATTCATAATACATCATATTCTTTTTTTTATCTCGTTTAATTCTTATTTTAATTTTATATACTTAATAAATTCTTATTAAATTAAAATAAATTCATCTTAATTTAATTACTATTTAAATACATTTAAATAGTTCACACTGGTAATTAGGTTTTGTTAGTAGATTTGTAGATCCAGCCATAACTACGGGACTGATGATGATCAACCTGCCTATGCTACTCTAGTGGACCACCTAGTCTAATTTTGGTGTTTGGAGCCAAGGCAAACAGCGAAAGAGCAAAACATTTGGATGGGGTCTCAATTGCACTCCCAATTAATGTAATCCAGCAAAAGTTGTTGAAGGGTTGGCTTTCTTATTTTGTCATTGACCCTTGAAAGAGAGAGCTCCTAGAAAATTTTTAAAGTAAATATTTATTATCTTTTGACCACTCTTATCTAATGCTCGTAATTTATTTTGTGCATATAAACTTTCCAAAAAGAGGGGGGAAAGAACTTTACCATAATCATTTTTACTGTTTTCTTTATAATGAGTCTTTTTACGTTAAAAGTGTAATGAATAATAACCCGCACACAATCTTATCTTATTGTTATCTTTAGTTAAAAGAGTAAGAAATTTGAAAAATAATTTTCTTGTATAAATTTGTAAAAGAGAAAAACAAATAGTTTATTGGAATATTATATTATTTATATTATCATTACTTACTTTACTTTAAAATTATATTAAATAAATCGAGCATACAATCTTGTCTTATCTCTAGTTAAAGAGTTAGGAAGTTTCAAAATTTGTTTTTAATTTTCAATGAGTCAAGTGCATGCTGCATACAGTTGCTTGATACAATGAAAGAAACTTCAGCCAACTGCCACAATATGGATCATTGTTTGGCTTTTACACCTCAAAAATGTTTTATATTTTTATTAAGCATTAAATCTTCTTTCTTGTTGTTATATGCAAGCCCTTCGTGGCACCATATAAGTTGAAATTTCAAATGCATCATCATCCTCATCAAAGAAAAAACAAGTTGAGAAATTTTATTTTATTATTATTATTATTTTTTTTTTTTGGTTTAGGGGTGGGAGAGGGGATAGGTTTCTTGTGTGTGTAGCTTAGGTATTCAAACCCTTTTGATGGTGAACGTGGCCTTTCTAGGTCCAAGGAATTCCAAGAATTGGTCAGTTAGGTAGAGGCAAATCGGGGATGAAGCGTCACTCGTGACTCCCATTCTTGACCCTTTCTTTTCTGTTTCCATATGAGAATGAGACTATCACATATATAATCCCATGTTCTTTATTTTTCTAGACAACAACAGCAAAAGCAAGCAATAATGTCATAAATGCTTGTAAGGTTATGGCTACATCCATCAACTGTTTTGTAGAATACTCGTTAGAAAAACAGAACTTTTTTTAACGTTATAATTTTATTTGTATATAAATTTATAATTTATAGAAAGACATTTAGATGTTTCAGAGTTAAAAAAAAAAGAAGAGAATTTATGGAGAAAAATCACACATACACACTGAAGGGATTTGTTAATTGTTAATTAGATTATGTATACACTTGTTGAGATCCAAACTACTTGGCATGCTTTAACATATTATAATCTACACTTTTGAGTTTGGACTGTAATTTTCATGGAGAGTGAAGGAAGGGGGATTATGGGTTTGGCAATTTGGCATCTATTAAGAAGTGCACTATCTATTCTTTCTTTCTTTCAATTCCTAAAAGAATTGGATTGTGACCTTAAAAGACATTATCCCAAGATCAAAAGTTGCCCATCACGGATTATTATCTAACAAAAAAGATAGAAAGCACTCACACTTGATTTCTTCATCTTTCTTTTTAACAATAGTGATTAAAGGGAAGATGCTTCTCACACCATGCATTTCAGCAAAGACTAAACACTATCTTAATTAGCCCTCTGATTGCATGACCATTTCTATGGAGTCTTCATCAAATGGTTCCAAATTGGGAACAGAAAATTCTTTGTGGAATGAATGGTATGGTAAACTATATCATTATAATTAAAACTAGGGTTCTCTAAGTTCATGGTTTTAAAATCTATATAATATTTTATCATTGCTTTGGTGGGTGGCTTCTCTTTTTCTTGAATGCATGCTTGGAACTTGGAGGTTTTGTGCCTCAGAAAGTATAGACAAATCTGGATCCCAGAACGTATCAGATCTCCTTTCCTTTAATTAAACTCAAGAAAAAAGAGAAAAAGAAAGATAAAAAATGTTTAGCTTTTAAGGTCATGCATTGCATGTATCTTTCAATGACTTGGCTATGTTTCTTTAGCATCTACTAAATCATCATTATTTAAATCAAACCCACAATCAATAGCTGATCTAAATTTGAAGCAATATCTTCTCAACTTGCCCAAACTCTCCAAAGTTTCAAGTTGGCTTGGAATGCATTGAGCTAAAGAAATAAAATATATAGAATTAGTACATAAAAATTATGTACAATGGCCAATCAAAAGGACATCATCAAGAAACTTGATACCCACTGCCAACGGCAATGACAAAAACCCTTTTATCTTCTTGCTAATGCAAAATGAGCCAATCTCAAAGTGCATTTTTGCCTCACGAGTGTCTAATCTTGTTGAGTTTTGATGGAGACCTTAGGACAATACATGCATGACTCTCATTGACTTTGTTTTGATTTCTCAATATGGCAATAACATTTCGAGTTCCTATCATACGATAAAAAGTTATTAATAGAAAAAGAGTCGAAGAGGAAAATAATAATAATTCAAAAAGGTAGAATAAGATGGTGTATGTGATGTAGAAAACAAAGATACATCAGTTCAAGTTGCCCCGGAAGCTCTATAGAGCTAATTAAGGAGATTTTCAAATAAATAAATAAATAAAGAGAGAAAGGGAAACATGTAGTTAAATATGGTGGGACTAAAAATGATAGAGGACATGATGTACTTTCTTTGTATGGTTCTTTGTGTCTTTCATTTTGTTTAGGCAGGCAGTCCTCAGAAGCCAAAACTTCTGAAGCACTTGTCACTAATTCCTTGTCCAAGCTGCTACTACTACTACTTGCACCAATTATAATGGTAAGAAATGGGCCCAAAAATGTACTAACTCAATCATCACAGAATTAACCAATGGAAGTAACTATTATAAGGCAGTAAATTTGGCTTCTATCTGTGGTCAAAATTAGCTTGTGGATGTTTGAAGATAGTAATTTTACATGCTGGATTTCAACTTTGCTTAGATTAACTTCATTGATTAGTAGGGGAGTTTTTTTTATTTTTATATTTTTAAAATCAAATATTAAAATATTGTACTAACTTAATTTGTAAGACTGTTATTTTAAATATATCGGGAAAGCATATACAACAAGAATTCTTGACAAGTAATGATTAGTTGTTAGATAAAGTGAGTTTTTTTTTTCATTTTAATTTTAAAAAGTTTGCTCGAGATGTGTGAAATTATTAGGAGAGAAAGTCTTTTTGCAAAAAGTATCCAACTCAAAACTCACCTATTGGAGGAAGACTTTATCAACCGAAATTCAAACCTACCGAAACTCAGAAGTGGTCATTTAAAGATGGCCAATTTAGTGCCCCCAATTCAGACTCAGAGCAATTAGTTGGGGCTTTGGAGCAATAGCCTCGAAATTAATGTGCGGAACAAAATGGGAAATTTCGTTGTGGGCTTTCTTGAAAGGTTTTAGGCATCTGTAAATTGATGGAAGCAGCCACTGGTTTGGTGGGGGATCCAATATTTAATTTTAGCTTAGAATTTTTCTTTTTCTTTTTTTTTTTTTTGGCAGGAAGGCTCTAATGATGGTGACTAAGACACTTCCCTACGTTATATTGTGGACTTTCGTATTCATCAACGAATATATCAGATCATCTGAACAATTAGTGTAAGTGTTTGATTCCGTCAAAGTAACATCTCCAAAGATAAGTATAATAATCAAAAGTCGACTGCACCAGTCAAGATTCGAACATTGCTTCTCTCTCCTTCCACTTGATGTCTATTAAGTTTTACTGGATGTGCAAGTCTTTCAAGTGTCAACCTGGAAAGCACAAGGAAATAGGACGGATAACGGGCCGAGGCTGAGAAAAGAAGGGTTTGGATCATAGGCCCAAATGTAGATAACGAGAAGTTCAGTTAAAAGATGGTGAATCCGAAATACTCACCTCTGAAATCAGCCCAAATAGAAAATGTCGAACGGAAGTACTCAATGGGCTGACCCATGGCCCAGACTCATAGTCTCCGAGGGGAAAGGATTCCTATCTCTTCTAACTAAAATTGATCTAATTATAACATTAAAATGTTTCAAAATATTTAAAATTTTAAGTTTATAAGTCTTAAAATATTATCCACCTAGTTATAAAATATTTGAAATTAATATCTTGTATTTGAGGGATATAAATTTTACTAAAGGTATTTAAATATTTAAAATTAATTAAATAAGTACTTCTTTCATTGAGTGTATTTATAATAATTAATAAAGTAATTAAATAATTAAATACATTTAATAATAAATTTTTATTATTAATTAATTAATTAAAACGTATTAAAATTTTATTATAAATTTTAAATAAATTAAAAGCTATTAAAGTTTGAAATTTAAATATATTAAATATTCATCTAATTATTAATATTTTTATATTTAATATAAATTAGAATAAAATATAATTAATTCAAATTTCAAAATTTAAATTTTAAATTTTAAATTTTAATATTTAAATATTTAAACTTAAGTCTTCAAATTTTAATTTTATCAAACGAATCGCAATACATAAATATCACCATTAATCTTTATAATTAATAAAAATAATATCAAATATTATTTTAAATTTTGTATCAAATCAAAATAGAATATTTAGATTTAAATTTAAAAAACATTTATTATTTAATAAATAATATTCTTAATAAATTAAATTATTATCTTTTCACATGTCACTAAAATTTGAGGCTTGTTACGGTGAAATTTGGCTCCATCTCTTTCTTGCTACTTCGTGGAAGCTTCTTGCGGCGGGCTGTGTCTGTTTCTTCTTGCGTTTCCATTTTGCTAAACAAAAAGGGCAACAAAAAGCTCGTTCTTTTAGTCATAGCATATATAGTGGAGTTTAGACCAAAATTGGCACCTAATCTTTCCCCCCTCTCTCTCACTTGGAAAGAAATGGAAATGTAGTTAAGGTTGGCTGTTCTCAAATCCTTATACTATAGGTTTCTGTCACAACCCTAAATGCCTAAGTTTCCTTAATTAAAAGAAGTATTTAAAGAATATAAATATATCACTAAAACGCTTAGTACCTTTAATAAAAAATCAAATCGTAAGCTTAAGTTTTTGGTTCCATCTCTCTTTTAAGTCACGAATATTACACCCGACCAACCTAGCATTCCTTGTACTTTGATCCATAGCATATAACCAGTATTGCTCTACTAAGTGAGGCCAGAATTCAACAACATTCACAATGCAATTCCAGGTGTGCTGTTATGCATTTTGAACCTTCAGATACTTCTAAAATAGTGCAAAATAGATCAGTTACAAATAGTGCTCCCATACCAATATCTACCAATAGATTTGGATAGGAAGCACTCTGTATTCCTTGGTATCACTGCTCTCTTTTGTACGTAATAGTTCAGAGAATTGATCACGCTTTGTCCAATGCTTTGCTGTTTCCCTCCCTCCCTCCGTAAAAGTATACTTTCCAAGAGTCCTCATATTGATCCATCCACGGGGCCATTATCAAGCAAGTAGATGTATATTGCTTCTGCGACATCAAATTTGGTAAAAATCTGAGTGCACGAACCATGCGACAAAAGGAAATTCCCATTCCCGTGAAAATTTTTCATCTTTAGAATCATAACATTTAGGCCAAAAAGTGGGGAAAAAATAAAATGATCCAAGTTTTGGCTGCTTTGGACATATTGCTTCGTGCATTCCGAGTATAAGCTTCTGTTTCCTGGTACTTGATCGAGTACATTGATAGGAACATATATTTAGTCACAAAATGGACCAAATCAGATCCTAGTCACTATTGTTTTGCTGAATAAGATAAGATTCGCTAAAGGAATGTTCAATTATCCTCGGATCAAAAGTTGTCCAGGCTCAGACATGTGATAGAAAGAGCCATCATGTACATAATATAAGAAAAAAATTTGTCATATTTAATAAAGAATAATATCAATCAAAATTGAGTAATAGAAATCTTACCAAGGGAAAGGGATAAGGATATGGTATCTCATTGGGGAATCCAGAATCAGAGTGGAGAATCATTGATCAAAACTTAAAGGGATTGATCACAATCTTTATTTCATCATGGATCTTTGTCTTCTTGTAATTTCATCCAATCTTTTTGAAGTGTTGTGTGTGTGTGTGTGTGTGTGTGTGTTGAAGACGCACCTGGTATCCACTAACAGCAGCCTCAATAAATTTTCCAAGCATGTTTTAATTGAACTCTGGTTTGTTTTTTTGGGTTCATCATGAAGGATGGCAAATACTATATGACTTAACATGATCTCATCTAATGCAATAATATATGCAAATGAATTTTATTTAAACTTTATTGTAAGAAAAAAAGAAAAAAATATTATAAATACGTGATCAAATTGAATTCTTAAAAAAAGAAAAAAAGTATAAATTTTCTATAATGGGTGCGTTTATCATTATGTGTATAATGAAGAGCCGTGCATCATGAACCTCGATCATGCAATAAATGTCATTTCATGCAATAAATGTACAAATTTTATTTAAATTTAACAAAAAAAGTATTCAATAGATAATATCATTTGTCTCATAAATAAATTACTTTATAAAAAATCAATCGCAAAATCAAAAACTAGAAAGATTTAATTTCTTATTCCTTCTTAGATAACAATATGTCTTTTCCCACTTTGATCCATTTAGATTACATCACTCTCTATCCTTAACAAACAGAGGTACCCAAAGGGGGACTTCAGCTTTTCCATTTGAGAGAGAGGATAGAGAATTTGTTGCCTTCTTCGAAGAAGATAATTCACAATGAATGCCAAGCCAACTAAGTTTGCCAAGGCAGTTTTACCCATAGCGGTGCGGTAGTACGGAGTGTCTGCCGTACCTATTAGGAACCCCCTTTGGCTTATCATAAATTCAACATTGACTATCACGGCAAAATCACCACAGGATCACTGAAAGCAAAGTCTATGTACTCGTCACCTCTTTTGTTCTCTTTTTCTCTATCTTTATTGTTGGTTGCTAGGTAAGACCTCATTTAACTTTTAGATATAGCCACCTCAAACAGACATTATTACTTCAATTACTCTACTTATACACTTTTACTTTGATTTTTTTTTTTTTTTTTACTTTGGATTGAAATCTTTTGCTTAATATGAGAAGCGAAAAAGCATGGAAAGATGAACTTAGTCAAATAATATTCTACCCTAGCTGGGATTGATGATCAAAGTGAAGCATCTAAAACCATTCTCTAGCAGTGGTGGAGCACACTGACAATCTTGAGTGTGTGTCTACAATATATATATATATATATATATATATATATATATATATATATTGGGGAGGTACAATTTGGCCTCATATGTGTATGTCAGTGACCATTGTAAGAAGGCACTAAGTTTTGTGTTGGGAAAATGTGGCTTAATTAAGGAGCCCTTAATACGAAGGCTAAAGAGTATGGTTCAGAATTCATACGACTGGAAGTCCTAATTCAACCACCTTGTTAAAAATCTTTCATTTGTCACACAACTCTTTTGTCCTCTCTTGGATCAATGGTTTTTATTTAAAAAAGGGAAAGTAAAAGAAGAAAAAGACATTACAGATGTAACCCATTAGAAAATTACTTTGATTTGATTCCCAAAACTTCCCTAGTAGATAATGGCTATAAATTTTGAGGAGGTTGCATTTACCTTTGATCATCAAAGTCCCTTAAGTCTCTCTCCTCACTAAAGACTCAAAGAGTAAGACCTCCTAAAACTCCCTTTGCATTTCTAGCAAGAATCCTTCTATCAAATCCGTGTCAATGGAGAGTGGTTCTGCTAGCCAAGAGAGAACTGGGTTCGTTGCTAGAGTTGGGAGCAAATTTGCCGATGTTGCAAAGAAAACAAAGAAAGTTAGCCAAGATGATCCAAGAAGGATCTTGCACTCGGTTAAGGTCGGACTTGCTCTTACAGTAGTGTCCTTGTTCTATTATTTTAGGCCTCTTTATGATGGCTTTGGTCCGTCAGCAATGTGGGCAGTCTTGACAGTGGTGGTTGTCTTCGAATTCACTGTTGGTAGGTTACATTTGATATATATGCATCGATCATTTTCATTCTTGGATCAAGGGATTAAAAGTTAAATATATTCATTGTTTAACCACTCTTTTTCTCCGGTGTGTCCTTTAGGTGGAACCCTTTGCAAATGCTTGAACAGAGGCATGGCAACATTCCTAGCCGGTGCTATGGGCGTTGGCGCTGAGTACATGGCAAAGTGCGCTGGAGAGAAAGGAGAACCAATCATCCTTGGACTTCTAGTCTTCTTCCTAGGTATATACTGTAGTTTTTTTATAAATCAATTCTTGCTTGCACTGGGAACCGATCAGACTTTCTAATGCACGTGCAAGGTTGCGCTTTCGGGAATTGATCCGCGACTGAGCCTATAAGAAATTCCCTTTGTTTGCCACCAGATTAACCCTTGATATGAATCTTTTCCTGCATGCAGCTGCAGCCTCCACATTTATGAGATTTGTTCCTGACATCAAGAGAAGGTATGACTATGGAGTCCTGGTATTCATCCTGACCTTCAGTCTGGTGGCTGTCTCTGGATATCGAGTGGATCAAATCGTGGAACTCGCTCATCAACGACTCACCACAATTCTGATCGGTGCTGGTACTTGTATGATAATCTCCATCTGCCTTTGCCCAGTCTGGGCAGGAGAAGATCTCCATAATCTGATTGCAGGTAACATAGAAAAGTTGGCCAACTTCTTAGAAGGTACAAAACAAATCAAATCCAAGAAATTAAGATATTGAATGAAGGTATGGATTAGAATTACCGACAATGAACAACATTAATATTTCTGCAGTTGTTGGAGGTGAATTATTCAATTTTCCTGATGATGAAAATGAGGACAATATTGGGACGGTTCAAGAATTCAAGGACGATAAGTCATTTGCACAGGATTACCAGAGCGTACTCAATACAAAAGACAAAGAAGAAACCTTGGTGAGTAGTATGAGCGGAAAAAGTTTCTCTCTGATATTGATGGAAGCTTTGAATTAGTTGTAGAAGTTATTATTTATTTTTGGTCGCTTACTGGCAGGCAAATCTAGCATGGTGGGAACCTTGTCATGGTCGTTTCAAGTTTTGTCATCCATGGAAACAGTACTTGAAGGTTGGGGTCGTCATTCGCCAATGCGTCTACCATATCGAAGCCCTCACCGTCTGCATCAAACCTGAGCCTCAGGTACCCCATTTTATCAAGTACTATCAGATCATTTATCAACTATCAACCTAGCCTAAGCCATCATAAACCCTCCCAAATGTGCCACACATACAGCCCAGAAAAAGTAGCCAAACATCTCAAATGTGCGTTCCTCACTTTAGCCATTTTAGCCACAGATATTTAGGATTCATAACCGTACATGTCAACTTCAATCAAAATCAAATTCAATTATTAGTAGTAATTCGATCTCTATTGTTAAAATGCATAAAAATCCACAAAATTGTATGTAAATTATTTAGTGTGGGACAAAATCAAAAGTGGGTCTATAGCTAAGAATTCTGACAGTTGAATCTGACCAGAACAATTTGAGCCAAGCAATTCCTTTAGGTACACAAGAACTTTTTCACCATCCTAATAATGTATCATTGGTGCAGGCACCGTCAGAGGTTCAAAGAAAACTTCGAAAACCATGCACAGAGATGATCTCAGAAGCAGGGAAAGCTCTAAAAGAAATGGCATCGGCAATAAGAACGATGACACAACCATCGGCCGTCATTAAAGCCCATGTTCAGAAGTTCAAGTCAGCCACAGAAGATCTTAGAAGCGTTTTTGAAACAATGTCACTGGAGAAAGCCGCAAATATCATGGAAATCGTACAAGCAGTTTCGCTTACTTCTATACTGATTGAGATCATTAAATGCGTCGAAAGAATTGCTGAATCGGTCGATGAGCTCTCCGAGAAAGCACGTTTCTTGAAGAATACTACTACTTCTGAGACTCAGAGATCGCAGCAGCTACTCCACCGAGGAATTGTGAAACCTGTCAACGACGGTAACGGTGACGGTGACCATGTCGTTATTAGCATAGATAGCAGCGGCACATCGCAGGAAGATGACGTTTATCAAGCATCCAAGGGAAGTCAACATGTGGGACCACCGTAATTATATAAATATATTAAAACTTTATTTTTTCCTATTATCTAAACTTTGAATTACCCTAAAATTTTGTACTTTTTAAGCGCAAAAATAAGAGAAGAATAGAACTGTACAATTTTTAGTGTAATGAAATGTACAGACCAAATTTGATATATAGTTATTTTTTTTAAAAAAAAAGAATTGAATACTTGAACTCCTCAATCTTTGATACAACAAGGTTGTGTCACTCTTGATTTTGAGAAAAAGACAAGCAATTTTAATTGGTTAAAATATAACACAACTTCTCTAATTAATTAGTCTAAATACACTATATTCTGTCTCAAATTTGATCTAATATTATAATTTTTAAAAAGTTTTTTGGGTGAAATATAAAATTTTAAAGAGTTTTTAAAAATTTTTGGGAGGCAACCCCCCCCCCCCCAGTTCCATCCCTATCTCTCAATAAAATTATATCCAATGATTGGTAATTCTAACAAATTAAAGTATCACAAAACATAGTTTTATATTATTATAAGAGTGATTTAAATGTGCCATAGTCAATATAAGGGCCTTTTTGTTTTATTCCTTTCCACTATTGAAAAGTTTTGATCAACTTGTGAAAACGCACTCAAGAATTGCATGCACTGATGAGTCTACTGGGCAAAGCTTTCTGCAGAATCTTATAATGGTATTCAGCAGCTATCACCGACATTAAAAGTTGAATCCTCGTAAATTAGTTTATTAATTTCCATCCCATCCATGTCAATAAACTATTGAAATTATTTATTAAAAGTATGAATCTTGGATTAAAATTAATGAATAAAAAATAAAGTTTCACAACGTAGTGTCAAAATCTGTAGATGGCGGTATTTAATTTTGTATTACACATTTGACAATTTTTATTGTCTAAATAGAGATTGTGAGAGTATTTGTTGTGGAAAAGAACAGATTGATATTGCTAAGAGAATCAAAAACAATTGAAATCAAGTTTAAGTGTAAAATAACGAATTAAAAAAATACAGTAAACTTTGTAGGCTGAAACCTTGGAATTAATTACAATCATAATAAGCAAAACTTGTGGAACCATCTTCTGCAAGGTCGAAAGAAGAATTTGTTAAAGAAGTCAAAGAAGGCTGCATTTGGGACTTCTGCCTCTTCATCTAATCTAGCAATCTCCATCTTCCAACAAACCCTAGTGCCATCGCTGAGAATTTCTGGATTTTTGAGCTTCACATAACGCATCTTGAGAATGTCCCGTGGCATGGTTGCCAAGAGAGGCTTGAGTGAAACGAGTCTTGCTTCCTCCCGACTGCCCATCTTCTCTACTACAACAATTAAGGCTAAGATTGATCGAAAACGAAAAAAGATTCAAGGGATTGTATCTATTTTATATATGGTGTCAGATCATTTAGAAACCTAATCGGAAAAACCCACCTGAAATTACATGTTCTTAGCCGTCTAGAATTACATTTATATTCTTATTAGGTTTAGGTTTCTGTATTAGTCCTGGGGCAGATAGTAATAAGCACTCCACAAATGTGTCTTCTGCTTCCAAGGATCCGCTGTCTAGTTAATTATAGTTTCTCTCTAATTATTAAACTCTAATTTTGTCTTTGGAAACAAACTTAATGGGATGAAGCCAGTAGATTAATGACCCTGCAGAAGACCAAATAAATATGGCCATGTTTGGGTATTAGTTCTCATTTAAATCTACCATGTGAGGTAGCCGATGATGTTCTGTAACCCAATTTCTGAAGAGGAAGGGAGGGAGAAAAGAGGTAGAAGGTGACTGTATCCACACTGTAGAAATCGAATTTGCTTTGCTTTGTGGGTGCTTCTAACAATCCCCACGCATTGGCTTCCTTAAGAACTAACAGCCACGAGCAGCATCTGCACAGCGCACTAAGGAAGGCTACCTAATAGAGGAAACGTCCCCAGATGGAGAGAATTTTTTGATCTACATTTTAGCTGTTTCCCACTTCAAATCCATGCAAGTTGGGTACATGCATTCATGGGTTCTAATGAGCTGAAGAATATACAGACTTTAACACGTAAAAAAACGGTCATGAGGACGTGTTCAAAATGGTTTTAAAAAAAAGAAAACTATATGCATTGAGTTATTAACTTATTATTTTACTTTTTCTTTTTTTTTTTAACTCGCACGAGAAAAGTAAAAAAATTTAAAATATAAATCTACACATCAAAGAATAAAACTGATTATGCAATAAAGTTACAAAGCAATTAGTATCCGATCATCATCTACTCGTAAGGTTGGTAGGGAGTCTAAAGTAATTCTTGAGGGGGGAATTGGTGGCCCGTATGTTAGGAGATAGCAGGTTGTAACATCACTAACTGATCTCATTCTTAATTTCTTACGTTAACCTAATTTCTATAATAAATAGCTCTACTTATAATATGAGGAATGATTATATATATAGATTGTCCTTACATTTGAAGTCAGGTCGAAAAATCAAGCTATTGAGATATATTTTACAATTTATATAGTTTACCTAAATCGAAAAATTGATTGACAGATTCGCTTACAAGAGAATATATATATCATTCCAAGATTGAATAATTATATAGAAGAACGCAATTATAAGGTTGTCAATGTGGTTAGTTGCAAGATCGGAAAGCACCAATTGCAAGGAAATTACTGCTACCATTCTAATTAATTAACTTAAATTCTTGAACAATAAGCGGGGATAGCAGCTTATTCAGTATGTTTCTTCGCCATACTCTCTTTTGTCTTAAAATAAATATCGTTTACATAAGATAAAAAATATTGTATATATAATCCTTTTTTGAAAATTGAAATTTTAATTAATGTATTGGTTTTGTGAAATGTTATAATAAATTAAATAAAGCTATAAGATTATATGTAGCAGAAAGATAATAAATATTTTTTTAAAATTTTAAAGTAACATATATTTGAAAATAAAATAATTAAAACTTTTAAAACCATACTGATTTTAGTGAGTACAAGAAAATCAAACAGCTTTGATATAGTATTAAATTTGTCTTGGATGTTACACCTACCCACGATTATATTGTCCTTTTCCTTGTAAGAAAAAGCAATTCTTGATTCATTTATATATATATATATATATATATATATATATATATATATATATATATATTGTTCACGAATCACCGGAGATTTATATAAGCCAAAACCCATGCTGGCCTGTCTCATTTTTTCCCAGTGCGATCAAATAAAAAGTACGGTCGGAAGGATTCAATCGTTGTTAATGGATTTTGAATCTTCAATCTTCAAATGAAAATCATTGATTCAATTCACGTGCTGTCGGGATGGAGATTCAATCATCATTTTTTTTTTTTGTTCCTATGGATACCAATGCCATTGAAGAAGCATTTTTTAAACCCTAAACTAGAAATTAGTGCAGTCTAGTTAGAATAGCTATCATCCTGATGTTTCTTTTCATTGAAATAAAGTTAAAACTGTGCTTTCTTTGCCTTTGTTTAGTAGAAACGCAGGTCGTCCTCTCAAAATGGTGCTTTATTCACATACCATAAAAGGGAGCCCAAATGCATCCAACTATCTTATGCTACATAAGCGTACCAATAAAAGAATATGCTCATAACTTCATGTGATGTTATAATTAGCTGCTGAAGTTAGGTTTATTGCCAAATGGTTTCACCCTGTTTGCCGAAATGGGTCCCAAATTTGGATTCACACCAATACTTTAAATTGTATATTATTGTTACTATTAATCACGAAATTTGATATCACTCTTGGTAGCATTTTTTTTTTTTTTTAAAAGATTGACAATATTGAACTGTAACTCAATTTTTTTTTTAAAACCAACCTGTCATTCACTTAAAGATAGCTAAAACTAAACTAAGGGTGCGCTAAGTATTACTTGCTTGTTAAAGGATTTCCAACAACGACTAATTCATCAGCTAAAATATTTTTGAAAAGTCAAAAACTTAGCAATAAAAATTTTGTGAAATCTTCTAATATATTGATTTTACTAACAATGGGAAATAGATAACACTATTTCAACTTTCTGTGCTATTGATTCTTCCATTCTTAATTGTTGAGAGACATAAACTACTCGAAAAGAAACTATTGAGATGGAAAGAGGAGCCAAGGAATGAAAATATTCCTTTGTTCTAGGATCCAGAAAAGGGGAAAAAATATTATTCAACTTTTTGACAATATGAAAAAAAAAAAAAAAAAAAACCAAAAGCTCTGTCGTCCTTCCATTTTGAGGGAGGGCAAAGCTTTTGGTGCCCCTCCAGTTAAGAATTTGGGAGGGGGGGGGGGGAGGGGCCTCATAATCATTAGCCAATATGCTTTTTTTTCATGCCTTTTTTTTATTCATGGTTTAATATACTAGTGTCCCAGGCAAAGAAACCACACCGATTCATTTCAAACTTGATAGTTAAATTAGAAAAATTATATTATGTAACGGACTTTTTTTATTATTTTAACCGTTTTTCAATCATACATGATAGAATTTGGTGAGAGATAATTTCTTGATTTGATGGAGTAACAATTTTGAAGATCTTTGGCAGCTCCTCTAACTTGTAAACACATATGAGAGTGAGGAAGAAAGCATATAGCCGTGGTTTTCTTGTGAGTGCCATGCAAATGGTCATTGCAATCAATTGTCTCCAAGCAGCTGCCTCGCTGTAATCCCACTGCAGAGGGGGGAAAAAAAGTCTAGGCAAAAAACAGCTTTTTCACCATTAAAGAACAATTGTACTGAGAAATATAGGTTAATTAGGTTCGTGGAGAATGTAAGAAGAAGATTCTAATAATGTCACAGAGGACAAGAAATGTATAGGCCAGGTTCATGAAGAAGGAGAAGAAGAAGATTCTAGTAGGGCAGAGTGGGGTGGTGCTCGTGATCATGACACATGACTGATGATAGGAGAGGGCTCAATGTCAATGGCATTAGAAAAAAACATTAGAAACTTTGTCGGCATGAAAAAGTGCATTTCGTGATCTTCAGACGTGGATTCGGAGGATATTCCCAAGTTTCTCCTCCTTTGACATCGTTGGTCTGGATTGACTCCTGACGACCTCTGATTCAGAAGCAGTACATAGGACATACAGAAGGATTGTGCCAATGGACACGTGCATGGTGGTGGTGGTCAACTCACCGCTTCTGGAAGAATCGGACTGTTTATGTAGCGGTGGGTGTTAAGCGGATTGGACATAAGCAAATTCGCTGCACGATTATCTTGCGACTTAAATTAAAAGTTAGAAGATTTTAATAGTGAGAAAAAAAAATATGTAAAAAAAAGCAAAGGTTACAAGAAAGCTTTGAGCAGTATTCACCAGTATATATTCACCTACAAGTCAAAGAATTTAGAAGCACTGCCAACAAGACAGAGCAAACCCTAAAAACTTCCGAGGTGCTCCCTCTTGCTGCTTGTAGGATGATTCAACAACGAAGGCTGAACAAAAGAAAAAGGAAAACTATTCATCATTTAGCAAATACATAGTCTCCTACCATTTTTGCGTTTCCAAAATGTCTTCAAAAGCTGGCGCCCCTGCATAAGTTGAATAAACAGCACCACACAACTAATAATCGTCATCGTCATAATAATAATAATATTAATAATTGTTTAGAAGTAGGTGAAACGTGAAAAGATGAGGTAGCACCTGGAAATGGAACAAAACATCCTGAACCCAAAAGCTGAACTCGAATCAAGAAGCTTAAGCAAATAGAGTAGTGAATTCAGTAATTAAAACCTTACAAAATGGCAAATTCAAGCACTAGCAAAACAATTTCATGAAATGGAAAATGTATGTTCCAGCAGAAAAGAAGTCATGATACCTGAAAAGCATTGCAGAACTGAAAATGGCAAATTCATGTAAAAGCCCAGCAATTGGCTTTAGTGACTCCCACAAAGACCCTAATTTGAACATATACAGCCAGCCAAATGAAGGGATGTGCATTCCCTGCTTTGATTACTAAATAACGAAAAATATGTCATTCCTAGGTTTCAATTTTGCACGTATAATATCAAGGATAAAGAAAAGTAGTTGCATGCCCTTCACCTCCTCATTCCAAAAGCATGAGAACAAAAGATGAACAAGAGAATACAGTTGCAGATGGACCATAGATGAACGTAAAAAGAGGTATCTCCAGCACTGAATATTGCAAACGAAAATAATTGGAAAGCACATGAAGCATTGACAAGGATCACAATTGAGACAACTTGTGAAACTTATGAATGTAATTCTCACATAAGAAAATTTAAGTGGGAAAGGAAGGACAGACAAAGGAGGACTGAACCAAGCTATATGAATAACTAAAGATTGGAGAAAAGCATTAGAAGGAGGCTTACACTAGCAAGGTTCCCTAAGATCTATAGTACATGCTGTAAATAATGATATACACATTTATCTATTTACAATCCATATATTGGGTTCTCCACCTGTGGAGGCAATAGATGAAGATCTTTACAATGCTGCTTATCATAGAACCGTGTGCCAGGTACTGCCCCAGTACACAACCGAAGAAACTCATTGCCAGTAAAACAGTAATGCGCAAATGCTATCCCACCATCAACCATCTCTGATAAGCTGGGCATTGAAACTGACTTTCTCATGACCATTCCATTACTTCTTCCTGGATATGAATCACCATTCAAAAGTTTGTTGAGTTCCGAATATTCCATGAATCTCTGGGTGGCAGCCTCCCATGAAAGGCTATATCTTTGCTCAGGGGTAAGAGGCTGAGGCTCATTGGCCATTGCTTCTTTCACTTTTGCAACAAAGTCTTCAGGTGTCTTGTAGGTCAAACAGTTTGGAAATGCCCTGAAGAACTCATTTGATGGGTGTTCAGCACAAACAACAAACTTCCCCATTGCAAGGGCCTCAGCAGTGGCAGTACAGAGGACATCACTGACACTTGGATTTATGAAGACCTTGTAACTGCAAACCACAATGTCTAAGATACTTGGAAGACAAGCATGAACTATTTTATCAAATTCTACTTAGAAGATAGACAGCAAACTATTCCGTACAAATTGAGGAGACTCAAAACTCTTTTCAAGCAAATCCTAGAACATCTAGCACATTCCCAAAGAAGTTCATAAATCATGGGAAACACTTCTCCATACATTCTAACTCTTGAGTCCATTCCCAACCACAAATTGAAGAGAAAGAAAGACAGGCAAACAGAGAGACAGACAGACTAACTAACTAATGAAGATTCGATATAAGATTCTTACCTATGAAGAGAATCATCAGCATGATCTCTACCCTTCATAAAGTTCACATTCAGATTGAGCCGTTGGGCTGTGTTCCGAACTTCATGAGCATCTTCACCATTACCAAACACATCAAGTTTGAAGCCATCAAGGTCAGTTTTGTGCTTTGCTAATAAATCTATCAACTCCTTGTACCCCTTTGCCCAAACCATCTTGCCCAAGAAATATGCTCCTTTTGAGAAAGCTTGCTCTCCTCGCTCCCTTTCTGCTGCTACTTTTTCTCCAATTCTCAAAAACTTGGGATTTACACCATGGACATTGCAAATTAATGACTTGGGTAAATCCTGGGTAGCAGCGGAGAGCCGAAGAACCTAGAAAGAATGATAAAACAATTGATTTTCAAACAAATTCCAAAGTTGTTGATGTGTAAATCTCATAGGTCAGACAATAAATTTTACAACTAAATTGTAACTAATCATTTAAGGGAACCTTTTACTAACACAACCTGGCAATTATGATAAAATGAATGAATGCTTTGAATGTTCAAATGTCAGACCATACCTTGTGACAATGTGCTCTTGTCACCCAATTGTTTATATGCTTAACAAAGAATGCCTGGAGTGCCCCATTCCTCTCCCTCTTGATATACTCCAAGTAATTTGTGTGAACAATACCAACAACATGGTTAAATTTATCAGTCCACCGTTTACCATGGTGGTACCAGTTCAGATGTTCTGGCTCTTCTAGAATTGCAATGTCAGCATCCTTTGAGGAAATAAACTGAGAAGTATCACCAGCAGGGATTATACTTCGCCTTGATTTTTGGAACTAGAAACAAAAATCAAAGGTATCAGTCATTCCCACCTCTCATACTTGCATAGAGAAATATAATGTAAAGCTAAGCTATCTGAATTACCTTTCCAGGGTAAAAAGAAATCTTGAAATCAGCCTTGAAACCAACCCTTTCCTCAACCCAGTTGCGTATATAAAGCTCCTGCTCTTCTGGTGAGCTAAAAGTCAGATTGTTTGGATAGACCAGCTCTTGGTCCGGTTTACAAAGCCATGGAACCAGCAGTGTCACATTTTGCTCTGCAGTCTTGGCTAAATATGCTGCACGAAAGAGTGGATTTACAGCAGTTCCAGTCATCCAGGGAAGGCTAGCAGTTGTAACAATGGCTACATGTCTTTTTCCATCCAACATATCCTGCTTCGTAGAATCAGTCCAAAAGCCACCTTCATAACAATGCCCTGTGCTTTGGAGAACACTGGCTATCCTTAAATCAAGTTCATCATTAACATTATCAGCTTCGATCATAGACGACTCTCCTCCAGGTAATGAACGTAACAACAGTTGGTTCCTCCGTTTGCTGCATAAGCTTTCCACTATCTTGTCAGATATATCTGCAATAACATCAGAGAAAAAATAATTCAATAACCGCCAATATAGTTTCTGAGAGGTATAGTTCAAGTAAATTGACAATTTCAGATTCCCCATATTCCATCAAGATTCTATATCTTTTTGCAATTTTATTGAACAATAATAGCAGACTTGGCAGTAGAAATGCCCATACGGAACTGGTCCTCCATTGACAATTATCATATATACTAATGTGCGAAGGCAACTTTTGTTTTCCCAAGCACTAGTAGCAACAAGGTGGTTCCCACAGATCAAATAGATGCTAGCCATTATTCCAGAGGGTCAGCAGGGAGCTAAAGGCTCTTTTCCCAAACTTGAAAAATTCGTACACAAACAATTATGTTAGAAAACTTATAAGCATGTTAAGTTTTTCCAGTAGGACAGTATGGATGATGTGTAGAAGTTAACCCTCCTTCTCCACCCTGAATAAATGACACGAGGTAGGCGTCTCAAAAAAAAATTGATATCCATGAGATTTTCTTTCTTTCTATTGCCTTGCAGACTGCAGATAATCAATAAAAGTTCTCAAACAATTTAAGAACATATCATCTCTTGACAAAGAATTATACATGGATAAAGACAGGCTGTCTAATGCATCCAGTATTTTCTAAGGCAGGAGGAGCACACAAGGGTAATAGCAAACTGCAACATGATTGTACATCAAAGCAGGGTTTGAAACAATGTTGCAAAACAAGTATGACCGAAACACGTGAAATAAAGACTTGAAATAAAAAAGAACCACAATGATGAACAAAGATAAAACAAAAACTGCAAAACGCAAATTACAGATTAGAAAATAGCTAGAAATTATCAAGGAAAATATACCTCTTTTAATGCCAAGTTGATCCAAGAAGGGACTGGATTGCCTAACTAAATGTGCTAACAGCTCTGGAACATCAAGTGGCGGAACTTCCTGCAGTATGACACCAACAACAGAAAGAAATGATGTTTAGCATTAAAAAAAAAAAAAAAAATGTATTTCATGGACAACAACATAGTAAAGAACAATTTCCTACAGAACAAGAAAGCCATGTGACTATAAGATTCAGGTCCATGTAACACAGCAGATATGCAACAGCAAACACTAAATCCAAACTACAACTACCAGCATCTCATCTACAAAATCACAGATATATGGTCTTTTTATCAATCAAATATACTTGGAGTATTTAGAAACAAATAGAATCATCCTGTGTCAAGGGTTTCTGTTTGATCCTTCCTGAGTTTAAGCATCCACGGAACGGATTCTACGAATCCTTAAAATTATCATTAGGATCCAGACACTAAAAATTTTGAATAACCACAATCCCATTGCCACCACAGTGGACTAAGATTTAAATTTCTCATCATAGCCCATTAAGGGGATTGGACACCTTGAAACCATATATCTGTAAAACAAAATACTAGATCATAAGAGCATATTCTCGTTTCCAGCCATGTCACATGTGTACAAACTCAGAGGACTGCATAGGAAGTGTCTAAAATCCTATTCCTCAACAAATTTAATGGAAAAGGCTTCCAATCACAGTTAGGTCCGCATCAAAATGTCCGATAACCACTTCCTCTACGTTCATCAAAGGTGCCAGCAAATTCCCCATCAACCATATCCAATGCAAGCAACAGAATTCCAGCAACAAATCCAATGACAACAGAGAAGCCAATATAACTATTACAACACAGGTAGGCAGAAAACTTTTAGATGAGAAAGACCAAAAACTACAATTCCCATAAATGCTTCATGAGCCATGCTAATAGGCAACAAACAGAAAATGCTATTATGCTAGATAAAGCAAGCATGAGCAGTAATCCACTCTCCATCTCTTAGGTTTAGTTGACTGAAAAGTCAGAAGAATCCAAATTCAAAAGATTGCAACTGCGCTGCATATACTGACTGAAATATAAGGAGCTATTTAAACTGATACACAGACCTTGGAATCATTTGGTTCCTTGCACATTGCCCTCTGCAAAAGCCAACAAAAGACGCAAAGAAAAAGGTCAACTTCATATTAAAAATAAATGGGAAAAGAACCTTAACATTTTGAAAAATGCACAATGTAAACCAATTGCCAAGCAAGTTTAAACACCCTACCATTTGTTAGAAGGATCGCACTATGGGCAAATAAAGTATATAAAGTTCAACATAGAAAAGAAGCAAATGCTGAATACTGTTTACCAATTGAAACCATCAATACCAACCAGACAAAAAATTAATAGCTAGCTAACAGGAAGGGCGAAAAAAAGAGCTCAATTTCCCTCAAAGGTGTTTTTTCTTCATTGCAGCAAAGGGACAGAGAAACTGTATCAGGATTTTGAGTAAGGAACAGCTGCATCCATGTAATTAGAAGTGCTTTCATAGGCTAATGTTAATGATCTAAAATACTGAATAAGGAAAAGAGCAATCAGTAACAAAGAATCTTTTTTATCCATTTGGTAACTAAATGATATGCTAGTAGCTTATCTAATGAATAAAACAGGTACAGGTTGAATGAATTTGCAGCACTCATTTGTCAAAACGAAAATCCAGCTGAAAAAAAAAATTATGATCGACCCAATTCTTGGGTTCACAATTATATTGAACCCCAATTCTGATTTTGTTTAGCAAGCAGTGAAAATAATCATCAGAGCTATTATTCCATATCGTCGAATTTTAATGATGTGAACTCTTAAATAAGCCCAACCTGAAATTTCTTGGTAGCAAAAATGCCTCAAACTACGGATTAATTACCTAAGGTTCGGAAATGATAATTATCTAAACAAGAGAAAAGGTTTGGTAATCAGAAGGAAAATTAATATTACCAGACTTGACTTGAACTTCCCCAACAGCTCGCTATTCTTAATCCCTTCAAAAATCTCGGCCGGCGACGAGGTCGAGCTCTTGTGCTCCAGTTCTCTAAGCCTAGTCTTGAATGCCCTTATTGGCTCCCATAATTCCCCAAACTGCCCTTCCTCGCTCTCCCTCTCCTTAAACCTCACCCTCCTCCACCTTCGAAAACTCTCCCTCTCATCCTCCTCGTCTTCAACCTCGGACACTATCGCATTCTTTATCGCCGATAAATCAATCCTAATCCTCGGCTTAGGGCTCCATTGGCTCCACTTAAAATCTGGGGAGGAATATGCCCTCCGAATTTCCGATAATTTCGGCTGAAGTTTCTTGACGAAGTCGATCTCCGCCGGCATCGTAGTTGCAGAAGCCGTAATTGTTGGAACAGCAAAAGGCGATTTCGAAGCCGAGTTGAGAAAATTCTCCAGCTCCCTATCAGCTAGATTTTTGAACGAATTAGCTCGGTTTTTCAACAATTGAAGATCAGCATCAGCCGACGAACGGACCTCACGCCAGCCTTTGGAGATAAACGAGAAAGCCTTCTCCGCTGTGACGATTGAGCTCGAGGAGGACGAAGACGATGACGCCGTTCGAGGCTCCGGAGGCTTCAAATTCATCATTTTCTCCAATCGTACGTTCGAATTACAGTTCCCAGATTGATTTTGGAGATTCCGAAATTCGCCCAACAGTAGGCCGTCGAAGAGAGCTTTCTAGGCAATGTAAGTGCGAAGCCAGGAAGAAAGTGCCCCCAGCACAGTCGGCTGGGGTGGATCTGAGAGGGACTGCTGTGGAATTAACGGCTCTAATATTTCTATTATTAGTACTATATTGCTAAGCCTTGGTGGCAATTTATTTAATTAATTTATTGAGGATGGATACACGTGGGAGGACACGTAAGACGAATCAGTATTGATAAGATTCGCTGGTGGATGACTTGGAGGTTGGGTGTTGTACTGACGTGGCGGAAGGCCCTTAAGAGATGATAACGTCGTGGGGCCCTTCCTAACCTATTACGGGGTCGTGGAGGTTGAAATTGGAGGCGTGGTAGCGTCCAGTGGGGTGCTACGGGTTGTGTCCGCATATCAAAAGCTTCCGTGTTTTACCCCAATCCCGCCATTTGTTTGGAAGTTCTCAGAATTGTGTATATGTGGCTAAATTAATCGAATATGTTTGTAAATCTTTGAATCTAATACTTAAATACTTAAATTTATCTTATTTAAAATTTTAATCTAAATATAAAGTTTATGTTCGAAGTCGAATTCGATATTTTAAATTCGAACTGAGACTTTATCGAATCAAGTCCAAACATATTCGATAAAAAACTCAATTCATTTATACCTAAACGTTGATATTTTTATAAATTTATGAATTTTATTTTTAATTTTATATTACATAAAAATAAAAATATCATATGTATAATTTTTAATTTTTAATATATTATTATAAAAATAATTAAATATTGTAAGTATCGCTATTTTTATTATTTTTATTTTATTTTTTAGTGCTATTGTAATATACTATAATATTTTTTTTTTTAGTGATATAGTAATATAGTATTGAATATCATTATATTTTAAATTTTATGTATTAAGGTTATAATAATTTAATTAAGTTTAAATTTCAGCGAGTCTTTTATTTTGTAAGTAAATAAAATATTCAACAAGTTACAATAATAGAGGTAGTTGTATGAATTTAAATTCTCTTTAATCTTTTACTTAAACTATTAAGAATAGGAATTTGCATTTCTTTTTGTAGGTTTAATTTCAGCCGTCCATTACGTCTCAATTTGAAACTAACAGGAGAAAAAAAAAACAAAAAATGTAACTTTTCCCCAAAAAAAAAAAAAAAAAAAACTAGAGAATCTTTCAAGATGGTGCACTATTTGACATTGTCCCCGAAGCTACAGCATTTCCAATGGTGTAATTTCAATTTTATCCTTCAAAAATTAGGCTTTTTATAATTATGCCCCTCTTTTTAATAAGCTTTAAAATAAATCATACAAAAGGTAATTTTAGTTTCAATTGTTATCTCCATTATTATTTTTGTAATAGTCAAAAATCAATTGTTCGTTAGTCAAAAGTTTAAATAGAAACAGCTAAAAATATGGAAATCTAGGCAATAAATTGAAAATGTTTTATTTTTTAAAATAAATAACATATAATTAAGTAAAATCTATTAAATTTGTAAGAAAAATATCATTCAAAATTTTATTGTATCAAATTAGAGAAAAGTCGCTTCTTTTATATTATTTTGTGTTTTTTTCCTCAAGATCTTTATAAAAAGGTTTTTTATAAAGAATAACATGTTTGTTTTTGTATTTTTATAATTTTGTATAAGTAAACATCCTTTTTTATGACTTTGTCGAGTTTTTTCCCTTAAAAAAAAAGAAGTTAAATGCATAGCTGGGGACCTTCTATAAATATAGTAACATATGTTTTATTATGTTTTTATATGATTTGTACCTTTATTTAGAAAGTAAATTATTAATTATTAATTGAATTAATGCGTAGTAGTACTTTAATACTACAAGTTATAAAAAAAATACTAAAAGTTCATTAACCGTTAATCAATGACAATATTGACTAACGAAATTTATTTTTTTAATAAAATATCTTTTTACCCCTATCAATTGTCTTTTTTATTCCTTAGAATCTCAATGTTAATTATTTTATATTGATTTTGCAACTTTTGCTCTATTAATTAGTATTCCATCAACTCATCTACTCATGTTTGAATTTCATTCCAAAATTTTTTACAATACAATCAGTTGATTTGTAGATGATTTAGAAAATTAATATTATTTATATGAAGATTAATTATGTATATTATACAAAGTTAGTGTTTTCAACAATAATTATAATTAAACTCAACATTTCATTAAAAAAAAGAAATTTTTATATAGTCGTGTTTGAAAAATATTATAATACTAATTATTTTTTCCCCTCATGATAAAAATAAAGAAAGGAAAAGAAAAAAAAAAATTAGCACAAGATTACATTTGAGTATATCGTGACTCAAATTGTTTCAATCTCTGTTGTGTTTCTTAAGAAAATAACAAAAAAATAAAAAACAAAATGAGCCTATTAAGAGTTTTTTAATCAAAATATTATGACTTTTTAACTAAACTAAATGAATTATAATTTTGATTCTTTTCTAAAATTATAGAGATAGTTTCACAAATAAATATTATTTATTTGTATTAAGGCGAGATCATAAAATCATGATACGATAGTCAATATCTTATAATTAGTATAAAAAAAATATACATTTTATTAAAAAGGTAAATTCCGTTAGTTTATACCATCGTTGACTAACGATCAATGGACCTCTAGTGCATTTTTTATAATTTGTGATACTAAAGTACCACTACTTCCTAACTTAATAGAGAAAAATTACAATAAATCCTTACTAATTATTATAAAAAAGTTTGACAGTTACATGTGCGATCCTAATTCCACGGCTATGTTAGTGTTATTGCTAATGATAGAACTAATGAAGACGTAAAAGGAAAAATCTTTGGGAAGTGTTTATATTTAAGGAATATTTAAATTAAAATTAAATTAAGATAAATTTGTTTGAATATAATAAAATTATTAAATATATAGGGTTAGGTAAGATTTAGTACAAGGTTAAAGAAAAAAATAATATATTGTGAATATATATTAATTTAAAAATGTATATATTTAAAATATTATTATTTTAAATTAAAATAAAATTTTAACAACTCTTACCAATCACACCTAAAGTGGTCGTGAGGTGTAGCGTTTTATTGTGCGATTGATTTGGTTTATTAATAAAATTATTTATTTAAAAAATGTATATATTCTAGTGTGGAGAATATTCTCTACTGTTCCGTACGTAACCCCCAAAGTCACGTAACCATAACGACCAATTTCTCAGTAGCTTTGTCGTCTGCTGCGCCTCGAACGATACTGTCACTACTGTAATGGGCCCACGGGCACTGGCCCACCACTACGATGTTGGGACCCAAAACTTTGTCCCGTGTCTTTGACTCTTCGCAAATGTTAAGGAACTAGTTACGGCGGAGATATGGTGAGAAATCTTGAGATTTATTTGTGTAAATTAGTTATATAAGTTAATTTTGTTAATTTTATTAAGTGAAAGATTTTTTTAGATATTTTTTATAAAAACTATAATCTTGTTATTTTGGTCTGAAGAATTTTTTTTTAAAATATGTGAATTTAAATAGATTTTTAAAAATAGAGAAATTAAAAATAATTTTTGTTAATGAATATATTATTTTTATTTTGCATAATATGTATCACAATAATAAAGTTGATGATAAATAAGTAATTAATTATTAAAAATTTTTCCTCTAAAAAACCATCAATTTAAGGAAAAAAAGGCAGAATCAATTTTAAAAAAAAAAGATACCCATCAATTTAAAAATAAAAATAAAAACTTGAGTAGTCTCAATTTAGAATCATCTATTTAATGTAAACTACCAATTAAAAATATATATATATATATATATGGTTAGAGTTTTTAGCGAGGAAACTTTTTTTCTCTTAAAAAAAACCATCAATTGAAAAAAAAATAGTGGAATCAATTTTTAAAAAAAAAACACTCATCCATTTTAAAACAAAAAAATAAAAAAAAAACTGGGTGGTTCCAATTCTAGAATCATCCATTCAACCTCGGCCATAAATTAAAAAAAAATGGTTCCAATCGTCCATTTAATCTAGGTCATCAATTACAAAAAAAAAGAAAAAGAAAAAAGGGTGGACGACCATCCATTCAATCTAGGCCATCAATTGCCAAAAAAAAGGATGAATTTTTATTTTGTATAATATTCATCACAACAATAAAGTTGATGATAAATAAGTAATTAATTATTAAAATACGTTACAAAAATTTTTAATTTTTTTTAATTGATAATGAGTCTTTGGCGAGGAATTTGGCAAAAAATTTCCTTGCATTTTAGCTAGAAAATTTAAACGACAAAAATCTCCTAACCAAAACCTAAGCTCCTTGCTAGAAAAATGGTCTTTGGCGAGAAACTTTCACAAGAAAATTGCGACAAAAATTTCCTCGCCAAGAGGAATTTTTCCTTGCCAATGGGGTTTTGGTGAGGAAACAAGCTTGCACTGGCTTATGCACAACCTCGGGATTGGTTCCGCCAAAGCAACGTTTCTCGTCAAAATTCAGGGTTTTAGTTAGGAAATTAATGGCTTGGTGACAAAAACTTCCTACCAAAGCTAGGCCTTTAGCTAGGAATCGTTGTAGCGTTGAAATATTTCCTCGCTAAAATTCCTCACTAAAAAGGGTTTTAGGTAGGAAATTTATGGCTTTGGTGACAAAAATTTCCTAACCAAAATGGAAGAAAATTGATCTTTCTAGTGAGGAAGGTTCACAAAAATTTCCTCGCCAAAAAGAAATTTTTCTTCCAATCTTTGGTGAGGAAACGAGCCTGGGCTGGCTTATGCACAACGTGACAGGATTGGTCCCGCCAAAGCAAGCCAAAAGGGGAAGCAAGGAAATTTATGGTTTTGGTGACAAACATTTCCTAACTAAATCAATTGCAAAAACCCTCACTTTTGGTTGGGAAAATTTTTGAAAAAAAAAGTGAAAGCACTTCCTCCCACTTTTGGCTAGAAAAATTTCCTAACTAAATCAATTGCAAAAAAAAGTACTTATTTGCTAAAGTGCACTTTTAGCTAGGAAAATTTTATAGCTAAATCAATTGCAAAAAAAAAAAAAGTTTGTCCGGTAAGAAACCACTTCCTCAGTAAAGCCCACTTTTGGTTAGGAAAATTTCCTAACTAAATCAATTGTAAAAAAAAGAAAAGAAAAAAAAAAAGAGGTGGAAAGCACTAAAATTTCCAATTAAATGCATGAGAAAGCAAAAGTATAAAAGAAGGCTCAACATGATAATGAAAAATAGTATATATCTCTCTCCATATGCAATATAGATAATCATAGAAAAATAGTACAGTAAGAAAATTAATAATGATAGAAAGATATAAAAGGTAAAAAAAAAATTCTTACCTTGGGTTAAGTGGCGAAGTAATTGTATAGAAAAGTTAGTGATGAGGTGAAGAAAGGAACCTGAGTGGTGGAAAGGAACAAAAGCCAATGATCTAATGAAGAAAGGAAGGCGGTGGTGGAGAGGAAGAGAATGAAGGTAGCAGAAAAATAAAAACAGACAATGATCCAGTGGAGTTAAATCAAAAACTAAATTTACGAATAATAGTGAGGCATATCTCATAGATTTAAGAACTGAGGTCTTAAATACTTAGATTATTTAAAAAAAAAAAAAAAGGTGAGCACTCAGTGGCCTATTCATAATCGACAGAGTTTTTGGGCTGCTAATTATCGGAGCCCACCAATTTGTCTGTCCTATATAGGCTTCACCATAACTGTCGCGATCTATTTTTTGTTTTCTGCAAGTCTGCTAAGTGGCGACAGAAATGACAACGGGCTTGTATTTGGGTCCATTCGCGTTCTTTATTTTTCTCATATTTGAGGTCGGAAATTTATGTCAAATTGATTTCTTCCAATTTTGTGGCCTCCCTTGAACTTAGTCCTCGGCCACATATTCCGTATAGCTTTATTGATATGAGATAACAAGTCCATTTATGTGTGGTACAAATTTGCTACGGCCCATTGCTGAGCTTTCAAACTATTAAAGGGCTTAACCAACAGAGGTAAGGAAATCCACGGCCTGATCTAAAACTAGGCCAAGGACTGGACTAGTGGATAATTCCAATACAACTTGGGCCTGAACTATAAAAAGTGAGCACAAACTTTATTTATATTTTGAATGGGGGAGATCATTCTTTGGGCCAACACGGCCCAATCTGCAGCCGTTTTCCCGGTTAGATACAAATACAATGACGTCTCGATAGTAGCAATTTCCTTAACCACGAAGGACTTGGCAATTGATATTCTTGTAAATTGCAGTTTCGCCGTCCTGAAAGCTAAGCGAGGAGGAGCGAAGCGGTTGTGGGCAGCTTCCGCCGCCTTTTTAACTTATAAGTTGAGAAGAATCTGAGATAATCTGATCAACCCGCTTCCTTGTTCGAATCTGAAAGTATAGAAAGAAATGGGATTGCTTTCTAACAGGTATATTTTCTTCATCGTTTTTTGGGAATTTTTTGAATAAATATTACTGATTTGTGAGTGTGTTGATTCTATTTTTTTTCTATTGGCCATCGGTTTGGTGGGATTGGATGAGACAGGGTTGATAAGGGCAGCCTCCAGCCAGGCGATCATATATACTCATGGCGTGCTGCTTATATTTATGCCCATCATGGTTAGATCGCATATCTTGTTTTCCTTTCTTCAGTGCGGATTTATTGCAAATTTTGTATTTTTTCTGATTTTTATTTTTTATTTCACCTCTCTTTCCGAATGAAAGCGGTGAACTAATGGAATTATCACCATCCTTGGGTTTGAGGAGCTGGATGACGGGAGGGATGAATTTTGGCTGAGTAAATTTTTGGCCTTTAGATCTCCCATTAGCTTTGGAGTTTTTGTCTTGTACTGTTTTTATAGGCATAATTCAAATGTTATAACTCTCATCTTGAGATTTTTTTTTTTTTTTTGGGGGGAGGTGGGGGTTGTTGGGGATTGCTGGGGAGGGGATATGGGAGCAGGATTTAGTTATGCTACTTTTAAAACCAAGAGACCATATTATCATGCCTTCCCAACCACTCCAAATCAACAAGGAAAGAAAATAGTAAGATGTGGTTTAATGGAAGTCTGTAAAGACATAGCCGTTAGCAATTGTAGTTCCTTCCCATTCAAATATTGTAATTCTCGGACTTTAGTAGATTATGATACAAGAAGTACAATGCATTATGCTTTTGCTTATTTAGGTGCTACCAGAAAATTGTAAGGCTTATTCAGTGACTTGAGAGGGGGTGTCTTTTATGCCATCATGGTTAGATCACATTTCTTGCCTTTCCTTCTTCGATGCGGATTCATTGCAAATTTTGTATTTTATATCTGATTTTTATTTTTCCTTTCACCTATCTTTCCTAATAAAAAGAGCTGAGCTAATGGAATTATCACCATCCTTGGGTGGGTTTGAGGAGCTGGATGACGGGATGATGGATCAATTTTGATTGAGTAAATTTTTGGCCTTTTGATCTCCCATTAGCTTTGGAGTTTTTGTCTTGTACTGTTTTTACAGGCATAATTCAAATGTTATAACTCTCATCTTGAGATTTTTTTTTGGGGGGGGGGGGGGGGTGGGGGGTTGTTGGGGATTGCTGGGGAGGGGATATGGGAGCAGGATTTAGTTATGCTACTTTTAAAACCAAGAGACCATATTAGCATGCCTTCCCAACCACTCCAAATCAACAAGGAAAGAAAATAGTAAGAATGTGGTTTAATGGAAGTCTGTAAAGACATAGCCGTTAGCAGTTGTAGTTCCTTCCCATTCAAATATTGTAATTCTCGGACTTTAGTAGATTATGATACAAGAAGTACAATGCATTATGCTTTTGCTTATTTAGGTGCTACCAGAAAATTGTAAGGCTTATTCAGTGACTTGAGAGGGGGTGTCTTTTATGCCATCATGGAGTAAATTTTTGGTCTTTGTACTGTTTTTCTAGGGATAATTCAAATGTTACAACTCCCATACTTGACACATATCCATCTTTTCCCCCTTTTTTTTTCCCCACTGCTCCTGCGGGTTGGGGGGGGGGGCAGTACTTGGGAGGGGCATGTGGAGGCAGGATTTAGTTATGCTACTTTTAAAACCAAGAGATTATATTAGCATGCATCCCCACCCCCTCCAAATCACCAAGGAAAGGGAATAGTAAGAATGTGGCTTAATGGAAGTGTGTAAAGACCTAGCTGTAAGCAAATGTAGTTCCTTCCCATGTAAATACTATGATTCTTGCGCTTAGTAGATTATGATACAAGACGTACAATGCATTTTGCTTCTTTAGGTGCTACCGGTAAATTGTAAGGCTTATTCAGTGACTTGAGAGGGGGTTGTTTTTTTCCCAATCAGTAATTTATGCAAGGGTTAATGATTGTTATGCACTTACAACACGCCTTTATTTCTAAATTTGCTTGTATTAGCTTGACATTTACACCTTGCTTGCTCCTCTGTCATGTTTCATGATAGATGATGTTTTGTCCTCTTTTAGTGTCAGCACATGCATGGCATTTCCTTTCCGTAGGTCCATAAGATGTTGGAGTTGAACATGCAAAATAATATTAAAGGTTTACCGAGGAAATTTCTGATGAGGACAAAATGTTGAACAAATTCTCTAGTTATATTCATTGTTTTCAATTCCCATGTCTATCTAGCTGAGTATTTGGAGTTCCAGCGTCATAATTTGATATATGATCACAATTGATTATGGAGATCATATTTTGTATATTCAGACCTTAATTATCAATGCAGGCATCTATATGGGGGATAATAGAGTAATACATTTCACTAGACGTGGCCAAGAACTAGGAACAGGGACCCTGTTGGATGTGCTTTTGGTAAGCTCAGGACCAAATCGATCTTATGTGACTTGTCCCCCTTGCACCTTATCGGAAGAAGGTCATGGTGTGGTCTCATCATGCCTGAACTGCTTCCTTGCGGGTGGTGTTCTGTACCGCTTTGAATACTCTGTCAGCCCTGCT
Source organism: Voacanga thouarsii (assembly GCA_026120185.1). Lineage (NCBI taxonomy): Eukaryota > Viridiplantae > Streptophyta > Magnoliopsida > Gentianales > Apocynaceae > Voacanga > Voacanga thouarsii. Next base: position 2,536,435 of record JANUWF010001775.1, read on the forward strand.
CTCTTTCTTGCAAAAGCACGGGGAGGAACTTGTACTCTTGCAGTTTCAGATCCTCCCGATATTGTGATCCATAGAGCAAACTACCTCCTTAACAACGGTTTTGGGTGCTATAACGTATTCAAAAATAATTGTGAAGACTTTGCTATCTACTGTAAGACAGGATTGCTTGTCTTGGATCAGAGTACAATGGGGCAAAGTGGACAGGCAGTGTCCATTATAGGTGGCCCTCTTGCTGCTGTTTTATCTACACCACTCCGTCTTGTTACTACAAATGTCTACGGGATGGCAGCCACTGCTGTCGGGGTCTATTGTGCTAGCCGCTATGCAGCTGATATTGGGATGAGGAGGGATGTGGTTAAGCTTCCGGTGGAAGATCTTACAAGCAGGCTAGCAACAGGTACACTTCAAGTTGCCGAGCCAAGTCTTCTGGATTTGCCTACACAACCTCTTCTCAATTAATATGCATGTCTGGATATATCAACGCATGATATAATCCATATGTTAGTTTCATTGGGAGCCATGAGGTTGGCAACTGATGCTTGACTTTTTATCTTATTTGTTGGCTTCTTTACCAGTAAAATCATTGTGTAATTGATTTTTCATGTTTAGAATTGCATTACTGAAGTGCCAAGAGAGTTAAACTATTTATGTATTAATGCCTTTTATTCAAGCTGTTGATGTTGACATCCAAGCTAAAGCATACTCATTGCCTAAAAACATTTATAACAATTATCTAAATGTGTTTGAAAGATGTAAATATTGAATAGAAATATCTGCACTGACTGCAGATGGTATAGATGGGGAAACTTTTCCAATCCAAACTATAGTTTGATCAAATTGCAGAAGCAAAGAAGCTAAATAATTAGCAATATTGTAATTATATCTATGAGTGAACATAATACTAGTTGAAGTTGGGATATAAATGTGTAAGTATCTCTACACACTAGTAGTTTAGATGAGATTAATGCATGGGCTTCTGCATCATCGCACTGGCTAAAATATTTTTTAATTTTTTTTAAACTTGTGATAAGATGATAACAATTAATTATAAGCATAATTTTAATATTCAATTTACATTCTGTTCTAATATATTACAAAAAATGGTGGGAGAATTCGGTTCAACATCTATGAATCCTTGCTATTGAAGTGCTAATTCACTTTATATGTCTCTGCAGGTACTATTACTAAAAATAAAAATATCATTCACTTAAAAAAAAAATAGTCAATCTATCATCGTAAATTTTTGCCATTTTGGGCTAAGTCTTAAAAGTCAGTTCTATCCAGCCCAATCAGGGTCAGCGCCTGTAGTCATTTTGGGCCAATTCAATTAACTGGGCTTAGTTCGTAATATATTTTCCCTCAATTTTCACAGGCTCACTTTTGAGCATCGACCAAATGAAAATGTCAAATTGAAAAAGTAACTCAAACTCACAAAGATATACAAACTTCTTAACCATACTCATCCATTAGTGCTGAAAATTTACTACTTCGAGTAATCTATAAGGTAAATTTGACTTGTATTTTTGTGAGATTGATGCAAAATCGTATATTATTGTGATAATATTTATGAATAATTTCTACTTAGAAAAATAAATAATAAAAAATATTAACGTCTTTAAAGACGTGTATAAATAAAATAAGTGTTTATATCAACTCATTATTATATTTGTAAAACGATATTTCAAAACACAAACCATTGCACAAGGTGGTAGCATAGTTGAAAATTTTTCCGTTCAAGAAATTTGTTGAACTCAAACAAGTCGGACTTAGAGAAATTAAGACGGTATTCACATTGAAAAACTTTTTAAAATTTTGTATTTCTCTTAAGAATTTTGATTTTTTAAATTTTAAATTTTACTCCCTCTAAAAAATATTTAAAAAATTATAACCTCAACCCTCACTTCCTTCCTTTCATGGATAAAAGAAAACCACAAAGTCAGGTCCGCCGGCTTGCCATGGGGATGGGGAATGCCTTTATGGCTGAGAATATATGTCTTTCAAGAAATAAAAGGATTTCCACGAAAAATGCTATAAAGATTAAAGAACAACAAGTGGGCAGCTACATTTATTCCCTTTTGTAGCGATCCAGTAAGCACTTCGATTCCAATCCAATCTTAGGAATCATTTCTTTTGTATTCATCCAGTTAGATCATCCATAGGTTTCTGCTAATCGTTAAGTTAAAGTGACTAAATTAAAGGCATCAATTAAGGCCGCATATTTTATTCGACCCAAGAAAAAGATCACCACTTGCAGACTACACCTTTTCTTGGCTCTATCTCTCGCTCTCTCTTTTTTTAATTAGAGAAGTCACAGTTACTACACAAAAGATAAACACTACTTTAGTATAATAATATACAAATCATATAAAATGGATAAATCACTCTAAGCAAATCTTGAGTGACAAACTGTTACAATTAATCACTTCAACGATATATTCTTCTATTTTCAAGTAAGGTTCACAAATTACATTACATTAACCAACAAACTACACGAAAGAAATAAGTCACGCTAACCAAGTTTTGCGCAATGAATTGTTATAGTTTTTAACACATGTAATCACTGTAATAACACATTCTTCTATTTTCAAATGAGGTTCATAAACTACATTACAATAGTCAGCAAATTACACGAAAAGAATAAGTCGCGTTAAACAAGTGCTGTACAACGACAATTATAATTTCTGTCATAAATAATCACTTCAATGATATATTCCCCCATTTTTAGGTGGGGTCACAATAATAGCCCACAAATCATATGAAAATGATAAGTCATGCTAAGCAAATCCTGCACGACAGACTATTATAATGTCTAATATAAATAAAATTTACTTTAACAATACCTTCTATTTTCAGGTGAGGTTCACAAACTACACTACAATAGCCCACAAACCATATGAAAATAATAAGTCGTGCTAAGTAAATCCTATGCAACGAACTATTATAGTTTCTAACGTAAATAATCACTTCAACTATATATATTTTTTGTTTTTAGATGAGACTCATAAATTATACGGAAAGAATAAATTGCATGTTTAGTGTTCAAATTTTGATGTGAAGACTTGAATAAATTAAAGAGAATGAGCTAAATCGTGTCGATTTTTTGGATTTATGTATATTTAAATTAAATTTAAAATTCAAACTTAATTAATATTCGTGGTGATGGCATAATGGAAAATTGAATCAAACAAGAAGGTTATATTCACCACCGACCCGAGTATTAAAATTTGAAGGTGGTTAAGATAAAATCTTTTTAATATAAAACCCCACTATCATAAACAAATAATTTTAGGCAAATCTAGTTTATTCTTAGGATGATATGCAAAAGGTAATGGAGTAATTAATATAAACAAAGAAAGAGGTTTTGGGCCGGGCCGAAAGCCCAATGATAGTGATTGATGAGGGCCCTCTAAACTTTTGACTCTTTGGAATCCAGCTTCTCCACCTTAGAATAGACCCAAAAAATAGGCTTACTATAGAGAAAAAAAATAATACTCCCTCCATCTTATAATACAAGTCGTTTGATTTAATTTTACACATATTAAGATTTTTAAAAATAAGATGATTTTATATTCTTTCAAAAAATAGGCTTACTATAGAGAAAAAAATAATACTCCCTCCATCTTATAATACAAGTCATTTGATTTAATTTTACATATATTAAGATTTTTAAAAATAAGGTGATTTTATATTCTTTCTTCTTAAAACACTCATATTTAAATGTCTTGGAAACAAGAGAAGAGAGAAAGAGAGAAAAGGAGAGTAATAAATAAAAATAAAAATATAAAAATAATTTTAAAATCTCCTTAAAAATTCTTCAACGACTTATAATTTGAAACAGTACAAATAGTTTCTAACGATTTATATTGTGGGATGAATAGAGTAAATTTTACTATAAAGCGACCTTGGCACCGTCACCCACCTTGTATTTTTCGGTCTAATATGACCTCAATTATTGACCAATAAATTTTTCCAAAGCTAATTAAAGCTTAAAAAAAGTCCAGCCCATTTATTGGTTCGTGTTTACGGGTGTGCATTATTCACTCATCAGATGCTAGTCCACTGGAAACGAATGAAGGGTAAAAATGGTAATTAATTTTTAGAGACTAATATTTTTTTTCATTTTAAAATATCCGTCATAATTATCCAAATTACACAAATTAAAAAATTTTTAACATGTATAAAATTTTTTAAAAAATGTCTTAACTATCCTCATTGAAAATTGTCGAATTAAATTAATATTATACGTTAATAATGTACTTAAATAATAATAGTATAATTATAAAAAATAATATATACATTTTTAATTTCACAAATAATAAATTATTTGAATTAAAAACTTAAAAGTGATAAATATTTTGAAATAAAATGAATATCAAGTTAACTCTCAATATCTGTAACTCGCTTAAAAGAAAAATAAATAAAATTTAAGATGGATAGACTTTAATTGTATCAAATTATTACTCAATATCTCTAAAATGGTAGAGGCCGGATTCGTAGTTCGGTCCACCGGATACAGAATTGTCTCCGGTCCCGACGCATTCCAACTACAACAGGCTAGTAGCGGGGGACAAAGCGTGGTTCTATCTCTATTTTTGTCTAAGTTTGGAAATTTTTATTTTAAAATATGTTTGATAATTTAATTAATTGTTTATTTATTTTATTAAATATATTTAATAAAAAAAATAATATTAAATATTTAACTAATAAGTATGTTTGATAATAGAATTTTATTATCACTTAACTAATTAAGATATATTATAAATTTTAATTGAAATTAAAGTTATTTCAATTTGAAATCTAAATATATTAAATACCTATCTAATCATTAATATTTTAAATTATAATAAAATATAATGTAAAAATAAATTATAATTAATTTAAATTTTATATTTCAAAATTTAATATTCAAAAAATATTATTTAAAATGTAATATTTAAATTTTAATTTTATCAAATGTATCCTTAATACGGTCGAGTCAATCTCAACTTAAGTAAAGAGATAATTATTTATATGTGAATTTTGAAAAAAAAAAAAAGTCATCGAATTTTTTGTTCTATTGAACCGAAGTCTCACGAGGTAGAAGTAGAACACGTGAATCAATCGAGACCATCCGGGCAGCAAATATATATATATATATATTTAATTTCTAATTTTAAATCATATAACAATAATTAAGAAGGACAATATTAAATACAATACGATTATAACGGATCAGGATTAAGGTTTAGTAGATTTGTGTCGAAACAGGACGACCCGTTTAGTTTTAAATATGTTCAGATCATAAACGGATTCAATCCATTTTAATTCGCGAACCCATTTTAATCTGCGAACCTGTTTAATTTTTTTTAAATACTTATATTTAATATTTTTATAATTCCTTATAAATTTTCCTATAAAAAATAGATAATTTAATTTGTCGCATGAATTAATTGAATATCAATAAGGAGACACCAAGTGAGGAAGTTTTACCTGTATCAAATATTAATGTCAATGTTATTTGAAGTTTGCTAGATTTTCTATGTATTAAGTAAGTTGGATATTTGTTTAGATTTTTAAGATTAAGTCTTGCGAATTTATTGAGATATCTAGATATTTAGTTGGATGGTTTGTTATTTTATTGGTTATTTAAGACTTTATGTGTTTTCTTTTAGTTGTTTTAATTTTATATGATTTGATTTGATTTTTAAAAATTTTTTATGTAATATGTGGACATGTTGGCATTTTAGTATATATTCGGGTTGGTAGGTTGACAGGTTTAATAATTATTTATTTATTTTTTATATATAATCTTAACGTATTAATCCGTTTATTAATCGTATCGTATTCGAATTATAAAAATTAGATATATTTATTAATTAAGTCGTGTTCGAATTGACGTATTGTGTATAATTATCTCAAATTAACATAACTCGTAAATACAAATACAACACAATTGTCATCCTCTAGAAATTATTATTCTTGATATGAGACAAGTCTCAAGACATACCTACGTAACTTTTCCATTTTTTTTCCTAATTAGTTGAACATAGCCAACAAAAATTGACCCATTTCATGGATTTTTCAATCACTACGTTGAAAAAAAATGAAAGATTAATTTCGATGTCACCTTCTTGTTGGATGTTTGACAAATTTATCCATATTCTTGATAGGGGTTTGTCAATATGAGATAGGCTAATAAATTATTCTGTCTTCCCTATAATTACGTCAACAGTATAAATGGATAAAAATTAATTTAATATAAATTTTATAAAAATTTATTATTAAATATATAAAATCAGATAAATCTAAATAAAGAAAATATGATATATTATTAGTATATAATTATTTTTTAAAAATTAAAATTTTATAAAATAATAATATATTTAAATTAAAGTATAATTTTAATTTAGACTTAAATTAAAAAATTCTAACGCACTTTTGATCTTAAGAATGAATCAAAGTTGGACGGTTGAATTGGAGGACACAAGCGTAATTTTCCTTTCTAACCAAGTACAATGTATGCTTATTCATTCTTTAATTTGATTTTGACCATAAGACTTAGCGACTTAGAGGTTTAAATTCTCTTTCAATCTTTCTCATCTTCTCACATAGGATATATTCTCGGCTGCTATGGTAATTAAATATATTTTTGTGACCAAATTAATAATACGTGTGATAATATTTGTGATGAATACCAAAATATGTTAATATTTTAAAAAATGTACGTTAATAAAATAAATATTTTTATATAAATCAGACGAGATCTCAAAACACGATCCATTACACAAGGTTGTAGCTTAGGTGAAAAAAATCCAGGAAATTTGTTGAATGCAAATAGGAAAGGAAATAGGGGACATTTGGATGGTATTCATTTTTTAAATTTTTGTATTTTTTAAAAAATTTAAAAATATATTTTTAATTTTTAAAATTCACTCACTTTAAAAAATATTTAAGAAATTATAATATTATTTTTTAATATATCTTTTTATATATATTACTCTCAAAATTTAAATTATTAATTATATCATAGAACTCAAACCACATTTCCTTCCCTTCATGGATAAAAGAAAACTACAAAGTCAAGTCCCCCAGCTGGGGATTGAGAATGCCTTTATGGTTGAGAATATATGTCTTTCTAGAAATAAAAGGAGGTTCCATGAAAATTGCTATAAAGAACCACAAGAAGTGGGCAGCTACATTTATACTCTTTTGTAGCGATCCAGTAAGTATTTCGATTCCAATCCAATCTCACCAATCGAGAAATTCTTATGTGGACCCGATTTATTGTGGATTTAGTGCTTTGAGTGTTGTATCACGTGTTTTGTATGTTGTACATTTCTAGAAAGGTATAACACTTTAAAGTATCAGTCCACGTAAGAATTTCCCCAGGAATCATTTCTTTCGTATTCATCTTTTTAGATCTTATATAGCTTTCTGCTAATCGTGAATTTAAGGTGACAAAATTATAGGCATCGACAATTAAGGCCGCATATTTTATTCGAGACAAGAAAAAAAGTGACCAACTTGAAGCCATCAATTAAGGTCGCATATTTTATTCGACACAAGGAAAAGATTACCACTTGAAGAATTTATCTTTTCTTTGTTCTATTATTTTTTTATAAGAGAATTCACAATCTTATATGAAGTAAATTCTATTTTTATAGAATAATATGTAAATTACACGAAAGAGATAAGTTGTGTTAAAGCAAGTCCTGCTCGAGTCGTGCTAAAGTAAGTTCTACATGATGGATTGTTACAGTTTTGACGTAAATAATTTAAGAGCGGACGCAAGATTGAATCATGAGGGAGACTAAATGATGCCTCCCTAATCAATTTTTTTTGTAATTTTTTTTTAATATATACTATCAAGCAATATGATAAAAAATCATCTTCCATCTTATTTGGGAACTTGATTTTTATCATAGTTATAACTAAAAAAAAAAGTATTAAACTTTCTTATCTTAACTATCCATTGACACAATTCAAATATAGTAAATAATTTTTTAAAATAAAAAATTCGTACCACGTGATGAAAATAATCAACTTGTATTTTTAATTGTATCATTTCACCTTTACTAGAGTCTCACATTCAATAAATTTTTTATACTATTATATTATTTTATAATTTTATATAAAATTAATTTCATATATTTGGAGAGGTTAATTTATTTTATATTCTAAATATTATATATATATAAATATATATATATATATAATTTTTAAAAAATTCTTGAGCAAGGAAACAGGTCGGTCCGCCCCTGTAGATAATTAAATAATTAAGTGCACTATATGTGACAGACTCATTTCATAACTTAGATAAAGTTTAAACTATTAATGGGCAAAGCCAACTGGCCTAAGGCAATCCACGGTCTGAACTAAAAATAGGTCAAGATTTGGACCAGTGGAAACTTCCAATAACGTGGGACTGAACTACAAAAAGGAAGCCCAAACTTTAGTTATTAGGGCAGCGAAGCGGTTGTCGGCAGCTTCCGCCCCCTTTTTAACTTCTAAGTTGAGATATCAGAAGAATCTGAACTGAAATATTAAATTAAGTTATTAATTATTATTTTCGTTTCACAATATAAATTATTTTAAATTTATATATAAAAATTAAAAATTTTAAATTTCATATAATTTTAAAACTAAACTTTCAAAAATACTTCTAATTAAATTTTTATCTACTTTGGTAATTGAGGAGAATTATGTCATTATTAGTGGAAAGAGAGAGATTGTAGAGAGGGGTAAAGGTAGAAAATAAGTAATAAATATTTATAAAACTTTGTAAAATGATTTATATTGTGAAAAAAAATTCAAATTCAAAATGACCTATATTATAAAATAGAAATAATAGAATTTTTGTATTTATTAGTTTTAATTATATTAGGTTATATTTTTTTTAACTTTTTAGTAAGAAGGTACTAGTGGAATTGAAAAGTAGCACTCCATTAATATCTTAATTCTATTAAGAATCAATTCTTCTTGTATCTATATAAGTAGAGTTATTAATCCTTTGAGACGTGTAAGTTTTTTTAGAGTTAGTCTTCAAAAGCCTTAGTGCTCAAACTTCTTATTTTTCTTGGTTAAAGTATTATTGTTTGTCTTGTTTTTATTCCTTCTTTAAATCCTTCACGAGCTAATCTAATCAATCCGCTTCCTTGTTTGAATCTTAAAGTATAGAAAGAAATGGGACTGTTTTCTAACAGGTATATTTTCTTCATAATTTTTTTGTTTTTGGAATTTTTTGAATAAATATTACTGATTTGTGAGTGTGTTGTTTCTATTTTTGTATTATTGGTCATCGGTTTGGTGGGATTGGATGAGATAGAGTTGACAGGGGCAGCCTCAAGCCAGGCGATCATATCTACACATGGCGTGCTGGTTATATTTATGCCCATCATGGTTAGATAACATTTCTTGCTTTCCTCTCCTCAGTGTGGATTTTTTGAGTTTTGATTTTTTATTTGATTTGTCTTTCCTAATAAAAAGAGGTGAACTAATGGAATTATCACCGTCCTTGGATTTGAGGAGGACTGAGTAAATTTTTGGCCTTTGATCTCCCATAAGCTTTGGAGTTTTGTTCTTGTACTGTTTTTCTAAGGATAATTCAAATGTTATAACTCTCATGCTTATGGGGTGCTGGGAAGGGGATATGCAGGGCGGACTCAGGACTAACTCGTTGGGAGGGCCAATCGATGTCATCCTCATCAAATTTTTTTAATATATATTATTAAAAAATCTAAAAAAAAATTATTTTTTATCTTACTTCGAGACTTGATTTTTACCGTATTCATAACTGAAAAAAATTGTTTGGTTGTAACTGTGAAAACTGAAAAAGTAAAAATAACGGTTACTTCATAATATATATAAGTTTTAAATTTCATTATCTTGACTATCCATTAACACAATTCAAATATAATAGATAACTTTTTAAAATTAAGAATTCGTACCACATAATAAAAATAATCAAATTGCATTTTTAATTATATTATTTCACCTTCAATAAAATCTCACATTCAATATTTTTTTTTTTTACTATTACTTATTGTAAAATTAATTTTATATATTTGGAGGAGTCAATTTATTTTAAATTTTAAATATATTATACATATATATATATATAATTTTTAAAAAATTCTTGGGGGGCCCTCAATGTAGGTCTGCCCCTGGGGATATGGGAGCAGGATTTAGTTATGCTACTTTTAAAACCGAGAGATCATATTAGCATGCCTTCCTACCCGCTCCAAATCAACAAGGAAAGAAAATAGTAAGAATGTGGTTAATGGAAGTGTGTAAAGACTTAGCTGTAAGCAGTTGTAGTCCCTTCCCATGCAATTCTTGTAATTCTTGGACTTTAGTAGATTATGATACAAGAAGTACAATGCATTATGCTTTTGCTTCTTTAGGTGCTACCGGTAAATTGTAAGGCCTATTCAGTGACTTGAGAGGGGGGTGTTTTTTATGCCCATCATGGTTAGATCCAATTTCTTGCTTTCCCCTATTCGGTGCAGATTCATGGCAAATTTTGTATTTTATATCTGATGTTTATTTTTTTTTCTTTCAGTTATCAATCCTAATAAAAATAGCTGAGCGAATGGAATAATCACCATCCTTGGGTGGGTTTGAGGAGCTGGGTGACGGGAGGACGGGATCAATTTTGATGGAGTAAAATTTTGGCCTTTGTACTGTTTTTCTAGGGATAATTCAAATGTTATGACTCCCATACCTGATGTGTATCCAAGTCTTTTTTTTTTGGGTTGGGTTGTGTGTGGTGGGGGGCATATGGAAGCAGGATTTAGTTATGCCCCTCTTAAAACGAAGAGATTATTTTAGCATGCCTCCTCATCCCCTCCAAATCACCAAGGAAAGAGAATAGTAAGAATGCGGTTTAATGGAAGTGTGTAAAGACCCGACCGTAAGTACTTGAGAGTTTTTTTTTTTTTCCAATCAGTAATTTATGCAAGAGTTAATAATTATAATACATTTACAACATGCCTTCATGATAGACAATGTTTATCCTCTTTTAGTTTCAGCACATGCATAGCAAGAGGAGTGGTAGATTGGATTTCTTTTCCTTTAAATCCGTAAGATGTTTGAGTTAAATATGTAAAGTAATATTAACGGTTTACAGAGGAAATTTGTGATGAGGACAAAATATTGAACAGATTCTCTAGTTATATTCATTGTTTTCAATTCCTATGGCTATCTAGCTGAGTATTTGGAGTTCCAACATCATAATTTGATATATGATCACAATTCATTATGGGGATCATATTTTGTATATTCAGAACTTAATTATCAATACAGGCATCTATATAGGGGATGATAGAGTAATACATTTCACTAGACGTGTCCAAGAACCACGAAGGAGGTCCCTGTTGGATGTGGTTTTTGTAAGCTCAGTATCAAGTCGATTTTATGTGACATGTCCCACCTGCACCTGTTGGGGAGAAGGTTATAGTGTGGTCTCATCATGCCTGAACTGCTTCCTTGAGGGTGGGGATCTGTATCGCTTTGAATACGCTGTCAGCCTTGCCGTCTTTCTTGCAGCACGGGGAGGAACTTGTACTCTTGCAGTTTCAGATCCTCCTGATATTGTGATCCATAGAGCAAACTACCTCCTTAACACTGGTTTTGGGTGCTATAACATATTCAAAAATAATTGTGAAGACTTTGCTATCTACTGTAAGACAGAATTGCTTGTCTTGGATCAGAGTCCAGTGGGGCACAGTGGACAGATAGCATCCGTGGGTGGCTGGATGGCACCTGGTGCTGTTGGGCTTGTTTGCCGCATTGGAACTGATCCTGGGATCAGAAGGGATGTGGTTAAGGTTCCGGTGGAAGATCTTAGAAGAAGGCTACGCTAGCAACATGTACATTGCAAGTTGCTCAGCCAAGTTTTCTAGGTTTGCCTGCACCACCTTATCTCTCAATTAATATGTATGTCTGGATATATCAACGCATGATATAATCCATATATTAGTTTCATTGGGAGCCATGCGGTTGGCATATTATATTTTTACGATCTTAGTTAATCTCGTATATTTAATAATAATAGCAAAAAATGTTAATGTCTTTAAAATGTATAATAATAAAATAAGTATTTATACTAACTCATTATTATACCTGTGAAACGAGATCTCAAAACACAAACCATTACACAAGGCAGTAGCTTAGGTGAAAATTTTCCATTCATGAAATTTGTTGAACTCAATCAGGGACGTAACTAGGAGAATTGAGATGGTATTCACCCTTTAAAAATTTTTATATTTTTATATTTCTCTTAGAAAATTAATTTTTCTACATTTTTGTAATTTTATAATTTTACTCCTATAAAAATATTTTAAAAATTAAAATGTTATCTTTTAACGTATTCTTTGACATATCTTACTATTTTATTGGTTCTGAATTGGGTCTCGGAACTCAAACCACATTTCCTTCCTTTCTCAGGACTCAAACCACAAAGTCAAGTCCCCCAGCATGGCATGGGGATTGGGAATGCCTTCATGGTTGAGAATATATGTGTTTCTACGATTTGATTAATAATTTCTTAACTGTCAACTTCGGTTTCAGTTTACCATTGAACCAGGTCAATAATTCTTTAACTGTTGATCCCGATTTCAGTCTACGGTTAAACTGTCGGATTAGGGTATGGGGCTATGCCTGCTAATTCACTTTATATGTGCCGTTCAGGTATCATTATTAAAAATATTCTTCACTGAAAAAAAAAAAAAAAAGTCAATCTCTCCAGCCCAATAAGAACGTGGACAGGAATAAGAAGAACGAACGGGTAGACTCAGACCATTGTTCAATTAACTAGGCTTACTTAGTTAAACAAAAAGCTTCCCACTTTCTATATTTTTCCTTCAATTTTCGCGGACGCAATCTTGTGTCTTGACCAAAGGAAAATGTGAGATTGAAAAAGGAACTCTAACTTACAAAGATGCACAAAATTCTTAACCATGCTCATCCATTAGTGCTGAAATTTTACTATAATGAGCTTAAGTTTAGAAGGTAAATTTGAATTGTATTTTTATGAGTTGTATGTAAAATCATATGTGTGATAATATTTGTGATGAATATCAAAATATCTTAATATTTTAAAAATCATACGTTAATAAAATATAATAACAACAAACTTAATCTTAGTTTTAAAAATTTAGGATCAACTACATGAACTAATATCAAGCTACGTATGGTAAAATATGTGACGGATGAAAACTACAGAGTTTTAGTTAAATATGAAGAAATTAAGGAGAGATGGAGGTTATATTTTGATAAGTTATTTAACGGGAATCAAGTTTAAGTTTCAAGTGTGAATAGCCTTGCGATTTCGAACGAAGAGATTAACCGTGCATGTATTCGTCATATTCAAAAATATGAAATTCGAGAGGCCCTCAAAAGGATGAGAACAAAAAAGGCAGCGGGCCCAGATGATATACCGATTGAGGTTTGAAAATGTTTAGACGAAATAGGTATTGCGTGGTTGACTAGTCTATTCAACAAAATATATAGAATTAATAAGATGACTATAGAGTGAAGGAAGAATACTATGATTCCTCTGTATAAGAATAAAGGGGATGTCTAAGATTGTACCAATTACCGTGATATTAAACTCATGAGTCATACTATGAAGTTTTGGGAGAGAATGATTGAACAGAAGTTAAGGGGCATTATACAGATTTCAGATAATCAATTTGGCTTTATGCTTGGACGTTCCACTACAGAGGCAATTCATTTATTACGGCAGATGATTGAATATTATAGGGAAAGAAAGAAAGATTTACATATGGTATTTATTGACTTAGAGAAAGCCTATGACAAAGTGCCTAGAGAAGTAGTTTGGTAGGTGCTGGCCAAGAAAGGTGTCTCGCTAAAGTATATTACTCTCATTAAAAATATGTATGAGGGAGTACGTACAAGTGTAAGGAGTTGTGCCGGAGTGACTACAGAGTTTTCTATTACTATTGTGGTGTATCAAGGATCAGTGCTTAGCCCTTTCCTCTTTGCGACTGTTATGGACGAATTGACTTACACTATACAGGAGGATGTGACATGGTGTATGTTGTTTACGGATGATATTGTATTAATTGATGAGACTAGAGTCGGTATAAATGCTAAATTGGAGTTGTGGCGATAGACATTGGAATCCAAGGGCTTTAGAATTAGTGGGAGTAAAACAAAGTATATAGAATACAAGTTCTATAATAGCAGAAATATAACTTAGAGTGTAACTTTTGATGATAAAGATATACCGGTAGGTGATTACTTCCGATGTCTAGGATCTATTATTCAAAAAGATGGAGAGCTCGATGGCGACGTTGCACACCAAATTACGGCGGGTTGATTGAAATGGAAGAACGTAACTAGTATTTTATGTTATCGTAATATACTATTGAGCCTAAAGAGAAAGTTCTATAGAACAGCTATAAGAAATAAATATTTATATTGACTTATGAGATCTCAAAACAAGATCCATTGCACAAGGTGGTAGCTTAGGTGAAAAAAAATCCAGGAAATTTGTTGAATACAAATAGGAACGGAAATAGGGGAAATTTGGATGGTATTCATTCTTTAAATTTTTGTATTTTTTTTCAAAAATTTAAAAATATCTTTTTAAATTTTATATTTCACTCATTTTAAAAAATATTTAAAAAATTATAATATTATTTTCTAATATATCTTTATATATATATTACTCTTAAATTTTAAATTATTAATTATATCATAGAACTCAAACCACATTTCCTGCCCCTTCATGGATAAAAAAAAACCACAAAGTCATGTCCCCCACCTTGCCATGGGCATTGGGAATGCCTATATGGCTGAGAATATATGTCTTTCTAGAAATAAAAGGAGTTCCATGAAAATTGCTATAAAGTAAAAGAACCACAAGTGGGCAGCTACGTTTATACCCTTTTGTAGCGGCCGCATATTTTATTCGAGACAAGAAAAAAAAAAAAAAAGTAACCAACTTAAAGCCATCAATTAAGGCCGCATATTTTATTCGACACAAGGAAAAGGTTACCATTTGAAGAATTTATCTTTTTTTTATTTTATTATTTTTTTATAAGAGAATTCACAATCTTATATAAAATAAATTTTATTTTTTTATAACATTTATAAATCACACAAAAAGAATAAATTATGCTAAAACAAGTCTTACATGATAGACTCTTACAGCTGTTTGACACAGAAAATTAAGTAATTAAGCGCACTACATGTGACGGACTCATAACTTAAAGTTTAAACTATTAATGGGGCAAACCAACAGGGCTGAGGCAATCCACGCTGTGACCCAAAACTAGGTCAAGATTTGGACTAGCGGAAACTTCCAATAACGTGGGACTGAACTACAAAAAGTAAGCCCAAACTTCAGCTACTGGGGGGAGTGAAGCGGTTGTCGGCAGCTTCGGCCACCTTTTTAACTTCTAAGTTGAGATATGAGAAGAATCTGAATTGTTGGAATATTAAGTTAGGTTATTAATTAGGATTTTTGTATTTATTAGTTTTAATTATATTGAGTTATATTTTTTTAACTTTTTAGTAAGAAGATACTAGTAAGATTGAAAAGTAGTATTCTTTTAATATCTTCATTCTATTAAGAATCAATACTTCTTGTATCTATATAAATAAGTTATTAACCCTTTGAGACGTGTAGGTCTTTTAGAGTAAGTCTCCAAAAGCCTTAGTGCTCAACTTTCTTATTTTTCCTGGTTAAAGTATTATTATTTGTCTCGTAAAATTTTAGTTTTGTTGTTTTGATTCCTTCTTTAAATCCTTCATGATCTAATCTAATCAATCTGCTTCCTTGTTTGAATCTTAAAGTATAGAAAGAAATGGGACTGTTTTCTAACAGGTATATTTTCTTCATAATTTTTTTGTTTTTGGAATTTTTTGAATAAATATTACTGATTTGTGAGTGTGCTGCTTCTATTTTTGTTCTATTGGTCATTGGTTTGGTGGGATTGGATGAGATAGAGTTGATAGGGGCAGCCTCAAGCCAGGCGATCATATATACACATGGCGTGGTGCTTATATTTATGCCCATCATGGTTAGATCACATTTCTTGCTTCCCTCTCCTCAGTGCGGATTTTCTGATTTTCTGTATTTTTTATTTGACTTGTCTTTCCTGATAAAAAGAGGTGAACTAATGGAATTATCACTGTCCTTGGATTTGAGGAGGATTGAGTAAATTTTTGGCCTTTGATCTCCCATATCCTTTGGAGTTTTGTTCTTTACTGTTTTTCTAGGGATAATTCAGATGTTATAACTCTCATGCTTATGGGGTACTGGGAAGGGGATATGGGAGCAGGATTTAGTTGTGCTGCTTTTAAAACCAAGAGATCATATTAGCATGCCCATCCCCTCCAAATCAACAAGGAAAGAAAATAGTAAGAATGTGGTTAATGGAAGTGTGTAAAGATCTGGCCGTAAGCACTTGAGAGTTTTTTTTTTTTTTTTTTTTTCCCAATCAGTAATTTATGCAAAAGTTAATAATTATAATACACTTACGACATGCCTTCATGATAGATAATGTTTATCCTCTTTTAGTTTCAGCACATGCACAACAAGAGGAGTGGTAGATTGGATTTTTTTTCCGTAGATTCGTAAGATATATTCGAGTTAAACATGTAAAAAAATATTAAAAATTTACCGAGAAAATTTATGATGGAGACAAAATATTGAACAGATTCTCTAGTTATATTCATTGTTTTCAATTCCTGTGGCTATCTAGCTGAGTATTTGGAGTTCCAACATCATAATTTGATACATGATCACAATTCATTATGGGGATCATATTTTGTATATTCAGAACTTAATTATCAATACAGGCATCTATATAGGGGATGATAGAGTAATACATTTCACTAGACGTGTCCAAGAACCACGAAGGAGGTCCCTGTTGGATGTGGTTTTTGTAAGCTCAGTATCAAGTCGATTTTATGTGACATGTCCCACCTGCACCTGTTGGGGAGAAGGTTATAGTGTGGTCTCATCATGCCTGAACTGCTTCCTTGAGGGTGGGGATCTGTATCGCTTTGAATACGCTGTCAGCCTTGCCGTCTTTCTTGCAGCACGGGGAGGAACTTGTACTCTTGCAGTTTCAGATCCTCCTGATATTGTGATCCATAGAGCAAACTACCTCCTAAACACTGGTTTTGGGTGCTATAACATATTCAAAAATAATTGTGAAGACTTTGCTATCTACTGTAAGACAGAATTGCTTGTCTTGGATCAGAGTCCAGTGGGGCACAGTGGACAGATAGCATCCGTGGGTGGCTGGATGGCACCTGGTGCTGTTGGGCTTGTTTGCCGCATTGGAACTGATCCTGGGATCAGAAGGGATGTGGTTAAGGTTCCGGTGGAAGATCTTAGAAGAAGGCTACGCTAGCAACATGTACATTGCAAGTTGCTCAGCCAAGTTTTCTAGCTTTGCCTGCACCACCTTATCTCTCAATTAATATGCATGTCTGGATATATCAACGCATGATATAATCCATATATTAGTTTCATTGGGAGCCATAAGGTTGGCAACTGATGCTTGACTTTTTATCGTATTTGTTGGCTTCTTTACCTGTAAAATCGTTGTGTAATTAATTTTCCATGTTTAGAATCGTTGTGTGCATTGATAAAAAGGTGAATTTGGATTGGAATTCTTATTCTAATTCAAACTTACCTTAATTAAATAAATTATTATTTTTTAAAAATTATTAGATACTTACCATATATTATATTTTTCTTCTTTAATTTATTCCTATAATCGTAGCTAATATCATATATTTAATAATATTTTATTATATTTTTATAAATTCAACTCAATTCAACTATTTACTATCTACTCCCACTCAAAATAAAAATATCAAATTGAAAAAGGAACTCAAACTCACAATCCATTAGCGCTGAAAATTTACTACAACGACAAACTCATAAAGATATACAAACTTGTTAATCATGCTAATCCATTAGTGCTAAAAATTTATTACTACGAGTTTAATTATTTTTTAATTATTAATAAGAAAACTCGCAGTCACGACTTAAAAGATGTACACAAAACTCATATCTCAAGAGAAATTTAAATCTAAAATGTTAGTGTGAAATTTTTAATACCAATCATTTTAACCAATTCAAGATATTTAAATCTATAAGGTAAATTTGACTTACATTTTTGTGATATGGATGTGAAATCGTTCCTTATTGTGATAATATGTGTGAAGAATTCCTACTTCGAAAAACAAATAGCAAAAAATGTTAATGTCTTTGAAAATGTGTGATAATAAAATAAGTGTTTATACTAAGTCATTATTATATCTGTGAAAGGAGATCTCAAAACACAAACCATTACATAAGGCAGTAGCTTAGGTGAAATATTTTAAATTTGTTGAACTCAAAATATTTTTAAATTTTCATATTTCTCTTAGAAAATTGATTTTTCTAAAATTTTTTAATTTTATAAATTTACTCTTATAAAAAATTTTTAAAAAATTAAAAAAATTATTTTTTAATATATCCTTTTGTATATCTTACTATTTCATTGGTTCTGTCTCGAAATTCAAACCACATTTCCTTCCTTTCTCAGGACTCAAACCACAAAGTCAAGTCCCCCAGCCTGCTATGGGGATGGGGAATGCCTGTGTGGCTGATAATATATGTGTTTCTAGAAACTAAAGGAGTTCCATGAAAAATACTATAAATAGCCACGAGTGGGCAGCTACATTTATTCCCTTTTGTAGCGATCCAGCAAGTATTTCTATTCCAATCCAATCTCAGGATTCATTTCTTTTGTATTTATCTTTTTATATCGTATATAGCTTTCCTCTAATCGTGAATTTAAAGTAACTAAATTAAAGGCATTGATGAAGGCCGCATATTTTATTCAAGACAAGAAAAAAAAACTGACCAACTTATGACTCATCGAAATCAGAAATTTGAATATTTAAGTATTAAATTTTGAAATATGAAATTTGAATTAATTATAATTTATTGTTACACTATATTTTGTTATAATTTAGATTAAATATAAAATAATATTATTAATAATATAAGCATTTAATATATTCAGACTTTAGATTTAAATAATTTTTAATTAATTTAAAATTTATAATAGAATTTCAATACGTCTTAATCAATAAAGTATAGTAAAAATTTATTATGAACGTACTTAATTAATTAAGTACTTAATATTATATGTTATCAAATATACTTAATGAAATAAATACTTAATTAATTAATTTTAAATACTTAATTGGATTATCAAATATGCTCTTAAAAGACATCAACTAAGGCCACATATATTATTCGACACAAGGAAAAGATAACCACTTGGAGAGCCTATCTTTCCTTTGTTTTATTCTTTTTTTTTTTAATAAGAGAAATCACAATCGTTACAGAAATATAAGCTCTACTTCTCTCTAATAATTCAAAAATTATACAAAAGGGATAAATTGTACTAAGCAAGTCCTACGCGATGGGTTGTTATAGTTTCTAACACAATAATCACTTCACAGATATATTTTTCCATTTTCAGGTGAAGTTCACAAACTACACTACAATAGTCAGTAAACCACACAAAATGAATAAGTCTTGCTAAACAAACCTTAAACGATAGGCCTTAGCATGACAGGCCATTATAGTTTCTAACACAAATAATCATTTTAAAGATATATTATTCTATTTTCAAGTAAAGTTTACAAACTATATTATAATAGTACGCAAATTATACAAAAAGAATAAGTCGCACTAAACAAGACATATGCAACATTCTATTATAGTTATTTACCCAAATAATCACTTCAAAGGTATATTCTTCCACTTTTAGGTAAGGTGTACAAATTACAAGGAAAGAATAAACTTTAACGATACATTCTCTTATTTTTAAATAAGGTTCACAAATTACATGAAAATAATAAATTATACTAAGTAAATTTTATATGACGAACCCATATTTTAAATGAAGTTTGAATTTAATATGACAGTATAAAAAATTGTTATAAAATATGGGTAGTGTTAGAAAAAAAAATTTACACACTAATAAAATTCTAACTATTTTTTACACAATAATTTCTTCAAATCTCTCCCTTTCTTTCTCTCACAATTTTCTCTCACAATCACAATTTTTTCTTTCACAAAATGATGGTGTATTACAAGCTTAGAGAATAGCTCTATTTATAGAGCTCTTAATTAGTGGAATATATCATCTTCCACTAATTTTAATTAGTGGTATATCCACTAAATGATGGACATTCATAAAAATTCATAATTAGTGGAGTTTTCACAAATTAGTGGAGCTTCCACTAATTCCCTAATAATTTACATAAATTCATAATTAGTGGAGCTTCCACTAATTCACAATATATCATAACACTCCCCCTTGTATGTTCATCCATTACATAAAGAATATGCCTCGTTAAAGCCTTACTAGATAAAAACCCAGTGGAAAAAAATCTAGTGAAGAAAAAAGAGTACACTATTCTATATGTCTGTTTATTACTCCCCCTAATGAGATGATTCCTTTAAATCTTTGAATCGATGCATACCAATTTTATATTTTAACTTCTCAAATGTTGCAATCGGTAAAGTTTTCGTGAAAATATTTGCGAGGTTGTCACATGACCGAATTTGTAACACATCAATTTCACATTTCTTCTGAAGTTCATGAGTAAAGAAGAATTTTGGTGAAATATGTTTTGTTCTATTTCCTTTAATATATCCTCCTCGTAATTGAGTTATACAAGCTGCATTGTCTTCATAAAGAGAAGTTTGAATATCTTTGATCGATGATAATCCACAACTTTCTTGGATATAACGAATCATGGATTTTAGCCATACACATTCTCGACTTGCTTCATGAATGGCTATAATTTCAGTATGAATTGAAAAAGTAGCTATTATAGATTGTTTTGTAGAATGCCATGATATAACAGTATTTTACATGTAAATAGATAGCCCGTTTGAGAACGTGCTTTATGTGGATCAGATAAATAACCAGCATCTACATAATCTATCAGTGTTGGGTTGGTTTTATTTAAATAAAATAATTCGAGATCAATTGTACTTTGGAGATATCGAATGACTTGTTTAATTCCATTCCAATGTCGTCATGTTGGTGAAGAACTAAATCTTGCTAATAAATTGACAGCAAAAGCAATATCAGATCGTGTATTATTAACAAGATACATCAATGCACCAATTGCACTAAGATGTGGTACTTCAGGACCAAGGAGTTCTTTATCATCTTCTTGATGTCAGAAAGGATCTTTATTCATATTTAATGACCGGACGATCATTGGAATACTTAATGGATGTGCTTTGTCTATGTAAAATCTTTTGAGAACTTTTGTTGTATATGTTGATTGATGAATAAATGTTCCATTTTCCAGATATTCAATTTGTAAATTAAGGCAAATTTTGATTTTACCAAAATTCTTGATTTCGAATTCTCTTTTTAAATAATTCATTGTTTATTGGAGCTCTTCAGGAGTTCCAATAAGATTAATATCATCAACATATATAGCTAATATCACAAATTTAGAACCAAATTTCTTAATAAAAACACATAGACATACCTGGTCATTTTTAAATCTCGCTTTCAATAAATATTCACTAACACGAGTGAACCACATGCGCCCAAATTACTTCAGGCCATATAATGATTTTTGTAACTTGATGGAATAATTTTCATGAAGATAATGTTTATATGCTGCAGGTATATGAAATTCTTCGGGGATTTTCATGTAAACATTATTTTCTAAATTTACATACAAGTAAGTAGTGACAACATCTAATAGGCGCATATCTATCTTTTCATGTACTGTCAAACTGATAAGATATCGGAGTGTTATGCATCAACAATAGGAGAATAAGTTTCATCATAATCAATACCTGATCTTTGTAAAAATCTTAGGCTAATAATCGCACATTATATCGTACGATTTCATTCTTTTCATTGCGTTTTCGCACAAATATCCATTTGTAACCAACAGGTTTTACACCTTTTGGTGTTCGAACTGCAGGTCCGAAGACTTCACGTTTTGTCAATGCATTTAACTCCAATTGAATCGCATCTTTCCATTTCAGCCAATCTTTTCTATGCCGACATTCATCAACTAATATTAGTTCAGGATCATCATTATCCTGTATAACATCAAGAGATATATTATATGCAAATATATTATCAATAACAGTTTCTATCTGATTCCAACTTCTACCGGAAGTAGTATAATTGATAGAAATTTCAGTGTTACTTTCATCAATTTCTGATTCTTTGTCATCAGTTTTCTCTTGGTCTTTATTATTCTTTTCTTCAATATGATCTTCTAAATCATTTAATCATTTTTTCTTTCGAGAATTTTTATCTTTAGAACCAAGAGGTTGGTCATACTTCTGGCATGCTTTTGACTCAGCAGTTATAGGTATAATATTTTGTTCTGTTAGAACTTCAATTTGAATAGGAGCATTTATAGTTGCAATATGTGATTTTGTAACTCTTTTGGAGTCAACAAAAGCGTCTGACATTTGATTTGCAATGCTTTGCAAATGAATTATCTTTTGAGCTTCAAGTTCACATGCGCTTATGCACGGATCAAGATAATTTAATGATGTTGTTCAAATAAAATCCTTTTTGTGCTATTTTTGTTCTCCATCTAATTTAGGGAATAATGATTCATCAAAATGACAATCAGTAAATTTTGCTGTGAATACATCTCCTGTCAGGGGTTCAACATACCTGATAATAGAGGGAGAATCATATCCAACGTATATCCCATTTCTTCTTTGAGGACCCATCTTTATACGTTGGTTTGGTATAATTGGAACATATACAGCACACCCAAAAATTTTTAAATGAGTAATATTTGGTTCTGAATTAAAAGCCAATTGCAAAGGAGAGAATTTATGATAACTAGCTAGCCTTATACGTACAAGTATTGCAACATGTAAAATATCATGTCCCCAGGCAGATGTTGGGATATTTGTTTCCATTAATAATTGTCTAACAATTAATTGTAATCTTTTAATCAAAGATTTAGCAAGACTATTTTGCGTATGAACATGAGTTACATGATGTTGAACATTAATCTCAATTGACATGCAATATGCATCAAAAGCATGTGATGAAAATTCACTAACATTATTCAAATGGATATTTTTAATGTGATGGTCAGGAAATTGTGCTCGTAATTTAATTATTTGAGCAAGTAATATCGCAAATGTCAGGTTGCGAGTAGATAATAAATATACATGTGACCATCGGGATGATACATCAATTAAGACCATAAAATATTTGAATAGTCCACATGGTGGATCAATAGGTCCACAAATATCTCCGTAAATCCATTCAATAAATGTAGGACTTTTAACTCCTACTTTTATTGGTGATGGTCTAACAATTAATTTTCTTAGGGAACACACAACACATGCGAATTTTTCTAATGTCAATATCTTTTTATTTTTTAATGGATGACCATGTGTATTCTCAATGATTCTTCTCATCATGGTGGATCTCGAATGACCCAACCGGTCATGCTAAATGCTAAAAGTAATAGAATTAGTAAACTTCTGATTTACGAGATGATAAATTTCAATTATACGTATTTTTACAAAATATAGACCAGTAGAAAAAGACGGTAGTTTTTCGAATATAGATTTCTTACCCAAATAAATTTGAATAATATAAAGATGCTCAATCATATTTTCCTCATTTGTTTCAACATGATACCCATTTCTGCGAATATCTTTAAAACTCAATAAATTTCTTCTGAATTTTGAGGAAAATAGTGCCTTTTCAATAATAATTATTATTCCTTTAGGCAACAATATACTAGCTTTCCCGGAGCCTTCAATCATATTTGTATTACTGTTTATCGTATAAATATTTATTTCGTTCATTTTGATATCAGAAAAATATTTCTTATTTTTTAGTATGGTATGTGTAATTCCACTATCAATAATGCATACATCATCATTAACAACAGGCATCTGAATACAAATATATATATGCAAACGTAAATATTATCGGAATATAATGAAAATAAAAATACAAAAATATAATGGTGAGGTTTTAATTCTTCTGGATACTGCCTTCACCAATTAAATGGTCTATCCTACCGTATAGGTGTTTAAAAAAATCCGATACATCCATAAGGGTAATATTGATATTAAGATCTTCAAGATCAATATCATCATCCTCAGCATCATTTATTGGATGTTGAGAAAACTTTGCTTCCACATTTTTATTGTTCGTTTTCAGTGTAGCTTGATATAATTCTACTAAATGTTTGGCCGTACGACAATTACGTGACCAATGACCTTTCATGCCACATCTATAACATATATCCTCATACTTTTCTTTCATTTTTTTTTCTTTTTCTTTTCCCTTATGATCTTTTCTGTTCCACTTCAGGTGGTCAGTATTTCTCACAACTTGATTATGATTGTGATAAGGGAAATATCGAGCGTGTCCATGACTATAACCACGATCACGGCCACGACCACGACTATAACGATAGCTTTTGCTAGAGTCAACAGTATTCACTTCTGAGAGTGCTGTTGAGCCAGTTGGTCTGGCTTCATAATTTCGCAATAATAATTCATTATTTTTCTCTGCAATGAGGAGGGCAGTTATTAAATCTGTAAATTTGGTATACTATTTTTTTTCGATATTATTGTTGCAGGACAATATTCGAGATATGAAAGATAGAGAATGTCCCCTCCAGCATATTTTCATCAGTTACTTTTTCTCCGCATAATTTTAATTGAGATGTAATTTTATACATCGCAGAGTTATATTCATTCACGGTTCTAAAATCTTGAAACCTCAGGTGCAATCATTCATACCGTGCAGTGGGCAGTACGACCATCTTCAGGTGGTCAAATCTTTCTTTTAAATTTACTCACAGGATATATAGATCTTTTTCGGTAAGATATTCTATTTTCAAATTTTCATCGAGATGACAACGAATAAAAATTAAAACTTTAGCCTTGTGTTGTGCAGGTGTATTATTATTTGATTGAATAGTTTCACTAAGAACTTCAACATTTAGATGCATTTCTACATCGAAAACCCATGACATATAATTTTTTTCAGAAATATCAATGGCTACAAATTCGAGTTTAGCGAGGTTAGCCATAGAGATCAATAAATGCGTACCTGTCTTCTGGCTTTGGTAACGGCATAGGCTCATGCTTAGTCTTTTGGCTTTTGTAACGGTAGAGACTCGTACTAATAACGTGTTATAAAATATGGGTAGTGTTAGAAAAAAAAAATCTACACACTACACACTAATAAAATTCTAACTATTCTTTGTATAAGAATTTTTTCAAATCTCTCCCTTTCTTTCTCTCACAATTTTCTCTCACAATCATAATTCTTTTTTTCACAAAATAATGGTGTATTACAAGTTTAGAGAATAGTTCTATTTATAGAGCTCTTAATTAGTAGAATACATCATCTTCCACTAATCTTAATTAGTGATGTCTCCACTAAATGATGGAGATTCATAAAAATTCATAATTAGTGGAGTTTTCACTAATTAATAAAACTTCTACTAATTCTCTAATAATTCACATAAATTCATAATTAGTGAAACTTCTACTAATTCACAATATATCATAATAAAAACACAATATTTATTATTGTGGCCAATATTTTGAACTCTTGTTCTATAATTGATTGTCAGATGTGGTATTGGATGGGTTATCCCACCCAGATGGATAACCTTAGCATGTTACGTAGTTTGGTAAGAGAGAGATTGCTAAAAGCATATGCACGAAAAGGGGAACTTGTGATAAGCTGGATGCGGATGATCGAAGAGTTTATCTCCTCTTCCATAATTGATGGGGACTCATCGCTCATGGCCGTTTGGGATAGGGCTACGGAGCTAGTCCTCACCGGTGTGCCTGTAACGTCGAAAAAATTATATAATCATATAATTATTAAAAAATAAAAAAAAATCTGGCCTCAATAAAAGGAAATAGTTTTGCGTTTTTGGTGTTCCAAATTTGATATATAGACTTGAATAAATCAAAATGAGTTAAATCACATGGAATCTTTAGATTTATATAAATTTAAATTAAATTTATTTATTATATAATTGAACCTAAAATTCAAACTTAGCTAATATTTCCACTGATGGCATGATGGAAAATTGAATCAAACAAGAAGGTTATATTCGCCACCGACCCAAGTATTAAAATTTGAAGGTGGTTAAGATAATATCATTTTAATACAAAACCCCACTATCATAAACAAATAATTTTAGGCAATCTTGTTTAATCTTAGAATGATATGCCAAAGGTAATAATTTATATAAACAAAGTAAAAGGTTTTGGGCCGGGCCGGGCCGGGCCGAACGCCGAAAGGCAGTGATAGTGATTGATCGGGCCCTTTAAACTTTGACTCTTTGGAATCCAGCTTCCCCACCTTAGAATAGAAAAAAAAAAAAGGCTTAGAGAATATGGGACCTCTTCTTGTCCCCGAAACAACCCGTGGCCGAACCAACCAAAAGCCACCTTGGCACGCTCACCTAGTCACCTACCTTGTATTTTTCGGTCTAATATGACCTCAATTATTGACCAATAAATTTTTCCAAAGCTAATTAAAGCTTAAAAAAAGTCCAGCCCATTTATTGGTTCGTGTTTATGGGTGTCTACTATTCACTCCTCAGGAAACGAATGAAGGGTAGAAATGGTAATTAATTTTTAGAGACTAATATTTTTTTCATTTTAAAATATCTGTCATAATTATTCAAATCACATGAATTAAAAAAAATTTAATATATATAAAATTTTTTAAAAAATAATTGAACTATCTTTATTAAAAATTGTCGAATTAAATTAATATTATATGTTAAATAATATAATAAATAATAAATATATTTTTAATTTTATAAATAAAAAATTAAAAATGATGGATATTTTAAAATAAAAGAAATTTCAAACTAACTCTCAATATCTTTAACTCAATTAAAAGAAAAAAAAATAAAAACTTAAGATGGATAGACTTTAATTTTATCAAATTATTACTCAATATCTCTAAAATGGTCGAGGCCGGATTCGTAGTTCGGTCCGCCGGATACAGAATTGTCTCCGGTCCCGACGCATTCCAACTACAACAGTCTAGCAGGGGGGACAGGTTCTATCTCTATTTTTGTCTAAAGTTTGGGAATTTTTATTTTAAAACATGTTTGATAATTCAATTAATTATTTAAAATTATTTATTTTATTAAATATATTTAATAACAAATAATATTAAATATGTTGATAATATAATTTTATTATCACTTAATTATTAAGATATATTAAAATTTTATTTGAAATTAAAATTATTTAAATTTAAAATTTAAATATATTAAATACTCATATAATTATTCATGAATCAACCGGAACATCCGGGCAGCAAAAATATACATTTAATTTCTAATTTTAAATCATATAGAGATCATTATTCTTGATAGGAGACAAGACTCCAAGGCATTTTCCTTTTCTTTTTTTTTTTCCCTAATTAGTTGAAAGTAACCGACAAAAATTGACCCATTTCGTGGATTTTTCAATCACTACGTTGAAAAAAAATGAAAGATTAATTTCGATGTCACCTTCTTGTTGGATGGTAGACAAATTTATCCATATTATTGATAGGGGTTTGTCAATATGAGATAGGCTAATAAATTATCTTTTAGTTCGGTCTTCCCTATAATTACGTCAACAGTATAAATGAATAAAAAATAATTTGATATAAGTTTTATAAAAATTTATTATTAAATATATAAAATCAGATAAATCTAAATAAAGAAAATATGATATATTATTAGTATATAATTATTTTTTAAAAAAAATTAAAATTTTATAAAATAATAATATATTTAAATTAAAGTATAATTTTAATTTAGAGTAAAATTAAAAAATTCTAACGCACTTTCGATCTTAAGAATGAATCAAAGTTGGACAGTTGAACTGGAGGACACAAGCGTAATTTTCCTTTCTAACCAAGTACAATGTATGCTTACTCATTCTTTAATTTGATTTTGACCTTAAGACTTAGAGACTTAGAGGTTTAAATTCTCTTTCAATCTTTCTCATCTTCTCACATAGGATATATTCTCGGCTGCTATGGTAATTAAATATATTTTTGTGGCCACAACTTTTTTTTTTTAATCAAATATGAAAAAAGTAACTGAAAATATTTTAAAATAACTTTAGCTTTAAAAAAAAGGTTGAAAGAATTTAGGTAATTGAAAACAGGATCCTACGCATGCAAAAAGTGGGTTAAAAAGATGAAGGAAGAGGGGAGTGAATATAAATATAAAGATAAATTAGTGATTAGTAAGAAAATATAATGAAAAATAAATTATGAGAAATAGTTTTCTCTTAACGTCAAAAATATAATATGTTTGAATTTAAATAAATTAAAATGTAAATTAATATAATGTTATTTATTTATTATCACAATTAAATAAAATATAAATAATTATATTTATTTTCCTTAATATAAATAAAAGTTTTCATTCAAACAATCCATAGCTGTCAAAATCCCACTTTAGATAGCTTTGGATTGTCCATGTAGTCATCTATAGTAGATTCTTTGCTAACTTTTTTTTTTTTAAATAATTTAATTTTGTTTATTTATTTATTTATTTATTTTTGCATATAAAGCATGAAAATCTGCTTCATTGATACATTTTCCGAGGTTCAAGTTTTATTGGCAAAGACGGAGTTAAGGGGCGAGAGGTGGCACTGGTCCTCCAAAATTTTATAATTTATCTTAAAAATTTATGAATATTTTTTAGAATTTTATATTTTATATTATTAAAAAATTATATTTATAATATATCTTTTTATATAATTTGTTTCTCAATTCCAAGTCCTTAATTTTATCTCTGAATTATTAGTATGATCGTTTACTAATTTTTACAAATTGGTGCTAGTATTCCAATCTACTAGAGTTTTTTTTTTTTTTTTCCTTACTCGAAATAGATTTGAGTCCCATTTCAACGTCTCATTTTTTTTTTTCCACGTAATTTTTAAGGTAAATTATTCATCTAAAATCTTCTAAAATGACACTCAAAAAACAATATTTAGTAGGACTTTTCATGCTATCATTGATCTAGGATGGCCGTAAAGGAGATGAGAGGAAGAATTTTGTATATATTTATTTTATCTAAAATTTATAAAATACAATATTTTTCTCTGTTAGTATAGTTATTTGTCTAAGAAGACCGAAAAATGCGCGTGTTAGGAAGATTAAGGGAAAGAGGTATGATAAGTTGTAGAGGTAAGCCTTAAATGATATAGATAGAAGTGATTAGGGGAGACATCTTTTCGTTAGATTTAGATGAAAGTATGACGGTCGATAGAAGAAAATGAAAAGAACAGATTAATGTGGATGAGCACACGTACACCGGTATTGGTTCATGTAGTCGATCGCAAGTTACTTAGTTTGTTATTGTTATTATAATATAAGTTATTAACTTATTCTATATTTTTATTGCCACAATACGTAATTAGTAAAAAAAAGGGAAAAAAATCACTAACTTTAATTAGAACTTAAAGGACATGCAAATGAGGACTCTCTTCATTATTATTATTACAACAAGCGTTGAATATTCTAATTAAAGACCTAAATCTGTTTCTGCTAATCATAAACTTTTAACACCAATTAAAGGAAAACTCATCATTTGTAACACTCTTAAATTCTTAATTATTAGTACAATATTATAAGTAGGTATTTAACCTAATTTTTTTACCGTTTCTTTATTTCAAGTAATAAAAAAATCTCTATAATTTTAAATATTTTTATTTGGAAAAGGCTATTAAAGTACAATTCAGTAATCTTTAATTATTAGATATGCATAAATTTCAAAATCACAAAGGAATAAGTATGGAAGCTTCAAAACAACAAATTTCGAATAGTACTATTTTGTCCACTTGTAATCATATCTATTTGATTTTTTACCGAGAATATATATATATATATATATATATATATATATATATATATATATATATATATTTGGCTAAATGAGAATAGAACAAACTTTTTATTAAAACTAAAAATATTTCATCTTTTTTTTTTAGGTTAATAATTCCAAAGAACTACGTTATTTTTTTAAAAAATAAAATAATTGTAACTTGAGATGAGATAGATATCAAAACTCGAGTTAACTATTAGCTTATTATAAGAATTAGATTTAAATAAATTTATTTGAATATAATACAAATTATTAAATATGTAAAGGTTAAAGTAAAATTTAAAATAATTAAATATAGATAATATAATGTATCGTGATTATATGACAAGTTTTGAAAAATAAAATTTTATATTATTTTAAATTAAACTAATTTTAAATTGAAATGAATTTCCTTATCCAACTACACCTATGTTATTTAGGGGTAAAAATTTCTTATACCAGTATCAAGACATTATAGATAAAAGAAATAATTCCAAGTTATTAACAAAAAAATTGAACAGTTGTCATGATATTAAAGGTGTACTTATTTATCATTTTTTAAACAACTACTACTTTATATTTGTTAATAAAAAAATAAGTATAATATAGATGAATTTTATTTGTAAAGTATTGATAATTTTATTATTCACGTTTAATATTTGAGTTTATAAATTTTTTATAAAATTAAAAATTATATTTACATATAAAAAAACTCAATATAATCTTAATCCAAAAAGACGACAATATTATCTTAGTAGGAGGGAAAAATAAGTACAGTTGTATTCGAATACGAAAGAATCGAGTATCGTATCTTTTAACTCGAGTTTGAATATAATAAAACGTTATTCGAATTCGTTCGTTTATTAATCGAATTTGTATTCGAATTCATTCAATTAATATTTGAGAAAATTCGAATTTGAAAAACTCGATTAACGGGTATATTTTAATATTAAAAATATAATAAAATATATTATAAATATAAATGAATATAATAAAATATTATAATAATTTTTAATATAATTATTTTAAAAAAATATATAATATGTTTGCAAACATGTTCGAATTCGTTGAACATAATATTTTATTCGAGTTCATTCGTTTATTAATTGAACGAACCTTATTTAAATATGAACGAATTCAGACGAATTTTTATTTGTGATCATTCTGCTCGTTTATAATTCTAAAAATAAACAGGATTAAAATCCATATAATAAGTTCTTCAAGCAATGACGAGCGGTCATCTTTTGCTTATATACACGTGTTTTCCAGGTAAGGTTGTCCATGCACCGTGTTATTGTCTATTGGTAGTCATAAGGGTAAAATGGCATTCGTTTATATACTTATATGCTTATCCCTCAAAGGTCTCTTTTGGATTTCAATTTCAACTATGCATGTAATAATTAAGGTACATGCATCTTTCTTATCTGGACAAATGAGTATTTTTAAACTTCCACGGAGGGTAAAGTTGTCATTGTACACATACTCTTTTGATTTTAAAATTTCCAAAAAAATTATTTACTAAATATCACTAAAAATTGTTTTATTTAAATTATTCATCAAGCATTCACGTATTGGCATCGTGGGAAGAGACAGAAACAGAAATTAAGGATTGGAGGAATAAATTATATAAAAAATACTTCATTTATTTTAAAATATTTATTTATAAAATATTTTGTATATATATTAATAATGTTAAAAATAATACTATAATTTATACAAAGTTTCTATTCTATCCATATTAAAAATATCATAGTTATTGGTTAGTAAAAATTCCCAAGAAGTAAGAAGAAAGAAGAGTTTTGAAAAGTTATGTCATTAACTTAAAATAAATGAGAGTAAAATAAGAAAAAAATTAATTATTAATTTTAGAAATATGTACATAAATAAATATTTTGAAATAAAATAAAAAATTTTTATGAATAATTATTTTGAAAAGGATGGAGTATTTATTAAAGAATAATGATATAATTTAAAAAAAATTTAAAGAGTGAAAAGTAAAATTTAAAAAGATTATATTATAAAATTTTAATTTTTTAAAAAATTTTTGAAGGAATGGACGCCAGTTTCCACCTCTCCCTTAGGGTGAGTTTGGTTCGCAAAGGGAAAGGGAAAGGGAAAGGGGAGGAGGAGTGGAATATTTTACTTCCATCAGGGGAAGTAAATGTAATTACGTTCATCCTATTTGGTTAGAGTGGAAGGGAAGTAAATATGATTTACCTCTCATCGTTTGGTTGTAAGGTATATAGGGAGGAAATACTTATTGAATTATTATTATACCCTTAAGGCTAATTCATAAAAAAATTGCAAAGTATGGTAGAATTATAATAAAATAAATACCCTAAGACAAGAAGGTCTTCTCACTCTCATTTCCTTCCAAAACCTTCCAAAATGGAGAGGAAGAAAAATTTGAGGTGGAAGGGATCCCCTCCTTCAATTGCTCCAACCAAACTAAGTAAATCACACATTTATTTCTTATTTTACTTCTTCTCCTATTTTCCTTTCCACTTTTACTCCAGCCAAACTCACCATCTGTTCCGTCATTGATTGTTGGATTTTTTTGGGAATTCTTTCTATATATGTAACACAGAATTTCTTAAAAATTATATAAAAGTCGTTACACATTCATTACATTTTTAATATATGCCCACGTAAATACTTTTTAAATATTTATATATGGTCATTATGTTATTAATAAATGCCACGTTGATTTGTACTATGGACAGGTTTTTAAATACTTCAAAATTTTTTAAAACTTTAGAAATTTTAAAAAATGTCAAAAGAAATTATTGTCAAATATTTATTTAGGGACATATAAATTTTCTGTTAGACTCTGTTGTGTTAAGAACTCGAAATCAAAATAAATGTAAAAATTTAGATCGAAAATTAAAAAAAAATGAAATAAAAATTTGAGTCAAATAAAAATCAAGCCATAGGATTTCAAGAAAAAAAAAAGAAAAAATCAAGACAATTGCTGGCACACTGTCACTGGTGGGTAGTTTTTGGAGCTTCGAGGACCAACCAACTAGCGTAGACCGGTCCATCACTGTAGCCGTCTGTGGATATAAATAACTTCAATAAACAATGCATCCCATGCCTAAAAAGACAGCGTTGCCCTCACCATTATTCTCTGGGGAACAGAATGTTCAATCCCACAGACAACAGCAAACAAATGTTTTGTCCTAAAATCAAACAAGATTTCAGTGTAAACAAGAAAAGAAATCTTTGGAATCTTCTCAAAATTTGGTGCTAAATATGTTTCCTCCTCAAAAGAAAAAGAAATTGTAGTCTGGGTCTTGAATGTTTCTCTTCAAAGATCCACTTTTTATGGTCATCTCTCAGTCCTCAAGCTTCAGTACAAATTTTCTTCTTTTTCTTGCTCTGCTTGCTGCTTAGTCTAAGTACACTCTATTATTTGCTTTTTCTTGCACCATTTTCATACCTGTGAAGATTTCTGCAGTAGTGTCTCTTACTCCAATTATCACTTTTTCGCTCTCTTTCTCTCTCCTGAATTTTTGTGATCCCAAGCCCATGTTATCTCTGTGTGTTTCTTGCAATATCTGAGATGGGTTCTTCAAGAAACAGCCATTAGAACTTACCTAAGCTTTTTCCTGGAGTCTCAATGCATGTGCGGTTGTGTTTGAAAGCTCTTCAATTGAGGTTGCTGTTCAGATGGGGCTTGTTCTAGCACTACTACTCTCTCTTGTTTCACTTGGTTATGGTGTTACAGACCCCGGCGACCTTGCCATTCTTAATCAGTTCAGAAATGGATTAAAGAATCCTGAGCTCTTAAACTGGCCTGCCAATGGCACTGATCCGTGTGGTCCTCCACTTTGGCCGCACATATTCTGTTCTGGGAATAGAGTTCAACAGATTCAGGTTATGGGCTTAGGCTTGAAGGGCACTTTACCTGAGAATTTGAATCAATTGTCTGGGCTGACAAATTTAGGCCTGCAGAAGAATGGATTCACCGGTAAATTGCCATCTTTCAGTGGGCTATCTCAGCTGAGATATGCTTATTTGGACTTCAACCTGTTTGACACCATTCCATCCGATTTCTTCAGTGGACTTGTGAGTTTGCAGGTGATGGCATTGGATTATGTTCCTCTCAATGCCACCACTGGATGGTCATTACCGGATGACTTGCAAAATTCAGCTCAACTGACTAATCTTACTTTGATGAACTGTAATTTGGCTGGTCCTCTGCCTGAATTCTTGGGAAATATGTCGTCTTTACAAGTGCTGTGGTTGTCCAGGAATAGGATTCGTGGGGGTATTCCAGCAAGTTTTAAGGACTCCTTGTTGAAGATGCTCAGGTTGAACGAACAGTCCGGTGAAGGAATGTCTGGTCCAATTGATGTCATTGCAACAATGGTATCTCTTAATAGTCTGTGGCTTCATGGGAACCATTTTTCAGGTAAAATTCCAGAAGACATTGGTAATTTAGTAGATTTGCGTGATCTCAATCTCAATGGCAATGATCTTGTAGGATTGATTCCCGATAGCTTGGCAAATATGCCGTTAGACCATCTAGACTTGAATAACAATCATTTCATGGGTCCAAAGCCAAATTTCAAAGTTGTTAATGCTTCATATTCAGTAAACCCCTTTTGTCAAACAACTCCAGGGGATCCGTGTGCCCCTGAAGTTATGGCACTTCTAGACTTTCTTGATGGGGTGAATTACCCACCCAGGCTTGTGCAGACATGGTCAGGAAATGACCCTTGTAAAGGGCCATGGTTTGGATTGAGCTGCAATCTTGACAAGAAGGTAATCACCATAAACCTGGCAAAGTCCAACCTTTCTGGTACTCTGAGTCCCTCGATTGCGAATCTTGATTCTCTTACTCGTATTTTCTTAGGGTCTAATAACCTTTCAGGACTAATTCCAATGAACTGGACTAGCTTAAAATCTTTGGTTCTGTTGGATTTGAGTAACAATAACCTTTCTCCTCCCGTGCCTACTAACTTTAGTAGTTCTGCGCGTATTTTTGTGCATGGAAATTCTCTAATAAATTCTAGTCCTCCTGGTGAAACTCCTTCTCGACCAAATAACACCTCACCTGGGAATTCACCTTCCTCGACTCCTCCATCAACCAAAGGTCCTAGTTCAGATCCTGGTCTTCCTGCAGGTCACTCAATCAAAGGGGAAAGCTCCAATAAGACTAAATTAGTTGCAATTGTAGCCCCAGCTGCAAGTTTCGCATTTCTGGTTTTATTGGTTGTGCCTCTATCCTTTTATTTCTGTAAAAAGAGAAAAGATAGGACCCCAGCTCCAAGTTCTATTGTGGTTCATCCAAGAGACTCGTCTGATCCAGATAACCTGGTCAAGATTGTAGTTGCCAATAATAACAACGGAAGCGCTTCTACATTGACAGGTAGTGGTTCTGCCAGCATAAATGGTAGTGAATCTCATGTCATTGAGGCTGGAAATTTGGTGATATCAGTCCAGGTTCTTCGAAATGTGACCAAAAACTTTGCTCCTGAAAATGAACTTGGACGTGGTGGCTTTGGTGTAGTTTACAAAGGAGAATTGGACGATGGAACAAAGATAGCAGTAAAGAGAATGGAAGCCGGAGTTATTAGCAGCAAAGCGTTGGATGAATTTCAGTCTGAAATTGCAGTTCTTTCTAAGGTTCGTCATCGGCATTTGGTCTCTCTTTTGGGATATTCTACCGAAGGAAATGAAAGAATTCTGGTTTATGAGTATATGCCACAAGGAGCTCTTAGCAAACATCTTTTCCACTGGAAGAACTTTAAGCTAGAGCCTCTGTCTTGGAAGAGAAGGCTAAATATTGCCTTAGATGTAGCTAGAGGAATGGAATATCTGCATAGTCTAGCTCATCAGAGCTTCATACACAGAGATCTTAAATCTTCGAATATATTACTTGGTGATGACTTTAGGGCAAAAGTATCAGATTTCGGGTTGGTGAAACTAGCTCCTGATGGCGATCAGAAGTCTGTGGTGACCAGGCTAGCGGGTACTTTTGGTTATCTGGCACCTGAATATGCTGGTAAGTATTCTGTTTTATCTTTATCTGTTGTTTGAAATGGTAATAGGTTATTGTTTCAAGGCCATAGCTTCGCTTGAAAGGTCTACGATTTAAGTTATGAAGCATGCTGTGATTTTCTTCCATCAGAGGGTAATATTTCCATAAAACCACAAGCAGTTGTGTGTTAAACAGGTTTGCTCCAGGAGTTTAACCGGTTTGATTGGTAAGAATGCTGATATATTTTGTGCTTCAAATTTGATACATGATTTTCATATGCATACCAAAGAATTATCTGGTTTTATTTGCTAAACACATAACTAGATTCTAGACTTTAACATCACATTTGTGGTTTGAGCAATTTTTCTTTATAAGATCTCTTTACTGTGTCTAGATTCTTATCTGTTTCTTCATATTGGCAACCTGTCCACAATGATTGAATGACTCAAGCTATATAGAATGTCTGGAAAGCCAGTGCTTAATTTTCCATGCTCAACTTTTGATTTTATTTATTTATTTAGCTGTGTGATACATGTTTATTTGCGATTGGAGAGATGACCAAAGAACAATGGCTTTTTGTTTTGTTTTGTTCTGCATAGAATCTTTTCTCATCGTAACTGTTTAACTTTGACACACTCTCTTTGGTCAGTAACGGGTAAAATCACAACAAAAGCCGATGTTTACAGTTATGGGGTTGTGCTAATGGAATTATTGACGGGATTGATGGCACTGGATGCGGATAGACCTGAGGAAAGCCAATACCTACCATCCTGGTTCTGGCATATCAAATCAAGTAATGAGAAGCTAATGGCAGCAATTGACCCGGCTCTAGATGTAAAAGAAGAAACATTTGAGAGCATCTCAATCGTCTCTGATCTTGCTGGTCACTGCACTGCGAGAGAGCCAAGCCAACGTCCTGATATGGGTCATGTTGTTAATGTACTGGCTTCACTTGTTGAGAAATGGAAACCACTTGATGATGACACTGAAGAATATTGTGGTATTGATTACAGCCTTCCCCTTACTCAAATGGTGAAGGGTTGGCAAGAAGCTGAAGGAAAGGACTTCAGCTATCTAGACCTTGAGGACAGCAAAGGTAGTATCCCAGCAAGACCTGCTGGATTTGCTGAGTCTTTTACTTCAGCTGATGGCAGGTAGAAGAATTAGTTAGAGCATTTTGTTTGAAATGTTCTTAATTGAATGTAGATACTTGTTTTATTATGTTAATTCCATGACTATTTTCCTTGTATTATCAGTCTTGATTGGTGTATGAAAATTTGAATTTGAAAATTATTAGTATCGGACATGTAGGCTTCAAGTTCCATCTATGAGATGTAGATATAGAATGAATTGAGAACTGGTTAATTTTTGGTTTTCAGTCATGTATACATTACGTGTTTTATCCAATTTTTGCTTCTTAATTCTTATTATGCATCCTTTAGAAATTGGTCATCCTGATAGCTTCTTGTATAATGTGTTCTTCCCCCTTCTATTTTCTTGCCCAATTGGAGCAGCCTACACTGGTATGATTTTAGCTGCCATGAACATTTTGATCATTATATCCAGGACATGGTTTGTGTCATTGTAATTGGTGCTCCTCATGTGTTCGGTCCCTCTGCTACTATTTCTGAGATTCACTCCAAGAACAACAATGAATGTATTGACAGAACAAGAGGACCTTTCCTCTCCTTCCCAGGACTGAGTTTTCAACTAATGTTTAGTAGCTACGGTGCTTAGTATATTGGGTTTTTTTTATCCGAAAATGTTTTTGTCCTCTCTGTGTATACCTTTAAGAGAAGTAGTTTGGCAATTCATTTATTACGGCAGATGATTGAATATCATAGGGAGAGAAAGAAAGATTTACATATGGTATTTATTGACCTGGAAAAAGTCTATGACAGGGTTCCTAGAGAAGTAGTTTGGTGGGTGCTGGCCAAGAAAGGTGTATCAATAAAATATATTACTCTCATTAAAGATATGTATGAGGGAGCATGTACAAGTGTAAGGATTGGCGCCGGAGTGACTGCAGAATTCCCTATTAATTTCGGGGTGCATCAAGGATCAGCGCTTAGCCCTTTCCTCTTTGCAGCCGTTATGGATGAGTTAACCTGCGCTATACAGGAGGCTGTGTCATGGTGTATGTTGTTTGCGGATGATATTGTATTAATTGATGAGATTAAAGCCGGTGTAAATGCTAAATTGGAGTTATGGCGGCAGACATTGGAATCCAAGGGTTTCAGAATTAGTAGGAGTAAAACAGAGTATATGGGATGCAAGTTTAGTGGTAGCAAAAATATAGCCCAGAATGTAACTTTGGAAGGTAGAGATATACCGTTAGCTGATTGTTTTCGCTATCTAGGATCTATTATTCAGAATGACGAAGAGCTCGATAGCGACGTTGCACATCGAGTTAAGGCGGGTTGGTTGAAATGGAAGTAGTTGAGATGCGTATGTTACGGTAAATGTGTGGATATACTAGGAAGGATAGAGTTAGAAATGAGATCATTAGGGAAAAGGTGGGTGTGGTATTTATTGAGGAAAAGATGAGAGAAAGTCGTCTGCGTTAGTTTGGACACGTTCAGAAAAGACCGAGGGATGCTCCTGTTAAGGCGATTGAGAGAGTGAGGCAGGATAGGTTAGACAGAGGGAAAGGTAGAAGTAGGCCTAAAATGACATGGATAGAGGTAATTAAGAGAGATATGTCTTTGTTAGATTTGAATGAAAGTATGACGTTCGATAGAAGAAAGTGGCGAGAGATGATTCATGTGGATGACCACATGTTGCCTGACGTTGGTTCATGTAGCCGACCCCAAGTTACTTGGGATTAAGACTTGGTTTGTTGTTGTTGTTGTTGTTGTGTATACCTTTAAGACTGAGAGTGAAAGGTAACCATTATTTCTCTCATTTCTTTATGCAGAGATGCATATCATTTCTCTGTATCGGTTCTGTCCCCCCTTGCCAAAATTGCTGATTTTTAGGCTGTACTGAGGGCTAAACAAAGTCAAGATGACTGTGAAAAGTCCAATAATTTCCTTGATTTTTTTTTTAAATGACTAAAAGGGGTAAACCATTGTGAATTAACTAGCACAACCTGGCTCTTGCTGCAATTCCAAGTTATCACCTCGTCCTTTTCCAACACAATCCAATTGTCTCTATATTTCCTTGTTTTTACGCAAAGCAGAGTTCTACCAAATGAATTCATCCTAAAATGGGAAAAAACGAAAAGGCAAATTAAAGTAAAGCTGGGCCAGAAAATAAACAGGAACCAAGAAAGATGGGTACATAACAAAGAGAAAAAGATGTGAAAGAAAGGTTATATATCCTCTCTTCTTTTCTACTCTTTTGATGACCACTGAGAAACACAGAGACAGAAGCTTTCCAGCTAGCTGAGAGAATCTGCATCAGTTTGCTTCCAGCAATTCCAGGAAGTGGCTCGTGGGGTAGAGCCATAACCAAGACTTCCATCCCGAGGAGGCCATTCTTCAGCCAATTTAGCACCGTGCATGTTTTTCAAAACGACAAATCATTCTTCTGACGAACCAAACCACATATAATGATGTTGTCCAAAATCAATTTTAATTACGAAACACGAAAATCTCACTTCATAATCCTTTTTTTTTTTCAAGTATTTAAATTTTATCCAATTAATTTAAAGTCTAAGATTCATAATCAGATAAATTCAAAGAGAAATATAGATAAATTCTAGATTCAAGATGAGACTTAAATATATTCAAGATGTGTTTTAATTAATCTGACCTCGTCTTAATCTCAACTAATTTAAAGACAATTTAATAAGAATAAATCTCTATCAAGATTCAAACTTACAATTATCTATCCATCGATGTAAGAACTAAGAGAGTCTTAAACCAATTAAATTATGTCTCGTGAGACTTTCACATTATAATCTCAGATCCCATCGACCTTTTCACTGATTACAAGTAATGCTTATTAAGGTTTAGTTCTTGGGTTTCATTCCGGTCATTAGTTGGAAACCATTGCGATTATGTGCTTAACAGCTTTTAACATGCAAATGAGTCCCCATCCCGAAAGGCTTTTCCAAGAGAACGTGGAAGTCTCGATCAGATTGGCAAAACAGAGACCCCAATCTAAGCAGCAGAAATGACACGGGACTGACGTTTAAACCACTTTTATGTTTTTACAGGTACTGGAGTTTCATCAGGGGGTCGAGGAGAGAAATATCTTTCCTAAGGTGGCACCGTGACTACATTTCTTTCTTTACAAGCGTCGACCATAGAGACTGAAGAAATACGCTGTTTGGTTTAAGGTAGAAATGGGAAAAATTGAGAGAGAATGACCACTTTATTTCTAATGAAGTAAATTAAATAAACTAAATAAAGTGAGGGAAAAACTAAATAAAATTTTATTATATTAAATTAAAAAATATCATTAAATTATTTATGTTTTATGATTTATATTTTTTTAACTTTTTATATAATTAATAAATTTTATATTTTTAAAAATATCATCCCCTCTTTTGAACAATAATTTTAGTGAAAATTAATGCGTTGATCACGTGAGTAAGTTATCAATGATAAATTTATCAGAATTCTATCTATTCTCGACAAATTTATATTCACTTGTACAATCAATATCCAACAATAAAACAAGTATAAAACGAGGCAACAATATAATTATTGTGACATTTTATTCCTTTTACAAAATAGATAAAATTTTACCTTGTCGAAAATAACCATTTAAGATAGTAGAATGATATTTTAAAGTACATAAAATTTGTTGAGAATATAAAAAAGTAAAAAAAAAATAGTTTAATAGTATTTTTACGATTTTATTTATTAATTTTATTATTTTAATTATTAAAAAGTATAAAATAAAAATATAAAAATCTTTATATTATTTATTTTTCAATCTCTTTAAAATTAGAAAGAAAAATTTATTGATGTAAATAGAAACTGCTTCTCTTACACATTTACTTTAATTAAACATAAATATTTATTTATTTATTTCTCAACATCAAAGGCTTCTATTTTCATTGAGTTGATTTGATGGGAAAGAAAAGAAAATATTTAAGTGAATTTGATTCACTGTAAATTAAATATTTTAAAAATTTTTATTTTTTAAAAATATATAATATTTAAAATACATAATATAATACAAAAATATAATTCACGATGAACCAAATTCAGACAAGTATTCCCGTGGAAGAAGAAGATTGGAAGGCAACCCGTCTGCAAAGGGATTCTCCGTTGATTTCATTACGCCTTTATTCGTTGATTTGGACATCATACCGTTGATTTTTCTACATTCTACGTGTCATGTTTACGCAAATACCAAACTATTGTCCAAATTCCAATATCTTTTTCTATCAAGATTTTTTTGTCCATATGTGAGGGTAGTTTTGACATGTACCCGTCATTCAGCGATGTTGAGCATAAAAAATAATATATTATTTTAATATAATCATCTTTATAAATTATATATTTTGAATTTAATTTATATATTTAAGATATAAATAGATAAGAATTAGTTGGAAGTGAGTTTTATAAGGTCAGGAATCTAAAATGAGAGAATATGTTGCGTTGTGAATACAATAGAGATAGAAAATATGTAGATTTCATAATTTTTTATATCAAATTTAAATATATAAAAAAAATATATAAGAGATATTATAATTATTTTATATTAAAAAAATTTAAATTTATTAAGATATTTAAAAATAATAAATTGGTCAATTTAATTAGTAAGGATTGAGGATTTCTCCATCATTTGAACTGCTTGTCATCTTAGAGATTTTCCTAGAACTGTGATCTGTCCCAACCCTTCCCCGCCTCCCCCAACCAAAACCAAGACACACACCAAATTAAAAAAATAAAAAAAGAGAAAAGTTTGGAGGTCCTTGAGAAACTCTAGACTTGTGGTCAAATAATTTTTAAGAGAAAAATTACTTTCCATCCAAAAATTTAGTTAAATTTCACAATAATAACCAAATTTTATATTAGATTCGATCGATATTTTAAATTTTATTTTTTTTACTTTATCATGCCTATTTATTTAATCGTTAATTAACTCATTTAAAAATTAACAAAAAGTAATCAAAATAATAAAAAATTAGTCAATATATGACAAAAATTTTAATAAAATAAATACTAGAGTGAGATTTATATTATACTTAAAGATTGAGATGTTAATTAGATTTAAAATAAAATTTAAATAATAATGTGACATGTATATTATATTTGGAATACATAGCAAAATGGACTAGGCTTGAATTCAAAATAAAACCTTAGATGCGGTCATGGGCCGGTTGGGTCAGAGTGAGAAAGGTACCAGTCCAAGGCCCAGTGTAGAATCATCAGATCTGATAAAGCTACCCGCCTTTAATTTTTGCGGTTCTACAACAGCTTGAAGCTTTAAACCCTAAACCCTTCTGGTTCCTACAAGACTAGGAATTTAATTACCTTCCGTACTTCTGTTAAATTAGTTTTGTATTCGTTTTCCTGCAATTTTTCGCGAACAAAACAGGAAAAATTGTAAGAGATGGTGAAGCAGAAGGGTCAAACGAAGAAGCAGCAAAAGCGCGGCGGAGTAGATTTCAAAGTAATCTG
The DNA here is from genome assembly GCA_026120185.1 of Voacanga thouarsii. Classification (NCBI taxonomy): domain Eukaryota; kingdom Viridiplantae; phylum Streptophyta; class Magnoliopsida; order Gentianales; family Apocynaceae; genus Voacanga; species Voacanga thouarsii. The sequence goes on from JANUWF010001775.1 coordinate 2,578,924, forward strand.
ATTTTGCATATAGCTGAAATATATAAAATCTGAATGAAAATATTATTGAATGGGATCAAATTGACCTTTCTATTTTGCAGAAAATTAAAAGAAAAATTGGCCGGAAATTGCCGCCCCCACAAAATGCTACCAAAACAGAGATCAAGTCTAAAGGTATGATACATCCTAAAGCCTCATCCTTCAATCGAACAACTTCTTTTTATTCTTGAATTTGTTTCTCCATTTTAGCCGTAATTAATGAGCTGTCTCGGACAATTGATTTAGTGTGTTTCTGTTGCCTGGGAATTGAAATGAGAATATTAGGAGCGGTTTGGTTCACATCAAGGAATGGGAATTGTAATGCAAATGATAGAGCCCACTATAGCAATGAGTTTGAACAAATCCTTCACCCTTATTTGATTCATCAATGTAATTGGAATAAGGATTGGAATAAGAATGGGAACCAGTAAAATTTAAAATTTACCTTTTTATGCAGAAGCGGTGAGAATTGGAATTAGAATGGGAATTAGTAAAATTTAAAATTTACCTTTTCATGCAGAAACGGAACCAGGAACCTAGAGTTAGGGTCAATCTGCATAAAATGATATCTTAGAGGGACAATATATAAGTAAAATCTATATATATATTTGGGTGAAAGGTAGAATTTTAAGGTGCATTTTGTAAAAAATTAATTTTTATACGGAAATAAAAAATTTTAAAAAAATTTGGTGGACAAACGCCATCTTTTGGCCTTATAGTTCCTTATTTTCATTGTTGTTTAGTTAACTTATTACAAGTCAAGAATGAGAATCAATAATTTTTTTAAAAACCTTTTTTAGCATAAAATATCCACAATGATTTTTTCAAAATCAATAGGATGATTATTTATACGGAAAGAAAGTTTAATATAATCTTTCATTACAAAAGAAGAACCAGAGAAAAATGAAAATAAGAGGAAGAAGAGAAGAGGAGAGATGGCAGTAGTAAGAGGCCATGAGAGAGAATAGAAAACCAAAGAAAAGTAGTTGGTAATGAAAAAGGGGGAAAAAAAGAAGGAAATGAAAAATGGTACGCTTGGAATTGGATGGGAATGACAATTCCCAGGTAAGAAATTTTTACTTTATTTTGAAACCCACAGTGCCCAGCCAAGCATCAACAAAGGTTTGATTCCAGGTCATTTCTACTCCTTACCCAAAAAATCTCAAACCAATCACCCCCTTATATTTGCAAGAAAATATGGGGATTAGAAGGGTTCATGCTTGTTACGGTTGAACTCAATCATCAAGGCTGTATCTTTAGAATGATATTGTTTTTCCTTTCCTTCTTTCTTAGATAGTTATATTGTTGATAGCTATCCGTGGCTGTAATATGAAACTCTCTCTATATATTTTTATTAAGTCATTCATTTCATTCTATGAGCAGCAATTATTCTCCCTGAGCAGAGTGTGGCATCAGAGAAGACAGGTTTAGCTGTGAGTAAAAAGGGTCTGACTTTGAAGGAGTTGCTTCAGCAAACAAGCCATCACAATGCAAAAGTCCGTAAAGGTGCTACCCCACCCCTACCAGAGCTTATGTAATTCAGAATGTTGACTGATTTTGTAGTTGGAGTGGAAAATTGAAGTATTTACTTGGAAGAGTTATTTATTTGAGATAAATGGAGAAATAGGAAAGTATGGTGACAAAAGAATATTGGAAAACTTAGATAGGATATTAAAGTGCATGAATTACAAAAACGTTGCTAAGTGTATATAAGTTTTTTTGGAGATTGTGAAGCTGAATTCCTGAGCTTAGGAAAGAATAGGTGATCTTGTAGTTAATTGATCGCATTCTTATAACTGCTATGATCTTTTATAAATATACAATTTCATTCCATGCTTTTATAATAAAAATTTAGCCGCATTAGATTTTGTAATCCCATGCCCTAGGGACCTATCCATCTAACACCTTATAGTTTTTGAAGGAACATATCTCAGAATTTTTAAATATATATATAATTATTTGCTAAGAAATTTCATTGGCCATGTGGTCAATATTATGAATTGCCTTCCTTGTTTTCTTTATATTGAGAAATTCTATGCTACATGTCATATGTGCAATTTTTTTTTGAGGCAACATTTCTGTGTTCTATTGACTAGAAGTGTTTTTATTTTTCTTCTCTCTCCAGATGCATTGATTGGTATTAGAGATATATTTCTTAAACACCCAGCTGAGTTGAAGCTTCACAAGCTTGCTGCTATAGAGAAACTTCGTGAACGCATATCTGATGATGATAAACTTGTTCGTGAAACACTTTACAAACTATTTGAGAAAGTGGTCTTACCCCGTTGTAAAGATGTAACTCTTCTAAACTCTCATGAGCAAATCTATGCGTCCATACTATTTTATAGTGGAAATGGCTTAGTTTCTAATTCTTCCCTTTCAATGGTTCTTTTCTTTTTTCCTTTTTTTTCCCTGCCTCTTGTGTTTAGATTTCTTTTTGGCAGCATTATCAAAAGCTTTTGTCTACTTTTTTAAATTGAAAATCTTTTGGCTTTTGGGTTTTGTCATCCGTGACATATTCAACATTCTGGATTTTGCATGCTTGGTATAGATAAACCAAAAAAATTATCATCTATTTTAATTGCATATCTCAAAGTGCTTCGTAAGACTTGCTTTGTTATATGGCATGGAATGTTGGGCAGTTAAAAGGTGTCATATGCAAAAGATGAAAGTAGTTAAGATGCGTATGTTACGGTAGATGTGTGGATATACTAGAAAGGATAGAGTAAAAAATGAGACCATTAGAGAAAATGTGGGAGTGGCATCTATTGAGGGAAATATGAGAGAAGGTCGCCTGCATTTGTTTTGACATGTACAGAGAAGACCGAAGGATGCTCCTGTTAGGACGATTAAGGGAGGGAAGCAGGATAGGTTAGACAGAGGTAGAAGCATGCCTAAAACGACATGGATAGAGGTGATTAGGAGAGATATGTCTTTATTAGATTTGGATGAGAGTATGACGATCGATAAAAGGAAGTGGCGAGAGAGGATTCATGTGGATGACCACACGTTGCCTGACATTGGTTCATGTAGTCGATCCCAAGTTTCTTGGGATTAAGGCTTAGTTTGTTGTTGTATTTCAGAGTGCTATTATTATTGTGGAGCATTTTCATAAATTAATGTTCTATTGCTTTCCTTTCAGGATAATCAGGGACCATTCATCTCTCTGATGATAGCATATATTTTCAATGCAATGACGCACTTGGCAATAGATGTGCGTGTGATGGCTTTCAAATTTGTTGACCTTGTTGTCCAGAATTATCCATCTTCATTTTCTTTATATGCTGAAAAGGTGTGTGTGCCTAACCTTCCTTTATCTTATTTCTGCCATGTGCTTTTGCATGAAAGGAATTCGTTTTTTCAGTTAATCATAGATCGTACCTGTGTGCATTTCCTGATGCTACATGGGGAAAGCTTCAGGTAAACCTTGGCAGTGTTAGTTATTCTCTCTGTCCCAAATTTTGCCCCTTCTATTTGTTTTGACCTGTATTTCAATCCTTTTTCATTTCTTTGAAAACAAATTTTTATAATTGAGTAAGCATTTTTCCCTATGCAAAATAGCAGTGTTTAGTTGGCAGTCTATTGCAGATATTCTATTTGGATAGAGGCATATTTTTCATTCAATAGTCAAATGGGATAAATTTGTTTTGTCTATGTTTGTTGGTCAAATGGGATAAATTTGCTTCTCCATTTCTGTATGTCAATCTGCTGTTATGCTGTTACTACTGATTATTGCTTGTAATGTTCAGGAACCTTTCCATGTTTTTCTCCTCTGTATTGTTCCCTGGTTTACCTTTTTCCCCTAGACCACAGCCAATACATTTCCACATTTGGTTCTTCATTGGATCGTGTCATTTCTTTGCTTAAGGTATCAGATTTTATTTACAGTTCCCTTTCAACTGTTCATTTTCTTTGCAGATTCTCCAGAACTATGAAGATATTTTGCGGAAAAGCCAATTTCAGTTACAGGATCAGAGCAAGCTGCAGAGTATCCTTGCTGGGTTGGTTCACTGCCTGATGCTGTTGCCATCTAATAGGAGAGATGATGATTCATCAATTGAAAATGTACCCTCTAGTTTTTAATGCAAGTATTTTTCCTAATTATAGTTGAGTTTTGCAGGGACTCTATGTCTCCTTATGTTCAAAGTTCTCTTATCTTTTTCCAGATCAATTTTCCACTTACACAAGTTGTGACGAACATATTATTCTAAGGATGTCTGGATATTTCAAAGTCTCATTACATGTTTGTTGTGTTTTGAGGACTTGGTGTAAATTTAAAGTTTTTCATAAGGCATACTTATAGAGTAGTTTTTTCTGATATTTAAGAGGCCTTGAAATGACAAATCACTGTGACATCAGTTGCTGGGCAAAACAGCAGTAGTGGACATAATGGGAAGGGTGTAGGAGTCAAGAATACTTCGGTCCTGTACAAGCTTCCAACCAGAACAGGAATTATGCTACCTTCTTGCCTTTGATAAAGAGAAATTAATAAACATGTTTTATGTTGTTGAGAAATCTCCAGATAGCCCAACCTTATCTTTCGTCTTTGCGTTGTTGGATGTCTCCTTGGTTCCTCTGTACCTTTGTTCTGCATGTTGAAGTCTTCCCTTGCATGTACTGACTTGGCTCATTCTAAATTCAAATATCACAGAAAGTTCCTCATCAAAGGATTTTGCATGCATTTGAGCCTGATGCTATGGAAGATTCTTCTGGTAAGTGAAATTTATGAAATTTATAAAATAATACAACTTTCAAACCACCTACAGCTCAAGGAAATTGTATTTTTCTTGCATTTATGGTACCTGTTTTTTTGTTTATTTCTTGTTGCTTGGCTGTGTACAGAAGAAATGGTTTTTTGTACAGTGGACTGAACTTCAACTTTTCATCAACAATAATATTATTAATACTAATAATAACAATAATGCTAATAATAAATTTCAATTAGGACTTATTCAAAAGTATGGGTATAAGACATTTCAAAGGGTAGAAATATAGAACTTTGGGCAGGTTGTCTTCTGCAATTGGGAAATATGTTTCTTGGAAATTGCTTATACTAACTCTATGCATATCATGTCATCTTTGAGAATTGTGAAAGAAATACACACACACACACACACACACAGAGTTAATTGCATATGTTAGGATTGAGAGAAATCTCTAGTGATGAATTGAATTATTGTTGCTGTATTACAAAGGATGAGAAATTTATCTGTCTTTTCAAGTGTGATGATTTGATTGTAGAGGTACCGATTAGTTTTCTTATGGGAGGTGGTTTCTCAACTCTATTGACTAGGTAGAAAATGTTATTGACACAATGTTCCTTTTGCATCAATTTTCAGGGATTTCGGGCATTTCTGAACGATTGAAAGATCTTTTGCCCATGCTAGTTGGTTGTTTCCTGGATGCACGATCTTTTGATTGTATGCTGTTTATTCTTGAAAGCATAGATCTTGTGGTCAAATTCTTTGTTCATGAGATTGTAAAGAGTCAAAATTGCCCGCCCTGTGTTCTGTCTTTTTATGGAACAAGACCTGCCACTGCTCTATGGGATCAGATTTTGTCACCAACAATATTGAAGAAGTTGTGGGATGTATTTCCCCTGAAGGTACAATTGAAGTTTATCTTGAGAGACTGCAGTGTCCTTTAAAGTTTTCAGTGTCATTTTCTTTAAAAATTTTCTGTTTCTCAGCTTAAAGCATTTGGGTTAGGATTGGTTCAAAATTTTATTTATTTTACTTTTTGCAGGGTGATAATCGATATTTTGTACTGAATGCTATTATTACAGAAGTATTTTTGCTGTTGAGTGAATGGAATTATCCTCATCCTGCTTTGTCGGAAAGATTTCTAGGATTTCTTGAGAGCTCTCTAACACAAAAGGTTATCTCTCCAGATTCTTTTTTCTAGTTTTCCTAGGCTCTTGGTGTTCACTGCTCTCAATTACTCTCTGTATATACAGTTCTGCTATACTGTAATTGGAGACTCGGTCAAATGAGTTCTAACAAAGATGTTCATTTGTTGCACAATGTTACTTGTATTCTTGTTTCATTATGAATTGTATATTATAATCCTGTGACTTATTATGCATGAAAAAAAGATTTATTCTGTAGTGTTCCGAGTGTCTAGTTTAAAGATTGTAAAGTTATTGCTGGTTGGTGTGGACTCTATCAATCCAGGGAACTCTTTGCTGTTGTTGGATAGTATAGGTAGCATTGAGATCAATTTGATGCCTTATTTCTTCTGATATGTTGTCAAGCTTATGATGACTTTTATAATCAGGTTCTATTCAATTTGGGTTCAAGACCAAACAAATTGCTGTTCTGACTTGCAGTTTGAAACATAGGACTTTCTACTAAATTCTCCTTTCTATAATTCCAATAAGAATGTTATGTCACAAATGTGAAGTATCAATCCATCCTCCACCATGACCAGTCTAGATGATGGTCTCACTGCAAAACAGTATGAGGTCTTTAGCATAGAGATTCAAATCCTTATGGCATTCAGGTTTTGGATTGGATTTCCATATCCTTACTTGGTATCTGACTTAGTATTGGAAATGTTGTCAAAGAATATAAATTGATATTAATGAAGCCCTTACATTTTGAGAGAATTCCTGTAAACCTCTAAGCCTAGTTCCACATTCCTGGGTGTTTTTGTGATCTACCAGAGAAGTTTCTACCAAAAACAACTTGGTTTAGCTTAGAGGTATGTTGTGTAGCGAAATAAGTGATAAACCATGTGATCAGAAAAGGGTTGATGTATTGCAAACAGTTTCTAGATAATCATGGGGCATCACTATCTCAAGTCATAAGAAAAAGCAAATTTGAAATGCCATAGAGTAAGACCAAACTTTAGTTTTTATCTAAGTGGCTAAGTGTGATAGTCAGAGTTTGTCGACGAAGTTCCTTCTCTTGCATTGTGTGTTTATGAATACTTTTTAAATGCTTATCACGTCGCCTGCATGTTCGAAGGAGTAAGACACAAGTCCATGATTATTAGTACAGAATGAGAAGGAAAGGGTACAGGAACTTGGAAAGAACAACAATCTGTTTAGTCTGATCTTGCGACTTAAACATTCATTGGAGATTACATCGAAATTAATCAGTTTTGGTGGCTAGTGCAAATTTTTTTTGCCAAAACATTCTTGAGAGGCTGGAACGTTTCTGCTGCAGGTACAGTAGGAGCCTGAATTTATGTATCTGATACTACAAATTTTGCCTTTTTGCAGGTATGCAACAATTCCACAGGATCTGATGAAGTGTTACATGAAAAACACTTTCTTCCACTTATATCTTTCATTCCAAAACTTGCTATACAAGTTACAGATGATTGGAGGTCTCGCATTCTTAAGGTTGGTTAGGGTTCTCCTTTTGTTGTCTTCTTCTTCATTCTGAACGACAATAAGCTGTTGCATAACATGATACTTTCACTCGAGTGTTTGTGTTCTGACCAGCTTCTGTGTCTTGAGAACTTTTGTACAGTCTGTTTCAGAAACTCGGTTATCCTGTGGACTATGAATTTCCAGATTGTTAGGTTTGAAATTTGGCATTGTGATTGCAGGCATTTACTGAGGTCTTCAAGAACTGCAGTCCAGAGTCTTCATTGAAATTGGCCTGCCTCTCTGTCTTGGAAGAAATACTAGATCCAGTGAGATGTTTGCTTTATAATTCCTAAAAAACCTTATATAATATTTGGATTTCTTTCAAACATATGATATGAGTCCTATTGTCTCCTACTTTTTGACCTCTTTAGTTTCCAGTTGGGGCCTTTGACCTTGGTGGAGATTGAGCTGATGGCTTTATTGAGTGAACAATTATTCTTTATGGTTTTTTATCATACCACACTTAACAAAAGTTCCTTTTTGAGTGAGCAGGAAAAGGGCTGGGGTTGCTTACTTGCAACTAATCCTGAAATGTTGCACCATCTGGGTATCTGGACAACTGAGCTTCCTCTGCTGCTAGTCCTTTTAGATGATAAACACCCAGGGTGTTCAAAGGTGTGAATCTTTTGTTATTTGTATTTCAGTTTCTTGCTTATAGTTGAAAAGGCAAGGTGATGGTTTTAGCTTCTCATTGTCCATTCTTCAGTTATATATTTGTTACCCCTGATAAGCTTGTTTTCTTCTGACATTATAAGAATTCTTCTTGCAGGCTGTGTTGCATCTCCAACTTAACATTGGGAAAGCTGCCATAGCGCATACTTCATTCACACAGAAATATGACCAAATGCAAGAGAAATTTAGGGATTTTTACTGTACCAGCTTTGATGAAGGTAAAGATCATTGTTCTGAATCTGAATCTTTTTCTCTTCTTCCCATTCTTGTGTATAAAGGGTCTCTTCTTGGCTTACTTTCTTGTATTGTAAAAGGTGCTTGCAATGGTCCATTCATGAGGCTAAGCAGGGATATTCAGGAACTCTCTCTGTCTTGTCTATATTACTTCTCTTCTTTGCACTCTTCACTGCTCCAATCACTGGCATCATGCTGCTTGAGTAAGTGGCTTATCTGCCTAATATTTCTTTCAGTAACTGCAGCTTGAATATTTTCTTTGATTTGAGCTAGAAATTAATCTAGTATTATGTCCAAAATCAACCACAAATCGCCAATACTTCACATGGAATGGTCCTCAACTGCTAGGTTTTTGATCCTCTATTTCATTAATGTTGCAGCATTTCAACTTCCAGCCATTTGCATATTATTTTTCTCAATATATGATGGCATCTTTTCATTGGAGATGCTGTTATTAAACTAATTAAGAATGTATTGCTATTCCAAGCAAATGGTTGGACTCACATTTGTTGTACTTATGTTTTCTTGATTGTTCTCTAAAAACTGAAGCAAAGTATATCTTAGAAATGAGAGATAACCAAAAAGATTCGTGTCAACTGATTAAAATAAGTGGAAATCTAGGTATTATATAGCATGTTAGGTGAAAAAAATTGTAGTTTAAACAGTTGTCTTACATTAACTACCGGACTTAACTACTGGCCATTGGATTGCAGGTCCTGATATGGAGCCATCTTTGCTTTTTCGAATCATTGAGGTTCTTCATTCAACCTATAGATCCGGAAATGTTCCAATTGCAGATTACATTAGTTTCCTCATCACTTTAGTTGCACGGTTCAAAGTGTATCCTGGTATCATTTGAATTAAGTTCACTATTCCCTTTTTATCTTCAATGGTTGTGGGCTAAAGCCATTTTTTCACCCCTTTCTTGAGTAGTTTATGTTGTCTTAGTTCTGTTGTTTTCATGTTGCTTACTGCTGGTTGACATATTAACTACTTGTTTTGTTATTGTGTTTAGCTTAGTATTTCTATGATTTTGGCAAGTGGGTTTAACAAGATTGCTATATGATTGAAGTTGATGACATCATAACTTGTTTTGGATTTGCCATACATAAAACCCTGCTTAAGTGCTTTCGCTATAGTTGTGCCAGTATAAAAATCTTCTGAAGTGTTTGATAAGGTGGAGACCTTCTCCTGGATTTTTCTTCTTTAAGTTCATTGTGGTTTGTCATTTAGCTGCATGTGATTTACTTACATGCTATGCTGTCGTCTGGCCCTCAATTTAGCAGTAATGCTGGAATAATTAAATACATGCTACCTGCCATGTTTTCCAAGGCATGCTAGCTACTTTTCTGAACTGATGTGCCTAGTTGCACTTGTTGACTATCCTGTGATTGTAAACCTGTTGTTGCAGTAGATTACCTTTAAAATTGTTGTTTACAATGGTCGAGTGCTTTTATGGACCACCCCCACACACACCCCCCACTACCCCCGTGCCAAAAAAAAAAAAAAACCCCAAAACAACTCCCTCCTCTGTGTCTAGGGTTTGTGTGGATTTTCATTATCCTTTTCACCTCAAAAAGAAAGAAAGAAAAAAGGTATGTTTTATCATTTCTTTTTCATGCCCTTGTATTCTTTGGTTTCCCATGAAGTACGCTTTTAGTCTCTGTATGAGTATTTTTCTTGAATTTTTAACATATCCATGGTTATTGCATTGTTTAATAACTGAAAATTTGGAACATTTTGCAGAAGATATGCATCATGCTACAAGTCCAGAAGAGATTTCAAATCGTGAAATTTTTAGATCCCTCAGTGATATTGTTGGCTCATCTCTGTCTCAGATGGGAGATAATTATCTTGTTCTCCAGATGCTGGAGACAATAATCCTTGATCAAGTGGTGAGCTGAATACACATTAATTTTCTATTTATTGTTTATATATCTAATAGTTTTGGATGAAATCATTTTGTTAATATTGTGTTTTTGTGTATGGTGCATCTGGTTGTTGTGATTCTCTGATGGATCGATTTGTGGCATTTTTTGTCTCAGTCACTCAAACTTCCAGTTGATAATATCTGTGGTCTGTTGAGGGTGCTTGTTGTTCTAGACTCCAAACCTGCTAGACTTTCCGAGGTGAATATCATCAAATTAAGCCATGTTCTTCCAGGGTACTTGATGCATATTGCTTCTGTAAGTAATTTGTCCTTTTTTCCCCCTTTTTCTTTTGGGTTCTTATTAATCTCTGAAGTTACCAGTGTTTCTTTGGTGTTTTATAATATTTTTGATTGGTTGTTTCATATTTAGTTATCTCTCTGCCAATATTATGCTGCATGTAAGTTTTCAGAAGACAAGTATATTGCCTCTGATAATGTGGGAAATTATCTGTGAGCATATTTTCTTTACTAAGGCAATTTGTTGCTAGAACCTGACAAAAGAGCAAAGATGAAATGTTATTGTTTTGTAACCCAATCTCTAATTTTATTAATGATCCACTTTTTTTAATTTACATGCATACTAGTTTGTGTAATACTTGTCATCCATTCTATGCTTGCTCATTGTGGTCTCTGAATGTTGTAGTTGTTTGTACCACATCCAACAGAGTCATATCTCACAATCTCCAGATTTTTGTTCAAATTAATTTAGTATTCATAGTTGTATAATACACAATATCCTTGTTTATTTCTTAAATTATTATAGTTTTTAATGTTCAATTTCGTAGTAGTCCCTTCAAAAAGTCTGCATAAATTCTTGTTTAATTCCCTTGGCTGTAGAAGCAATGAGTAACTTTTTTGGCCCTTTCTTGCAGACTATTCAGGATGATCGTAGACCTTTTGCCATTGAGAAGATTAAAAATAGCCGCTATTACCTCCTACCCTGTTTTTTCCTGTTCGATTGCAGCTCCAAACTACTATTTCTTGTCTTAAATTCTCTGAAATCATTGATTACTGAAGAAGTATCATTGCTCCCTCCTCATCATCCTACTCACCCCACAACCAACCATTCAAATAGCATATATACAATTCTATCTCTGCTACAACTTGTGCATGAAGATATTAAGATGAAGAGAATTCTTTTCTCACAGAAAACCCATATCAAGAGCATAATAGAGGAAGTGGTTAAGTTTCAGGTATTGCTATTCCTTCTTTATTAGGAAATGTACTTTTTCTGAGAGTACGATATACTGCCTAGAGAATATGCTAGGACAAAAATCCTTTTATTCGTGTATTCTAAATATTAACTGACAGCCTACTTGTGCATAATGAATTTGTACTTTCAAAGTCTAGTAAATTTTAGTTTCTTATGTCACTTATGGTAGTGAGCCTTTAGAATTGGCTATTGTGGTGAATTCTTGTCATTGAGTAGAGAGACTTCTTGGCAGTGCCTTGTTTTTGTAATTATTATTATGTGTAGTAGATTGTTGAGTGTCTTTTTCTACAAATGACAATATTTGATGTAAAACTCTTGAATTATTTGTTATATTTGCTCCTTATTGCTGACAGTCTGCTATCATGTACAGTAAAAATTTTCAAATTGGTTTCTACGGTAGTCCTATGAATATGCATCAATTGCCAATGGCCATAAAATAAAAATCTTCTGGTGGTCATACATGGAATAATCAAATAACTTTACCATCTCTCAGTTGTTGTGCTTTAATGGGTAGTCTCCTAGTAACAAGAGGGGTTTCTGCAAGACATTAGCAGTGGGCTGTTTCAAATATTTGATTGTTGAAAACTGAGATCCATGGATGGATGATAGATATTCTTCGTTGATTTCTACATTTGGTCATCAAAATAGAGACCTGTTAGGGGACATTCTTTTTGAATTAGTGGAACAATGAAGATAGACGAAGGATTATACCAATTCAGTGGCAGAAGGATAATGTGTTTCATTTACATAGAGCATCATACCCAAAATCTGATCCAGTATGGTATATTTTTACTCCTGTATTCTTCTGTTATATTCTCAGAAGAAGGTGAAAAGCTAATTTCTTTGTTTCATGTTGTCAGTCTTCGAAGGAATTGAACATTTCAATAGAAGAAAGTCATAAAATACAAACAGCACTTGCTTGTCTAGAATTTGGGATTCCTTGATCTCTCAATGGATGATTCTCTGGAAAACCTATAAACCTGGTGGAGGACCAAAAGTAAGTTTTCTTTCTGTAGGTTTGCACGATACATGGTATCTCAGACACATGTTGTCTATTATTGTTTGTTTTCTTGCTTTTGTTGCGGCTTGACTTTTTGTTCACAAATACAAGTATTGCTAGCGTTGTATTACTATTTTGCACAATCCCAAGTCTCTTTATACTATAACTCAATGGGGAGAGTGACAAATAGTTCTAGAGCACTTGACAATTATTTTCGTTGGCTTTTTTCTCTTTTCATAACCGCTGCAACTTAATCATCCAATAAATTGTGACATCTGAAGAGGTGAGGTTTTATTTTCTTTCACACTGTAAGGGATGATATAATAAATCTTCTGATTAACACGTGTTATGGTGTAAGAGTCCTAGTGTTTGTGAATTTAACCTTCTTAGAATTCATCAAAGACGTAATTTACACAATTTTTAGTTTTTTTTTTTCTTCTTTAAATTACGCTCTCTCTGCAATATCTACTGATCTGTTCTGTTTGATTTGCTTTAGGCTATATGCCAGCATCATATATAAATTGAAAGAGCAGAGAGAATGGTAGGTGCAATCTGCATACCAAAGCTGAACACATTATTGATTCTCTTGGAGCTCGCATTCGGCAACTCGTGTCCTGTTTTGCAGATGATATGCTGCGGCCATATTGAGAGGCATGTTTTTGTTCAGCACATCTGGAAACCTCCCCCTTACCTGCTTCCCCTCTCCCCCCTTTCTTGATATAAATCTGTTGTGTTGGTGGCATCGGAAAGTGTCTGGAAGGCATCAGTATCAAATGCCACCCCCCGTTATCCGACCAAAGAGGACTTGAACATGCTATTAGAACTACGTATATTAACTTTTATCAAATTTTATTTAGCTGTGAACAAAATGTACAGGGAATTCCAAGTTGTTCACAAGGTAGCGGTCAAGTTAAACAAAATTTCAGTATAAATTCCTAAGTACAACATATAAACCGTTTCAAATTCTTTATACATTTCACATGATATCCACTGTAATTTTTCATTTTTTCAAAGAAAAAACTTGAGCGTTCCTGATAAAAGTGCACATGGGAAATGTACGAGGAAATCACCGCACCATGGCCACGTGTCTTGCCACGAACAAAGCTACCTCACCTGTAAAGGGGCTTAAAAGATATTTTGCCGTATGCTCCCAGTCCAACAGCAATCACCATCCCTATGTATACCGGCATGGCCTCCCCCTGACGAATCTTCCTTTCACACTCTACTCTCAAATTCTTAATTCTAAGTACGGGAATAAACAGAAGAGGAATGCGTCCATTCCAAGAAATCACCAAAAGGATGGTTAGGACAGTACACATATAGCAAAACAAACTTATTGCCCCCGAAAAAGTAAATAAGCATAGGGGAAAAATACATGACAATATTAATGACAATGTCCATCCCATGAGTGTGTAAATATAATGTTCGAGAATAAATTGACAGGAATTTTGCTAAAAGTTAAAAATTTTAAAAAGGAAAACATTTTGCCATTCTCCAATATTTTCTACAAAAACCTATTTTCTAAATAGTGCGGGGTTTGCTTCCAGGATCTCTCAAGCACAAAACAACAAGAATAAATCCTCCGCATGTCCTCCTGGATAATTCTATCAGACTTTGCTACTGCAATGAAAAATGTTGATTGGACCTCAACATAGTCCACCTCAAATTTTAGGCACCTGCGTATAACATGGCAGTAATCAAAATAAAACACAACAAATAGCCGTCTACTTAAAAGTGATGTCACAAGAAACAGCATATGAACTAAGCCGGCAGGTGAGAAGTGTTTTCAGGCATGAAGGCACAGAATATCACAAGGCAAGAAGGGAGAAGATGTATTCAGTAATTAGATTTAGAAAAGCCAAAAAGGCTTCCTATTAGCATGATAAGTATGGATTAGCTTGGGATCCCTTTTTAACATGGATTAATAGTCAGTTACATACCACTATTTGGGACTAACGCTAATTGCATGACCACGAGTTCAGCTTCCTCCCTTCTGCTTGAGAGTAATCTTGTCTCCCAGGCTTAGAGCAATTCCTTGAGTCTTGCTCCTTATTCTAATATAACCACTCAACTTACCATCTCCCTGTTTCTCAATGCTTACATTCACCAAAGCATCCTCCCCAAACACGCTTTTTGCATATAGGTTAGCAGCTAGAAATCCACACTCCCCTTCCAAAGCCGACCTGGAGAAAATATTAAGGAACGCAATGTAGTAAATACACAATAACCTCTGCAGTTTGCTGCATTATAGTGTACAATTATCTTTAAACACAACCCTACATAGGAGACAACAGTCTTAAGATGCCACATTCAAAGAGGCAAAAAAGGGATAATAACAATTGCAGCTATAATAAATAGACATGTGCAGAAAAAAGTGAGCAACAGATCAAGAATATAGGAACAGCCGCAACACCCAATAGAGGAACAGGGTAACAATTCTCCTAATGCATGCCACATCTCAACCCATGGTCTACAAAAGGTAAAGAATCAGACATTGGAAACTCAAAAAGCAGTGGAGAAAGGTCTTACGGTGCAGTCAGGCACTTCATGTTGGTTGATTTAATAATATGGTCAAGAAATTCCTTCTCATCTTGAATAACGGTGTTTACAGCAACCTGCAAAAGTAACATCAGAATGATGACAAATAACTATGCAACGCATTAAGTTGGTATGAAAGCCCAACTGACATAGAGTTGTAGCTACAACTGCACTCAAGCTTGGAGATAAAAGCAACATGGCTAAACAACAGTAAGAGAGGTTTCATGGAAAGGAAATCCAAGAACAAGTATGAATTTATTCACCAAAGTGCAAGGAATCTAACTAGGACCAAGGATAAAAATGAATATTCCTGCTCCATATGTTGAATAGAAACAAAAGATCACTGTTGCTGTTGAGATATGACAAGTAACCTTAGAAACACCCCATGCTATACATGAAACTAATGGAAGATGAAAATTCTCTTAACTGGTTTTATCTTTTTTATTTTGGTGGCCGGGGGGTGGTTGGGTTTTTGCAGTTGGAATAATCAGAACCGACCAAATATTATGACGACTGGAAGTACTTCAGCTCAATATGAAAGGGCGACAAAACATTTCTAGTTCTGAAAAGAAGCGTCAGAACACAATAAAGCCACTGATCTGGATTGGTTTAAAAAGGGCTATACTTAAGACAATTTTGTATTTTGACTTCACTGTCACCGACAACCTACTGAGATCTCAAGTTATCCATACTTTTCGAGTTAACTAAGGCAACAGAGTAATTGTTAATAGATCAAAGAAACAGAATATCAAACAAAATGAAACGCAAAGATTCTGTCACCTTGTTTTCCCATTCAAATTCAGCCCACATTGTCCTAAAAGCAGCATCAGTACACACAGCAGGAGAGATGTAGTCCATGATGTCAATATGGATGTCATTGAGGACAACAACAGTCCGTTCAAGCACATTTGAAGTCTCATAAACTATGTTACCAAATATAACACCCGTCTCCGTGGATGACACCTTAATATTGGCTTTTATCTGCTTGCTTGATTCAGGAGCCAAAGTGTAGTTCTGTGGCCGCTCAACAAGTTTAAGATCACCCATCGTTGCCAACTCTAAACACAAATTCTGCAGAGTTTCCTTAGTCCTATTAATCACTGTGACATCTAGGACAATATCATAATGATGAACTGTTACATAAGCTTCAGCATAGACAGGATCACTAAATCCTGTCAGTTGAAGAATACGATTAAGTTTATTTGCATCATCTCCCTCCTTGATAAATTCCCCAGTAGCACGTTTCAGGTCATCTTGGACCTGATCTTCCAACTCCAGCTGGCTCATCCCCTGAAATATAAATGAAAAATAGAGTAAAATAAATCACATGCCATAAACAAATAAACCTCACCAGTGAGCAAATTATGCTCTCAATAATGGAAGACAAAATGAATTGCTTTTCCAAGAAAATATTAATATATAACACACCAATAACTACCTCCACACCAAGTGGTTAATCTGAAAATGCTCTCTCACATATCATGAGAACCATCTTTCACTCCTTTCAGTCTTCAAATTTACTGAGAGCACATTGCTTAACCAGAATACATTTCGAACAAATCTAACCATCTAATGGAAACTGATAATCCAATCAATCATGAACTTTAGATATCTACTTGCCAATTAGAAGTATATAACAGCCTGAACCAAATAATAGAAACCTCTGAATATGCATAATTGGTGGACACAATTCCATACTATAGACCAAAATCCTTTGCAAAGTAAGATGCTTCGGGATTTTCTTTCCAAATATAAAGGAACAAGACATATACTTATGTAAATTACTTCAATTAACTATCAATTCCCCCATAAAGGAAGAGATTGCAATGATCTATATACTGACTATGAAATTCTGAATATAGTGAATACCTTTAGTCTCCGTTTGATTGATAAGGAAAGTGATGTAGTGAGATACAAAAGTAATCACATTCCTCATTTTTAAAATTCAGTGTTTGGTTTATTACTTATGTTTTGGGAAAGGAATCTGATTTTCCTGAGAACTGGAAAAATAAATGCAGAATCATGAGAAAATGAATCCTTTTTGGAAGGTGGTATTGTGATTCTTTTTCTAGGATTCTAACAATAGAAGATAAAAAAAAATTTAAAAATAATGATAAATAGAAAACTTATTCATACCTATATATTTTGCATCACTTATCTTTCTACCTTTATACCTCTCCTAATCTCGTAATATTAAAAGTTTCTATATTCTCATCTACAATATCAATTCCCCACCCCCCCAAAACTGAGAAAGCTCAACACTTTAAATAAAATGATAGTAAAATTTTAATTTAAAAATCATATCATGATTTGTATAACTTACATGAAAATAAATTTTATTAAATTTTTCATAAATATTTTAATTTGTTAATAATCAATGTTATTTTTATAAATATTAAAATTTGATCTTAATATAAAAATAATTATAATATTGAATAAAATTTGTATTGAAAGATATAAAAATACTATTTATGTGATTTTCATTTTACTATAACCATTTGAAAGGAAAAATATATTTATAATTAAATTGTACAATAACATGATAAATATTTAGAAATAATTTTAAATTTTTTGTATGTACAATAATGTATTTTTTAATATTAAAAATATCTTATATTATTTTCCTTCAATATTTTTTAGATCTTCCCAACAAAAGAATGTAATCTATCGAGAATCATATGCTGTGGACCCACTTTTCTAAAATTTAGATTCCGTAACATTACTTTCCCTTGTGCCAATCAAATGATGCCTTATTGTTTGCATAAATAAAATATTCATCTTCTACGAAAATTCTATTTTAACACGTGTTTGTAAAGAGATGTGCCCAACTCATCCCCCCAGTAAATCATATAGTTCATTGAAGCCACACAAATATACCAAGTTCTCATTTTCAAGAATCCATAGAGCAAGTCTTGAAAGAACATATCTTCAGAAATTGTCCACAGAAGCTCAAACTAAAAACCCTGGAAATACGCGCTAACTCAGCCAGCATATAAGAATCATCCAGCAACCAATTCAAAAGAAATTACAATACACAACCTCTTGCTTGGTTAGTCCAACAAACTGAAAAAGTTGCCCACCAACATAGCAAGCATGGTTTAAAAACTTAGGTTCCACTTGCCACCATGGTTATCTGACCATTAGAGCACACATGGTTTACTAAAGAAAAATTCAATAGGTCTTTTTTTATATTTTTAATTATTTATTCAAGCAGCGGAGGTTCACATATGATGCTATATAAAGCAAAACAATCAGTTTTATCAGTTTTTTTTTAAGTACAGAACAGAGCAGCTTTAATCAGAATATATCTTGATGTTCCTAAAAAATATAAAATAAGAAGCAGAACTATTACCTTTCTGCTCTTTAAGTGATAGAAGTCAATGAGATCATCTGGCTGAGCATGAGAAATCTGGGCTTTAGCTTTTATTTCTTCTGTTTCTCGGAGCTGTTTATCTGAAAGCATCTTAACAAAGCTCTCACGGCAAGACTCCAACCAGATCTTCCTGATTTCATCCCCAGTGTTACATAACAGTCTTATGCACAGAACAATCCTATCATAAGAATCATTATCAATCGGATGAGGAAGAACCGAAGATTGCCCTAGCTGTAGCATTGAAACCATGATCAACAACACACTCGTAGAAGCTTTATTCACTTCAACTTTTGAAGGTTGAACCTCTTCCAGTCTCAGAATCAGTTTCGTCAGTGTGCAAGCAATAACAGCTCCAAGGAAAAAATCACCAGTAAGAAGAAGAGATCTCAAATTTCCAGTAGTCAAGGATCCTTGGACAACAGTTGGGGGGGAGAAAGCAGTTTCAGAAGCAGCACTTTGGGTGGCATATGTTCCATCAGCAAGGATAGCTGGTCTTCTTGATGAGACAGTAATGGAGTTTACTTGTTGAGACTTCTTCGTGTCAGCAGCTTCCCCTTCTTCAGAAGCAGAGTAAAAAGGCAAGTCACCAAGGCACTGCTTAATGGTTGCAATACCACTCTCAATCTCAGAAAGAGATAGACAATATTCTCCAATAATCCAAAGAGCACAGGAGCAAACCCGTGCAGCTCGGATCTGGTAGAAAGTATCCAATAACCTTGTCACTATGGAAACCCTTAACTTTGGGTTGGTTTCAATAATTTCTCGCACAAAAATAACCACATCCATTGCAGAAGCAACATTGCTGTCTCCCAAGAAATCCATCAACAAGTGGACTACAGTGCTTGCCACCTCTGGGAATTTTACTGCACAGGAATGAATGGCTTGAATGAGCATCTGACGGTACTCCCCATTCTTCTCAAGCTCCCCGCTTTGAGTTTTCACAACTTCCTTCTTTAAGGTAAGAACAACCTCATTGACATTTCGTGGTGTGATCAAATCAAGAACTATATCAAGTGTCTTCCTACGTATGTCAATGTTGGGACTTGACAGTGCCCTTAGAACATCCATTATCATATCAACCATAATGTCCCGATGAGATGATTTAAGCTCATTGAGACGATCAAGTACGATAAGCTTCACATTGTTGTCGCTCTGAGAGAGAAGCAGCTGGCAGTAGGTATTGGCAGCAGCTCGAATAGCCGTAGGGGCAGAAGACAATGAAACTAGGGTGCCAGCACATTCATAAATAACAGCAGCAGAAGGGGCTGTGAGCAGAGAAATAATGATCTTTATGTATCTCCCCTTCTCAGCCTTGTTTGTTCTACAAACCTTCCGGATCAACTCCAGTACAACCATCTGAAGCAACTCTCCCCAATCTGAGACTCTGTCAACATTTGTCAAGAGGAAATTAATTGCACGCTCCTGCGCACAGTTGAAAAGCATCAGAAATGCATTCCTTTTTGCGGATTGGTCCTGCTCAGTTGAAAGAAACTTCTCAATTATCTCGGGTGCATCTGCCAAGAGCTGTTCACCCTGTGGAAGCTTGTAAATTGACATCACAGCAAGAATAGCATTCCTCCTTACATAAGGATGCCGGTGCTCCAAGTTTAACAGAACTGCAGGGATCAGAGGCTCAATGATCTCTACCTCGTTCAAACGGCAGAGGAACCTCAAAGTGACACCCCGAATGTACTCATTGGGATGATTAAGATTGTTTCTTAGATTCTGACAGATAAGGATCATTTCAGGTAACACTCGCCCCTTAGCATCAGTTTTGTCAATGATCTCCAAATAAAGTAGCAGTAATTTCTGAACTGTGTGGTCTTCGGAGGGCAACACATACCTAACAATTGTGATGAAGAGCTGGGGAAGGGTCTCCCCATTCAATAAAAGCATTATAGCCTTTTTCATTGCATCAATCTTGGCTGGAGCATCATTGCCTTCAAGAGCTTCCTTAATCTCATTAGCAAGTGCAGGCGTACCCTTGTCAAAATGAACCAACAAAGAACAAGATTTCTCCATTTTTAGCTACCAATTCACCTGAAACAACAGAAAGCTTCAATAGACTCCCAAGCCACGGATCTACAATTCAAAGGCAAATCAGTATCAGTATGAAAAGAGACAGATTCAACTACTGAGCATAGGATCCTAATAGAACAGAACAATCCAATTACTCCTTATGACCATTTCTACTGGCAAAGATAATCATAGAAACTAGATCAATGTGATGGCTCCGTGGAAACTACAGATGCATCCAGTTTATCAGAAAAAAGTTCAGCAGATATGATACCCAATAAAAACGAATCAATTCCTCTCAAATGGACCGAGATCGGATTAAAATTTTAAATAACAGTCCAATAACCAAAATCACAGAAACAAAAACCATATCTTTACAGTAACATTACCAACAAAAAATTTACAAAATCACGTATTGAGATCCAATACCCTAAATTCTTCCATAGGAAGTGCTGAATGTCAATATCACATAACAAATTAAAATGCACTCAACAGAGTAGCCCTAATTATCAATTTCACGTATCCTTATCCATTCCCAACTTCAATTATAATCCAACGCCTCAAGGTGAACTGCAAACGGGCAGACACCGATAGAGAGTAGCACACACGGAAAACAGATCTGGCGGTCGAAATTAACCGGAAAGAAAAGGCATGAGGCTTACCGGAGCGAATATGCAGCGTTATTTGATCGGATCAAAACCTCCTGCGATGAGATCAACCCAGGGGAGAGAGGGCTAGTGAGAGGGAAGGAAGAGAATTGCGCTACAGATCTGCGATGCGCAGGCGCAGAGTGAGTTTCCTCGTCCTAATAGTGGGATTACCAATTTTACTAAAACCCAGCGGAATACCCCATTATTATTTGGAAATTGGATCTGAAAGCGTAACGGTGACGTTTACTCGAGGCTTGTTTCGGTACATAGCATTAGTTGGTAATATCCCTACATTCCTGAAACCAAACCCCCCCCCCCCGCGCGTAACACCCCAGGAAAAAAGGTAATATCCCAATTAAAAGAAAAAAGCAACCAATGCTTACATATTTTTTCCATAAATATATTTGTTTGTAAAGATATCTTTGGCACATTAATAATATATTTGTCTTTCTAAATTAATAAGAGTAATTATCACAACTATTAACAAAGGCACTTAGATTGGAATTTTCCGATGAAAAAAAGAAATGTGGCAGGTTTTATTTTATGAAGAATTATATTTAATGCAACTAATTTTATTATTTATTCAAAATAGATTATAATATTATTTTTTTATAAAAATTGAATTATAATTATATATATATATATATATATATATATATTACAAAAACTGTTTTTATAGTCCAGTCCCCATGGAAGTATAAAATTGCAAATAAAGAGATCAAATAAAATATATTTGAAAATAAAACAAGACAGGAAAAAAAAGAAATTAGTCTATTTGGTTTTTAAAGTTTTAGATTTATAATGTTTTAATTATTAATATTTTTTTTTTTACTATTATGGTCCATAATAAAATTATAACCTATGAAGTGATCCAACTTTTTTTTTGTAAATTTTAATAAAAAAATTTATTTTTTTGCAAAGCTTTTTATTTTAATTGAAAATAGGCATATTAATTTATCACATATAATAAAAATGAATTTTTTAAATCGAAATTTATTAAAAAAAAAGAGTTAGAGATCACTTAATATATTATAATTTTATTAGGGACTATAATGATAGAAAATTAGATAGACTAATTTTGAGAAAAAAATAAAGAAAGAAAAAAAAAAAGAATGAGAGAGGAAGAAAGAACAGCAGGATTGCAGGAATAGGCAAATTCCTCTTTGAAAAACATCTCGCGGGTTTGTTGCTGAAACAAATCATTCTTAAAATTGCAAAAAATTGAAGGCAGCAGCTTATCAACACAAACTGTTGTTGTAAAAGAAGCAGGCAAACTATGAAACAATGCAATCGAAGATCAGTGCCTTCTTCAAGCCCTCGTTACATTGCATCTACAAAGGCAGATCCTTCTCCGGTTATCTTAAAGTCATTCGATGACGAGGCCGACTTTTGCAGTAAAGATCCAGAAATCACCATTGTTTACCATTGCAGAGCTAAAGGGACAGACAGGTATTACAGGATGCCGTGCTTAATTTACATGTGATGTCTGCACTTAAAGGGGGGCGTGTTGTGTTCATGTTAAACGATGATCCTTCTGCCCAAAGAAACAAGGTAAAAATTTACATTTTGGGTTTTTTTTTTTTTTAACCCTTGATAGCCATTGTTTTGGCTCGGATTAGAAGTTCACCACAAATTCTGATGTTGCTTCATTTTGAGATATTTCTCGTCAGTAGTTTCATTTGGTACAACTGTTGTTATCATTAGGGGATTTTCAATCAAAATTGACGCCGGAAAATCAACGGCATTGTAGGACAAAGGGGGTCGGGAAAATCAACAATAATCGGCCTGATCAAACGATTCTATTGATCCCTTTGCAGGTGTTGTGAAGATCATGGTACCGACATAAAAGCACACCACTTGAGATCTCTAAGAAAAAATATTGCACTTGTTGGCCAGGAGCCCACATTATTTGCCGGAACCATTCGTCAAAAACATCATCTATGGGACATCAGATGACGTTGACGAATTAGAGATTATCGAGGACACTAGAGCAGCAATGCTTACCACTTCATTGCTGGATTAAAAGATGGATACGACTTCTTATTCCAAATGCTCACGACTTCATTCGAGTGTGGTCTTGAGTATTGGTTTGCAGATTCTATGGTTCTAATTTGCAGAGAGAGGAAGCTTTGATGTCCGCCGACGAGGGGAACTGGGTTTTTGTGGATTTTCAGTTGGGTTTTCAATTAAATCTTGAAGGTGTAAAGTAAGATTAAATTTACTAATTTGTCTAATTTAAACAGTTTTTTTCTAATAACGACAATACATTATATCTTTTTTCTTTAATTCAACATAAATTTTACATATTTAATAATTTTTTATAACATCCAAACAAACCCATCTCAAATAAATTTTAAACTTATGAATACGAAAAAATAAAATGCATCTTCCTCGTATCAGACATTTGTTTTAACTTGTAAAGCTGTCTTTTTCTGAGATTCCTCCATAGTTTGGTAATTAGAATCATTTTGCTTATGCTATCCATCTAATCAGAACACATCCTCTTTGATATCGTTTCTTCCTTCTACCAGGTGTGTCTATTTGTAAAAAGAATAGCTGGTTGCTGCCTAGTAGCAGAACCAGTTAGGAAGGCATATAATGTGCTCTCAAGCTTTTGGGTATAAGTTCATATGATGGAAATGAAAAAGAAACAAGAAAGAAAATAAACACTCTTCCATTTGGTGGAGTAAGTTTACACAAAAATAGTATGGGTGTAAGTAAATAGGAATTGGTTTGAGATGAGTTTGTAAAAAAATATTAAGGCTATACTTGGATAAAAATTAGATTGAGATGAATTTATTAAAATTTAATAAAATAATATTAAATATGATATAAATATAGGGCTCAATCATTATTGAAAGAGAAAAAAATAATATGTTGTGAATATATGACCGTTCTTGAGAAATAAAAATTATTTAAATTAATATTATTTTAAATTAGAGTTCTAGTTTGGATTGAGAATAATTTCTTTCCAAATACAATCTAAATATGTGAAGTCAAGTGGAGTCCAAAGAGAGAAAATATAATGTATTATGAGTAGATGATAGTTCATAAAAAATAAAAATTATATAAAATAATAAAATATTTAAATTAATGTAAAATTTTAGTTTGGAATGAGAATGTAAAAAGTTATTAAATATGTAAGGCCAAATAGAATTCAAAGAGATAGAATATGATGTATTATGGGTAGATGATGTTTTTCTGAACAAAATTATATAAAATAATAATATATTTAAATTAATGTGATATTTTGGTTTGGGATGACAATGTAAAAAATTACTCTCTATTTCAAAATATTTGTTTATGAAATTCTTTACACACGATTAAAGGTGTTAAAAATAATTACAATTTAAATAAAGTTCTTATTCTACTCATATTAAAAATACAACAGCCATTGATTGGTAAAAATTCTCAATAAATAAGAAAAAAAAGTTTTGAAAAGTTATGTAGTTAACTTACAATAAATGAGGATAAAATGAAAAGAAATTAACTATTAGTTCTAGAAATATATATATAAATATCTATTTTGTGTTGGGATGGGTAACGGAAGTAACACACAAATATATAGAAAAGAGAAAAAAAATAATAAATAAAATACAACACGAAAATTTAACGTGGTTCGGTTTCTCAATTAGATTTACATCCACAACCCTGAAGGGAAACACTCTATTATGTAATTTTTGGATGGACAAAATTACAAACCCTCACAAAATAACTCCAGGCCAAAAAATCTCCCAATTTATTAGGTTCAATGAGTTGGTATACTCTCCCTAAAAACAACACTAACATATTTATAGAGAAAGCCTTCCTTACTCTTCTTTAAATTGTCATATGTGGAATTGAGAAAAATTTAACAAATCCTCTCTTTTCTCAATTTCCCAAATTACAACAGAATCTGAAAATTTAACTCTATTCTCAATTCTTGCAGTCTTTTTCTCTGTTACTTCTTTCGTTTTACTTCCTTTAAGTCGCTTTTTTAAAGAATAACTATCAAGACGGTAGATATTTTTGCTATTCTTTCTCCTTTGCATAACCAGACAGTTCCATTTGTATATTTTGCAAGACTTCTCAACTCCAACATACTTGTATCCTTTTGATGCCATCACACCAAATGAAATAATGTTGACATTAGAATTAGGAACATACCTTACATTATGAAGTATTTTGACTTCATCATTGTGGAGTTTAAGGCAGACTCGTCCAACGCCTTCAACCTTCATCTTAGAGTTGTTTCCCACGTTGATGTGCCCAAAATTTTCAAATTGCAAATCATCAAACATGTCTTGGTCCTTACAGATATGCAAGTCTGATGCAGAATCTATTATCCAATTTGAATGCTTCTCATCAACAGTATTATCTGAGCATCTCATCAATAATAGATCATCGTCTATGACCATATTTGTAAAGGAATCACTTACTTTTACCTTACCCCTCATTTGTTCTTTTAGAACTTTTAAATCCTCTTTCATTTTTAGACAACTACTTTAGATGTGACCAATCTCCCCAGAGTAATAGCATTCAAGGTCACTATTATCACTTTGGTGGGATTTTCCTCTTCCTTGATCACCTCTTATTTTACTTCAACTTATCCCTCTTTTCCAACTCTCTCTAGTTAGTACTCGACTATCTTCACAGTGATTTTCTTTTATCATTTGGTGATTTTCTTTTAACGACTTCGACACCTCATTCAATTGCAGTGTGCTTTTTCTCACTAGCAGTGACTGCACTAATGGCGTATAAGATTTGGGTAGAGAAGCCAACAAAAGTAATGCTTGTTCCTTATCTTCAATCTTTTTTTCTAAATTTTCAAGTCGAGATACTAACTCATTAAATTTATTTATATGGTTAATAATGTTACATCCTTCTTCCATCTTAAGCGTATATAGATCCATCTTCATTATCAAGCGGTTAGTCAGTGTCTTCGATACATGATTTTTATCTAAAGTTTTCCACATCTTCTTAGGTGATGTCTCCTTCAACACTGTAATCTTAATATGCGAAGTCAATGCTGACCGAATAGTATTAACCGTCATTTTTTGAATAATACTCCCATCTGAATCCTTCATACCTTCCGGTTTCTCATCTTCTAAAGCAGATCAAGACCCTGTTGCACTAAATAGTATTGAGTTGTGCATTGCCACAGAGTGAAGTCAATCTTTCCATTAAACAATGGAAGTAAAATCTCATTCTTCATATATGTGATATTTAAAGAATTCATAACAAAATATCTTACCTCCACATGATATTACCTCCACGTGATACAAAAAAATTACCTCTTACTCAGAATTACTAATGAAGCATCTTTTACTAATGAAGCATCTTCTGCTCCTTTTCTTTTCTCCCTAAACCCGAACCTTGCTCTTCTCCCCAAGCCGAAACATTTGCTCTTCTCCCAAGTCGGAACCAAGTTCTGATACCATTTGTTGGGATGGACAACGAAAGCAACACACAAATATATAGAAAAGATTGGGAACCAAGTTCTGATACCATTTTTTGGGATGGACAACGGAAGCAACACACAAATATATAGAAAAGATGAAAGAAAATAATAAATAAAACACAACACGAAAATTTACTCTACTATGTAATTTTTGGATGGACAAAATTACAAACCCTCAAAATAACTCAAGGCCCAAAAATCTCTCAATTTATTAGGCTCAATGAGTGTACTCTCTCTAAAAACAATACTAATCTATTTATAGGGAAAACCTTCCTTATTCTTCTTTAAATTATCCCATGTGGGATTGAAAAAAAAACTCAACATTTTGAAACAAAATAAAAAAATTTTATAGACAAGTATTTTGAAACGGATGAAGTATTAAATATGTAAGGTCAAGTATGATTTAAATAGATAGAATATGATATATCGTGACTAGATGATACTTTTTGAAAAATAAAAATTATATTAAATAATAATATATTTAAATTTGTAAAATTTTGATTTGGGATGAAAATGAAATATTGCTTATGGCCTACGAAAAAATTCATCAGGTAAAAGTGTGGAAACGTGTGATTCTAGCCTTGATGGAGTGATTTTATCGGAAAAGTAATCCGTACCTGCTCTGCGGTGAAAACCTCATATTTCCCTCATATGTGGAGACCATTTGATTGGAGTGGAAGCAATTTATCATCTAAAATGTGTATAGGTTTAGAAGTAATCTACTTTTAGTACAGGCACTAATCTCCGCTGTAATTAGAGACTTGGGTTAGAGGTAAATTATATGAAATAATATATTAAAAGATAATATTATAATTTTTTTTAAAAAAAATTTAGAAGATGAAACATAAAATTAAAAAAAAATTAAAAATTTTAATTTTCTTAAAATAAAATAAAAAATTTCACTAAGGGTGGCAATCGTGTCGTGTTCGGGTTGGCGGGTCGTGTCAACTTGAGATAATTACACTAGATAGGCTAACCCGAACACGACTCGTTTAATAAACGTATCGTGTCGTGTCAACCCGTTTATTCTCGTGTCGTGTTCGTGTTATAAAATGGGTTGACACGATTAGATATAAAAATTAAATAGATAATTATTAAATCCGCCAATTCGAATACTTACTAAACCCACCAATCTGTGCACCATCACACAAAAAATTTTATAAAATTAAATCAAATCATATAAAATTAAAAAAACTAATAAAACAACCCATAAAGTTATAAAAAACTAATAAAATAACAAATTATCACACTCAATATTTAGAGATCTTAATAAATTCATAAGATTTAATATTAAAAATCTAAATAAATATAGTTTTGCAATAAAATTGGATTGTTCAAAAAATTATTTTCTCTAACTAAAAGTCATTGTAATAATATTATTATTATAAATACTAAATAATAATTAATTAAGAATGATTCATTTACTATATATCAAGTAAATAGCCGCATTAACATCATTTATTTTTCTTAAGAGGTCTCATATAATTAAACAAAATAGACACAAACAATACAATTAATTCATATAATAAAATTTAATTCAATTAATTCATGTAAAAAATTAAATTATCTAATTTTTTTATAGTGAAATTTGTAGGGTATTACAAAAAGTATTAAATATAAATATTAAAAAAAGTTAAACGGGTTCGCAGGTTGAAACGGGTTGAACCCGTTGATGACATGTACACATTTAAAGTTAAACGGGTCAACCTGTTTCGACCCGAACCCGCGAAACCTGAACCCTAATCCGCTATAACCGTGTCATTTTCGTGTCGTGTTCAATATTATCGCCCCTAAGTTTCACCCACAGATCCGTCTGTCTGTAATCGAGATATATCTGGATGTGTCTTTCTCTTTGTGACATACTTTCAGTCTAGAGAAAGTTGAATGGTCTCTTGAAAGTTCAGTCAAATATGTAAAATTCCACACCAACGATTTACTAGGAGTATTTCAAGAAGTCTTCAATCCCATGTTGAAAGTCTAAAGATTATATTACAAAGGGTTGAGTTAATAAACATTTTGAAAGACAGAGACTTTATGCTCACAAGTTTGGTTAATCTAAGCGTTAAAAGGTAAATTGCCCCCCCCCCCCCCCACCACCACCACATTGTAACATCCTTGGCACATGGATTAGGGACAAAAAATTGAACATACATTTGGTATCATGTTTCCAATCTCTTTGACTATTATTCTTCGGAATTGGAAAAATCCGCCGCTGCTATCAATGTGCATATTGGGTGAAGTTCATCGCAGAGTTAAACCAATTTAAAAAAACTCGGACTGATCGGTTAAAATCAAGAGTCCCTCCCTTCGAGAGTTAAACACTCCGCAATTGTTATCACATGTGCGTATTGAGTGAAGTTCGTCGCAGAGTTAAACCAACCTTAAAAAATTCAAATTGATCGACTCCTAAAAAATCAAGATAATTGAACACGTAACTTTACGACCAATATATTGATATCCGACTAATTGAGCGGGGCGAACCCCCCTCTTTGGCTATTACTCTTTCATTGCATTTGAATGCCTTCAACACAACAATCAGCTGGAAATTTGTGGCATTATCACGATATGTATTTGATTCCTTTGATTGATTAATTGTCAGTTTCGTAAATTACCACAAGCCATAAGGCAGGACTATGCATTCAACAACCCATTATTCTTGGTTCTGCATTTCGATTGAATTGCCACGAAGCCAATACCCCCAACCTACGCCATTGACTAGCTATTCAGAATGGTGAAAATTTTTCTTTCTGGTGTCCTTTTTTCTTTCAAATTTTAATATAACTAGTGTTCAACTATTAAGCATTTATGCAAATAAATTTTATTTTTAACTATAAATAGTGGTATATGGTAGTATTATTATTTTTTAAATTTATTACCATGCTGCCAAGCCTGAAATAAATGACTTTACTATTTTTTTTGGTGGTTTAATAAGAAAGGCAAAAAGAAAATTATTCAAAAGGGAGGAATTTTCAAGAGTCCTTTTATTTTTTATTTTTTTTTCAGAATCATGATGCTATGCTAATGGTGGTAGCGGGAACGGGCAAAGGTGATCCCTTGGTAAAATTGCTTATCAAGCAGTAAATAAGTTTTTAGTATAATTTTAAATTAAATATGTTTGCGAGTTATTAAATTTAATAATTAAATATTCGAATTTCATTCAATTAAAAATTTGGACTTCTCCACAACAACAACAACAACAATAATAATTTTAGTTTAAAAATATTAAATTGAATTTGAATAATACTTTAACAACTGGAAAAAAACTTAATTCATCAGCCACCTTGTAGAACTGAATAATCATTTAGCAATACTAAGAAATATGAATAATAAAAGAGCTGTAACACAGAACTTGTTTTATTTATAGTTTTCTATAACTAGAAAAAACTTTTAAAGTACAATTATAGTTTGGAATCTTTTATCATTATCAACTCTATCAACATCATCAATTCATCATCGCATTTCAATTATAGGTATTAATAATACCTTTATAAATTAAGAAAAAATAATCTATTTAATTCTTAAAATTTGAAATTTGTAATGTTTTCATTCTTAGTGATTTTTTTATTTATTATGGTTTCTAGAGAAATTAAGAACTAGCGTTATGATCCCTAATATATTATACCAGAAAAGTGAGTTATAAATCACTTATCAAGTTATAATTTCATTAGAGATCATAAGTAAAAAAATTATTAAGAACGAAAACGTTACAATATGCAAATAGGAATCATATAGACTCATTTCTCTTAAATTAACATGAAAATGGAAGGAAGGATTTTGTGCATGTTTGGTCTCTTTTCTTTCAATAGCTCATAAGTAGACTTATTTTTTGTTGGTTCTCAAAATGTTTTTTAACACATTGAGTTGAATTGTGTATTGTTGGTGGGTTGTTATGAGTATTTATTTGGTTTTGCCAAGTGTGAATAGTTCTTAAGTTAATATATGAACTTTAAAAAACAACACTTGTCTTGATGTTATTAGATCAACTAAAAAATCTACAATTCTTTTCTATTTTGAGAAGAAAATTAATTTACATCAACTTTGACATAAATACAAATAACACTTCTAACTACTTTCTTTTAAATCATAAATTGGGTATGAGTGTTTTATTCAACCCTAAAGTTTTGTCTACTTAGTATTTTAATAAATTAAGTTACTATTTTTATCATCCTAATCAAGTATTCAATCATTGAAAGATTACCAATTGCCAAAATCATTTTTTTCCTTTTTTTCTCAGCAGTCAAGAAAGAACAATTCAGGAACTAACATTTAATTGCAGTTGGGCAACAATTTGATTTGAAAAAAAAAAAATCATAACTTACTTTGAGAAAAATTCAATCTAATAATTTTTATTTTGTGAAAATTGTTATATATTTATAAAATATTATATTGTTTCTTTTATTCTATATTTTTATATATAATTCAAAATATTTTTCAATCTAAGTCAAATTTATCACAAAAGTCAAAATTCAAGTACATTATTATTTTGGTTCAATGAGGTGAGTGGTAAGGAAATTAGGGTTTTACTTTTATCTTGTTTGATTAAAATGAGGAGAAGATAAATGATAAAAACCTGTTAAATCCTCCAATTTTAGAGGAAGATTTGCTGATGTGATGAGAATTTGTCTTCTTCCCCATTTACTTTGAACAATTTTTTTTCCTACCAACTGAGGGAAATAAATCATCTACCTCCTTATTTATATTATTTACTTTTACACCAACTAACAGCCTGGTTGTTTTGAGGAAAACAAAGGGGTATGGGAGGAAAGGAAAATAATGTTTGAATTTTATATATTTAGATTGGTTTTTTATAAAGAAAATGAAAGGAACGTTTGAGAAATAGAAGAATTAGATACAATATAAAAGTATTAACATCTTTTTCGTCCAAATGTCGAGTTTGTCTAAAGTTAAATAGGCATCTCATGAATTCGACCTTGTGATATTTCGGTGCTTCCACTCTTTATCTGACTAACTCGACTAACATGTTTTATAATAGTGATAGTCTTTGAGTAATAATTTAAAATTTTACAGTCCCATATATTATTGTAGAAGAGGTTGCTATCAAAGCAGTGAAAACTTTTAGGGTGTAAGTAGATAAGAATTTATTTGAGATAAATTTAGTTAGATATAATAAAAATTATTAAATATATGGAGTTTAAGTAAAATTAAAGGAAAAAAATATAATGTATTGTGAGTATATGATAATTATCGAAAAATAAAAATTATTTAAATTAAAATTTAGTTTTTAATTGAATAGAGTTTTTATCTAAATATAGTCTTATAAGTTTTAATATAGTTTATATAGTATAATTAAATTAATTAACAATGAAAAAAGATTGGGAGAATTTGACAACCAGTACGGCCCCGTCCAAAATCCAGCCCCCACCCAATAGAGAGAGAAAATAAGTTGGTAAAAGAGAGAAAGCGAGAGAGTCAATTTGTAGAATAAAAGGGATAATCCGAGACGGGGGAAAGGTTAAAGAGCGTGAGGATAAAAAAGGGTACTTCTGAACTAAAAATGCAAAAAGTCTGTTGTGCGTCAGACTCTGACACGTAATTTGCTTGGCGCCCAAGGAAACACCGCAGCTTCAACTTCACGGCTCTCCCGAAGCTTCCCCTACTACTATCCGATACCCCACGCCCCGGCCCAGCTCGCTGTGCATATCGTGTGACCATTCGTTTCCCAAAATATCCCCACCGCCTCAGTTTGTTTCCCTATAATACCCCTAGAACCCCACCTCTTTTAAATAAAAACCCTCCTCCTTATTCTCGGCAGGAGCTCTTCTTGACTGTCTAGTTGTATTTTTTCCATGTTGCTGCTCTCTTCTGGCACAGAGGGAAAATTTTGATATTTGACGTAATTGGTTCTGGATTTTGGGGTATTGCGCAGGGAAAGATGGTGGAGGGCGGTGGAGGAGGAGGAGGGACATTTCCGGTGATATTCTACGATGGAGAGCGGGATATGAACATCGGAGATATTAGAGTTCATTCGACGCTGGAGTTCAAGACCTTTCAACTGATGATCAGTCAGAAGATCGGTATCTCCCCGAACCAGATCTCGATTTACCAGGTCGACCTGAAGACTGGCCAGAGAATCCCTGTCACGTCCAAGGTAAACTTTGCCCTAGTCCTTCGCCAGAAAAACTGCTTCTTTCACGTAATACTAAAGAGGTCAAGAAAATTAAAAAGCCGGAAACTAAGGGCCAACGGCGTTGATTACGGCGATTACTTGGTGGAAAGTGATTATTCGCCGCCATCTCCCCTGGAAAATGTGGTTCTCCTCAGGCGTAACCAGCCGGAGCTGAACGGTCTCCAAGTTCCAAGTTATCAGGCGCCTTTCTACGACCAAATTACCCAGGCAGAACTGGCTGGCCTGAACGATCGTTTGCAGAATTTGAAGATTCAGAGGGAGAATTACGCCTTGGCAATGGCCAAAGAACCGAGTTTCATGAACGAGAAATTGGTTCTGAATGCGGGGCACGACTTGAACCAGTATCTGGATCCGAATTCGTTTCCGAAAATCCAAGAGACAAGGACGAAAAACGTGAAAGACGGCAGCAATAAAGTAGTTGTCTGCGAGGCCTGTGTGAACTCGAAGGAGGAGGCATCGGCGTTTCACCATTGTGTAAATGACCCGGTAATTCGATTTCGGAGCGGGCGGGCGGGGCCCATTGAGCGGCCCGGCAAAGTTTATTGATGAAGCTCCTTTTTCAACTTAAAAAAAAAAAGAAAAAAAAGATTGGTAATAGGAGAAGCTTCTGGCGAGTCCTGGAGTCGTGTATAGAATGGAAGTAGAAATTGCAAGGGAGGAGATTTGATAGGCTGTGTGATGGTACATGTGAACAATTGTGTAGGTACCGTCGATATTGCGCGTAGTTTAGGAGCCAGTTCCCAGTGGGGAGAGGACTGTATTGTGTAGTACAAACGATTCTTGTGGCGTTGAATAATAGTAGTAATATTACAGAAAGGTGGAGATTAGTGTGAAGATGTTGGAGAGAATTCGAGCTGCTTTTTGATAACAAAGTGTAAGGGCTGCACTTTGATACGAAAGTGTCGGGTGTATTTGGTTTGTTCATCAATTCTCAAATTAAAATTTGTTTTTTTTTTTTAGAATTGTCATTTTTCTTTAACGTCCTATATTTTCTTTAATTTTATATTGGGTTGGCTTGATATGTTCTAAATTTTTATTTTAAACAAATTCTTTTAAAAATTCTAATTTTGCAATGAAAGAGTGCCTTTTATTCATAAAAATGAAAATGAAAAAGGTGCTGCCCTTTTTGGGATCGATTCAATGAATATTTAGTTTGACGTTAAAACTATGTTCTGGACGAAATCACTAAAAAGAAAAAAAAAGGGGGGGAAATGATTAATGAAAATTTGAAATATTAAAAATATAAAACTATTTTGAAACTAAAAATAATTATAAATAATATAAGTACATTTTTTATTTAACAAAATAATTAATAATTTTAAAATATAATAACATGATAAATAATTTGAAATGTATATTGTTATATTTGAAATGTGGCGTGATGAGGAAGTTGGGGAATTTGTTGAGTCTTTATTTTCCCTGGCGGAACGTTTGCTGTAGTGCTTGAAGGTGTTTTTCTTTTTTCTGCAATTGCTCAACCGTTTAATTAGGTGGGGGGGTGTGCGTCCTGATATCTTTTCGAGGAATCACTTCTGCTATAGTGAAAAATCATAGAAAAGACGGCACAATTGTTTCTCTTTTCGCCGTTTTCTTCATTCTTGGGCAAAGCATCCCATACCTTTCATTTTTCTTTCAATTATAATTCGTATATATTTTGGACTTTGACTTGCCCCCTCCTCTCATCCCTCGCCCCCCCCCCCTCTCTCTCTCTAAACGTTTAAGACCTAAGCTATTGAGGTTATAAGTGGGAATAAAATTTTCTCACTCTAAATTAAAATTTTAATTTAAAATAATATTAATTGAAATAATTTTTATTTTTTAAAAATTTTCATATAGTCATAATGTACAATATATTTTCTTTCTTATTAATGACTGAGCTCCATATCTACTCTATATATGATACTACCTCAATTTCATAATATAAGTTACTTTAAATTTGAAATTTTTTTTCATAATATAAATCGTTTTATAAAGTTATTTAAAAATTTATTACTTTTTTCAATTTTATTCCTCCTTTTAATATCTCTCTTTCTACTAATTATGACCTAGTTCTCTCTAATTATCAAAATAGACAAACACATAATTATGGATATGTTTGGAAGTTTAGTTTTAAAATCGTTTGAAATTTATAAACCATTAATTCATGTACATAAATCTAAAATGACTTATATTGCAAAATGAATATAATAAATTTTTATTAAATTTTAATCAAATTATTATGCAAGTACAATCTGAATAAGTAGTCTCGAATTATAGGATAAAATGATGATTTTTTTGTATAAAAAAAAGACAACTAAAAAAAATATAAATTAAATT
This sequence comes from Voacanga thouarsii, assembly GCA_026120185.1. NCBI lineage: Eukaryota > Viridiplantae > Streptophyta > Magnoliopsida > Gentianales > Apocynaceae > Voacanga > Voacanga thouarsii. Next base: position 2,613,850 of record JANUWF010001775.1, read on the forward strand.
CAAATTCTATTTTTTAAGTATGTTTAATTGAAATAAAAAAAGAAAGACAAAAGAGAAGATATAAATATATAAATAAATAAATAATTTATGTCGTTTGATTATAAATAAAAGATGTAAAGAAATTAAATTAAGAAGAGGAAGTGTTCGTCTTTTACATTAAAAAAAATGATTCGTTTAAATTTAAATTGATTAAATATAAATTAAAATAATATTTATCATTTATTTTTCTATTATAATCAACAAAATAAAAGTAATATATTTACTTCACAAGTGGAATGACTTTTTTCCTTTTTTACTATATCGGTGGAACTTGGTGCCCATGCCTTGACTCGATAGAACAAAAAAAAAAGAAAAGAAAAACTCTAATGTTCATTACAAACTGGAGAAAAGAAGGACACGCAGAAACTCTCTTTATTTGACAATGATATCAAGAATTAATGTTGTTATCATCCATCAAACTTTTAAGATTCTATTGTTAATGGTGCATTTCATAAATTAGATATTCATTTAATTAGTTATTTTATTTTTGAAAAAAATCATAAATTTCTTTTTATTGGCATTCATTTTAGTACTCGCATTTTGGTTATAAAAAATTTCAATATTCATTTTGTTATAAAATTTGGATAGTGTTAGAATAAAATCTACACACTACACACTAAGAAAACTCTAACTATTTTTTGCACAAGAATTTCTTTAAACTTCCCTCTTTCTTTTTCTCACAATTTTCTCACAATTCTTTCACAAAATGATAGTGCATTACAAGTTTAGAAAATAATTCTATTTATAGAGCTCTTAATTAGTGTAATGCATCATCTTCCACTAATCTTAATTAGTGGTATCTCCACTAAATGATAGACATCCATAAAAATTCATAATTAGTGGAGTTTCCACTAATTCCCTAATAATTCACATACATTCATAATTAGTGGAACTTCTACTAATTTACAATATATCATAACGCTCCTCCTTAGATGTTCATCCATTATATAAAGAATATCCCTCGTTAAAACCTTACTAGATAAAAACTCAGTAGGAAAAAAAATTTAGTAAAGGAAAATTAGTACACTATTCTATATGTCTGTTTATTACTCCCCCTGATGAGATGATTCCTTTAAATCTTTGAACCGACGCATACCAATTTTATATCTCAACTTCTCAAATGTTGCAGTCGGTAAAGTCTTCGTGAAAATATTTGCGAGGTTGTCACATGACCGAATTTGTAACACATCAATTTCACATTTCTTCTGGAGTTCATGAGTAAAGAAGAATTTTGGTGAAATATGTTTTGTCCGATCTCCTTTAATATATCATCCTCGTATTTGAGCTATACAAGCTGCATTGTCTTCATAAAGAGAAGTTGGAATATCTCTGATAGATGATAATTCACAACTTTCTCGGATATCATGAATCATTGATCGTAACCATACACATTCTTTACTTGCTTCATGAATGACTATACTTTCAGCATGATTTGAAGAAGTAGCTGCTTGGAGATATCGAATGACTTGTTTAATTATATTTTAATGTCGTCGTGTTGGTGAAGAACTAAATCTTACTAATAAATTGACAACAAATACAATATCAGGTCATGTATTGTTAGCAAGATACATAAATGCACAAATTGTACTAAGATATGGTACTTCAAGACCAAGGAATTATTCATCATCTTCTTGAGGTCAAAATCTTTCTTCACATCTAATGACTGGACGATCATTGAAATACTCAATGGATGTGCTTTGTCCATATAAAAGCTTTTTAGAACTTTTGCTGTATATGTTGATTGATGAAACTTGCCAAATGTTCAATTTGTAAACCAAGGCAAAATGTTATTTTACCAACATCCTTGATGTCGAATAATCAATTGTTTCGTGAAACTCTTCAAGAATTCCAATAAGATTAATATCATCAATATATATCACAAATTTAGAACCAAATTTCTTAATAAAAACACATGGACATACCTGGTCATTTGTAAATCCCGCTTTCAATAAATATTCACTAAGACGATTGCATCACATGCGCCCAGATTACTTCAAGCCATATAATAATTTCTGCAATTTAATGGAGTAATTTTTACGAGGATAATGTTTATATACTTCAGGCATATGAAATACTTCGGGAATTTTTATGTAAATATCATTTTTTAAATTTCCATACAAGTAAGCAGTGACAACATCTAATAGGCGCATATCTATCTTTTCATGTACTGCCAAACTGATAAGATATCGGAGTGTAATAGTATCAACAACAGGAGAATAAGTTTCATTATAATCAATGCCTGGTCTTTGTGAAAAATCTTGAGCTACTAACCGTGCTTTATCTTGTATGATTTCATTATTTTCATTGCGCTTTCTCACAAATATCCATTCGTAGCCAATAGGTTTTACACTTTCTGGTGTTCAGATTGCAGGTCTGAAGACTTTACGTTGTGTCAGTGCATTTAACTCCGATTGAATCGCATATTTCTATTGTAGCCAATCTTTTCTATGCCGACATTCATCAACTGATATTGGTTCAGGATCATCATTATCATGTATAACATCAAGAGATATATTACATGCAAATATATTATCAATAATTGTTTCTATCTGATTCCAACTTCTATCGGAAGTGGTATAATTGATAGAAATTTCAGTATTACTTTCATCAACTTCTAGTTCTTTATCATCAGTTTTCTCTTGGTCTTTATCATTCTTTTCTAATATAATCATCTGGATCATTTCATCCTCTCTTCTTTTGAGGATTTTTATCTTTAGAACCAAGATGTTGGCCATGCTTCTGGCATGCTTTTGGCTCAGCAGCTATAGGTATAATCTTTTGTTCTGCTGGAACTTTAATTCGAATAGGAGCAATTATAGCTGGAATATGCGATTTTGTTACTCTTCTGGAATCAATGAAAGCGTCTGGCATTTGATTTGCAATGCTTTACAAATGAATTATCTTTTGAACTTCAAGTTCACACGCGCTTGTACGCGGATCAAGATAATTTAATGATGTTGTCCAATCAAAATCTTTCTTATACTGTTTCTATTCTCCCCATAATTTAGGGAATAATGATTTCACAAGAGAATAAGGAAAAATAAAAAGAAATGCAAGAACATGATGACAAGTAAGACATGTCAAGAAAAAAAATCTTTTTTTTTTCATTCTTCCCGGTACCATATTTTCCCCTTTCTCCTTGTCTTTTCTTCTCCTTCGTCCCTCCACCTATCATCTATTTTCTTCATCCTCGTACAAATATATATGTATGTATGTATGTATGTATGTATGTATGTATGTATGTATGTATGTATGTATGTATGTATGTATGTATGTATGTATGTATGTATGTATGTATGTATGTATGTATGTATGTATGTATGTATGTATGTATGTATGTATGTATGTATGTATGTATGTATGTATGTATGTATGTATGTATGTATATCTCAATCATCAGCCATTAAAAAACATTAAAAAAATCTCAAAGCAGATATGGAGACTCGTAATTCATTTGAGACATGGTCAAATTTTGACTTGGTTTCTAACGCAGAAAATTTTGATGTGTTTTATTTTCCAAGCCAACCGCTTCCGCCTAATGTCAAATTTAACACAGAAGATTTTGATGTATTTTCCTTTCCAAGTCAACTACTTTCGCCTAATGTCAGGTCTAACGCAGAAAATTTTGATGTATTTTCCTTTCTAAACCAACCGCTTTCGCCTAATTTTTCAAGCCAATCGCTTCCACCTAATTTCAGGTGAGATACCTTCAAGGGCTTCTTTTTTTTTTTTTTTTAGTGTGCTTAATAATGAAATAATGAAATTAAACTCTCTTTTGGTTTGTTGTGATGTAAATTAGTGATAGTTCTGGACATGCTGTTTTGGATTTTTAATTTAATCTACCCATTCAAGAGATTGCTTTTGATGCTATTCTTCTGAATGAGGATATGTTTGTGCATGATCCTTTCTACTCCCTAATGGATTTTGAACAAAGTCAGAATTTGGTTCCAGGTTATCATACATTCAAACATAGATTTTGCATGGTATTACATTTACTGATATTGTTTTTCCTTTTCTAGGAGAAGTAAGGAGTGGTCTTGGCAACGAATTCGGAGTGAGGACCCATGAAATGCATAATATCGAAGTTCAAGATATTATTACAGACGAAATTCCTATGAAGAACGAGAGGATTAGGAGGCAGAGAGAGGAGAATGGCAATAGCTCCAAGACACTATCAAAAGAAACCATTTCGGAGTACTTTTACCTGCCAATCAAGAGCGCGGCCAAAGAATTGAATATTGAACTTAACCCCTCTCAAGAACAGATGTAGGGAGTGTTGGGAATATGCCCTCTTAGATTAGTTTTCTGATGAAAATATCGAATATGTTAATAAAAGAATTTATTTGTCAGAAATCGTTTGTGAAATAATTTTCATCATTTGTGTACAATTTCGTTTGGAATAGACCCATTGTGTGTAAATAACTGATCCATGTGAATGAAGGTGTTTCACAGTAAGGTATGGATCATGGGTTATTTAAACACACAAACAGCTGTTCTTAACCGATTGATGAGAATGAGAATCTCATCATGTTTAGGTTATTATGTTATGAATTTCAGGTGGGGAATGGCTTACCTTTAGCCAGTGAGTAGTCCACTCACTTCATGACATAAGCGTATTTCGAATACGTAGAACAGGACCTGTAGTAGTGGTTTCTAAAAAGTACTATATGGTAGAAACCTAGACTATTACCGCTACAGCGTGGACTAGTACTCTATGACTTGAGTACGAGTTGGTGGTCTGGCGAAGTTGGAAGCATATGCTTTGATATACTATAGTTGAGGTTCTATCGGAGGGTCAATATACTTGTATGTTGGGTATGTGTGACTAGTTAGTTAAGACAGACTTGTACAAGATAATTTCTACACCATATCGTCCTTTGTGGTTGTCCGGATGATCTAAATATCCAGAATCTTGAGAAACATGACTTGGATGCTTGTTTAAGGGTAACTCCCTTGGAAAACGGAAACACTCCAGGAAGTTGTGGATCATTGGATTAGAGGCCTAAGGATGGTAGATGTCTTTAGAGAGGTGTTAGTACATTTCTTCCTCTCTAAATGTACGGCGATGTGTAGAGGGGTATTTTAATCATTTTACTTGTAGGTCGAAGACTCTACTAATGCAGCATTGTCCTTGGGGTCAATATTTCCTTATGGTGATATTAAGAAATATTTAAAATGTAAAATACATCTATTTATATAGTAGGGGTATTTTGGTCATTTTAGTAGCCAATGCAATGTGTCTTTTTGGTCCTTGGAATAGCCCGTAAGTCCTAATTAATTTTTGGGTTGAGAAAATGATCTCAGTTGAGAGAGTTTTATTTTATTCGGGAAGTCTAATTTATTATTGGACTGGAATAAAATAATTGAAGAGAAATTTATTATCTGGTTTAATTGGTTAATTAATTATTCAGGACCTGGGTCCAATTTGAATAATAAGAAAAATTAACCGGGACTTAAATTAGAGGAAAATAATTATTATTTAATTATTTATTGGATTATTTAATTAAATCTCAAGAAATAAATAATTAATGTTTAATTATTTTTTGGTTCATTTGGGTCCATTAATTATTTATTGGGTTATTTATTTAATCCCAAGAAAAATAATTAATGTTTATTATTTTGGAGTTTTCGGGTCCAAGGAAAATAATAAATATTATTTTGGCCCAATAGCCTGGACCATATGATTTTTTCGGATACAGTTTAGAAGAGTTTGGAGTGAAGTCTAAATTTATTTTATTTATAATATTCGGGTATAAAATCCCAGAAATATTATTTTTATCAAAATAATTATTTTTGATTTCATGACTCTTGGCTTTCTGTGTAGAAAAATAAAATAAAAGGAAAGGAAAAAAAATAGAAATATATTTTTCGGATGTCTCTTGGCTCTCTGTCTCTCTCGTGTCTCTTGATTTTTCTTCTTCTGGCTTTTGGTTTTGAAACCAAAGGAAGCCAACCAAGAAAACATTTGTGTCTCTTGGTTTTCTGACTTCTGGGTTTGGTTCACGAAGACTGCCTATAAATGCCAACCTAGGCAGTGAAGGAAAAGCGAGTGAAAAGTGTGAAAGACATCTGAGTGATCTTCATTTTCTCTTCCAAAATTGTGTGCTCACCAACTGGATTTAGGCAGTGGTCATATTCCGTGAATTAAAAAGCTTAGCATTCCACCGGAAGAGAAAAACAATCGGAGATGGAAGAAAGGAAGCTTCACTGGTGTTCACTGGACGTTGAAGGAAGAAGCTGTTTTTGAGCTTCAATTGATTCAACCATATTCTTTTTGTTTTTAAGGCTCCAACAGGTATATTTTTATCCCACCATGCTATGCCAATACTCTGATATATGTCATGTTCTTCCATTTTTATTCACTGAAGGTTACATGCTCTGTTATGTTCAATCCTTCAGGGAGTTGGGAATTCGTCGATGGCCTCACAGGAAGTTAATGAGTTTGGAGACTCTAATCAAGAATGTTCAAGTTGTTTCACACACACACACACACACACACACACACACACACACACACTTGTAATTTGCAAGTATGAAACTATGAAGGTTTATACGTAAATAATGATTGGAATGAATGTATCTCTACCGATATATTACTTCGATTTACAAGAGTGAGATAAAGATGAAGGATGATATATGGCCGAGAAGAAGTTCAGAGAAACCATTGAGATACTGTAACGTGAGAAGAAGTTGGTGGAAGAAAGTCCTAATAGGCTAATACGCGATTGAAGGACAAAACATAGAAATTGAGACAAGCATGTTTCAAGGCTAAATATAATAAAAAACTTAAGGGGATGAGAAAATCCCAAGATTCATTGCGCAATAACTTCACGACTAATGTTACTGCTAGTCTAAATACTGGCCCAATAGAGAAGGAAGAGAAGGAGGATGCCGAAGAAGAGGAATTGAAATTCATAATTGGTACCTGCTTGTCTTCCTCTAATGCAAACATGGAAAAAGAACAACTACAAACATTTATCCTCAATTTGTCAGCTCAATTGAAAAAGAGCAATTACAAGCATGCATCATCAAGGTCATGTGAACACCAGTGAAATGAATAAAGGAAATGCAAGTGAACACAAGACTTATGATCAAGAGAAGATAGATTTTTTTTTTCTGAACTGTTAGCAGTAATATAGTATATATTGACATCCGAATGTAACATCTAAAAAATGTGATACTTATTATTAATGGAAATATCATTTTCCCTTATTATCTTTTCTGTTCCACTTCAAGTGGCTAGTATTGCTCTGTATTAAAGGAAATATCAAGTGTGTCCATGACCATAACCACAGCCACTGCCACAACTACGACTATAACGATGGCTTCTGCTGGAGCCAACAGCATTCACTTTTGGGAGTGCTGTTGAGCCAGTTGGTCTGGCTTCATGATTTTTCAATAATAACTCATTATTTTTCTCTACAATGATGAGGATAGTAATTAAATCTACGTATACCATTTTTCTCGATATTATTGTTGCAGGACAATATTTGATGCATGAAAGATGGAGAATGTCTTATCCAATATATCTTCATCAGTAATTTTTTTTCCACATAATTTTAATTGATAAGTAATTTTATACATCGCGGAGCTATATTCATTCACGGTTTTAAAATTTTGCAACCTCAGGTGGAACCATTTATACCGTGCAGTAGGTAGTACAACCATCTTCAAGTAGTCAAATCTTTCTTTTAAATTTACCCACAGGACATATGGATTTTTTTTGGTAAGATATTCCATTTTCAAATTTTCATTGAGATGACGATGAATAAAAATCAAAGCTTTAGCCTTGTGTTGTGCAGATGCATTATTATTTGCTTGAATAGTTCCACTAAGGCCTTTAGCATTTAGATGCATTTTTGCATCGAGAACCCATGATATATAATTTTTTCCAGAAATATCAAGGGTTACAAATTCGAGTTTAGCGAGGTTAGCCATAGAGATCAATAAATGCGTACCTGTCTTTTGGCTTTGGTAACGGCAGATACTCGTGCTTAGTCTTCTGGCTTTTGTAACGGTAGAGACTCGTGCTGATAACGTGTTATAAAATTTAGGTAGTGTTAGAATAAAATCAACACACTACACACTAAGAAAACTCTAACTATTTTTTGCACAAGAATTTCTTCAAACTTCTCTCTTTCTTTTTCTCACAATTTTCTCACAATTCTTTCACAAAATGATGGTATATTTCAAGCTTAGAAAATAGCTCTATTTATAGAGCTCTTAATTAGTGTAATGCATCATCTTTCACTAATCTTAATTAGTGGTGTCTCCACTAAATGGTGGACATCCATAAAAATTCATAATTAGTGGAGTTTTCACTAATTCCTTAATAATTCACATACATCCATAATTAGTGGAACTTCCACTAATTCACAATATATCATAACAGTTTGATATTTATTCTCTTTATTCAGTTCTTTTTTATTAATTGATGATATATTTGATAACTCAATTAAATATTTATTTTATTAAGTATGTTTGATAATAAATAATATTAATTAATTATTTAATTAAATACGTTTAATAATATATTTTTATTATCAATTAATTGATTAAGACGTTTTGAAATCTTATTATAAATTTTAAGTGAAATAAAAGTTATTAAATTTGAAATTTAAATATGTTAAAGGGTTAAAAGACAAAAATGCTCTTCAAATTTAACCACTTTTACAATCTTACCCTTTATTTTATAAAATACTTAATTATACCCTTCTAATAATTAAAATATTTTAATTTTACCATTTCATTAAAAACATAACAGTCAACTATATTATTAACGCCTAATAGGGACTTTATTGTAAAAAGGTAAAGTTTAAAATTTTATTTAAAAAACTCAAAAATAATAATTATTTATAATATATTTTTATTTTTTGCATTATTTTCTTAAAGTTTTTGATTTCTTCTTCTTCCTACTTTTTTGAATTCTTTATTTTTAAAATTTCTTTTTAGATATATTTTTAAAAATAAAATGTATCCCGTTACTCCTCCACTTTATAGATTATATTTTTTTTCCTTTAAACTATAAACCAAAAAAATTATTACCCTAAATTTTTTTTAAAAACTTATTTTCCTATCCATTTATGTGATTAAAAGATAATAAAAATATGATGTTGAGGCTATTTTAGTCAATTTACATTTCTTTTTCTTTTATTTTTCTTTATAGAGACTTATTAAATTTGTGGTGGAAATTTATAAATTTTAAAATTATTTGATCCATTTTCAAATGGATCTAACTTTTAGTATTTAATAATTATTTTTTTCACTTTTTTTTTTTTTTTTTACTTTTAGTGACAAAAATACAATGTTCTTCTTCTTCTTCTCCCGAGGCTGTTTTCCATCTTCTATAGTCTTTGTTCACTTCAATGACGCTGTTACTGAAGACGATTTCTTTATCATCCATTGTTTCACTCCCAAATACAACAAATCATAGATTTTTTTGACCAAATTCCCCTCCCCTTTTGGCTTTGTCAAGTTTTCTTTTCTTTTCTTTCTGCAGGGAAATAACTATTTTCTGCTTGGCTTTTTAGTACTTTGATTTTTGGATTTTTTTTTTTAATAATTTGTGTTTTTTTTGGATTGAAACGACAATGACAGACTGGGTAGAGGGGGTGAAGTCGACCCGGCGGTTTTCTTTTTCTGATCGGATCAGAAGAGAGAACCGATCCATTGACATCATTGCAAACTGGTTTAAGTGGGCAGGAAGTCTTTTCGTTTCTAAATTTTAATTTTAATTTAAATAATTTTAATTTATCAAAATTTATTATACACTCACAATACATTATTTTTTCCCCTTTAACTTCATATTAGTCCTCACATAATCTGAAAATTTTAATAATTTTTTATTATATTCAAACAAACTCATTACAAATCAAATTTGTATCCACTTACACGAATGAAATTAGTTATCCTGAGTTTTGTGACCGAATCTGAAGTCTCGTGTAGCGTTTTAGTATGATTGTAGTTGTACAAAATTACATATAAAGAATCACAATTAAAAACTATGTACCTTTAATTAGATTGCAATGAGTTTATGAGAATATGATAACAAATTGTTCCATTCGTTTCACAAATTTGTTAAGTCTTTTGCACGTAAATTAAAAATGTTAAAAATAATATTACAATTTTGATAAAATTTATATTCTACCTAATTAAAAACATGATAGTTATTAGTTAATAAAAATTCTCAAAAAGTATTCCCTTTGTCTTAAAAGGATGTCAAAAATTTTTATTTTTGTTGTACCAAAATACTTGTTAATTTATAAATCAGAAATGTATTTTTTACGTATATTCATAATTTACCTATCTTTCAACTACTCAATAAATATTTGACTCATTAAATATGTGTGTATTCCCAATCTAATTAATGAAAGTTTACTTTTATTCGGGGATATAATCGTCATTTTTATTATAATTAATATAAAATTTAATAATTTATTAATTTGTATGACATTTGCTAAATTGACATTTTTTTTAAGATGGATGAAGTGGGAAGAAGGAAGAATTTTAAAAAGTTGTGCAATTGACTTAAAATAAATGAGGGTAAAATAGAAAAAAACTAATTATTAGTTCTACAAATATGTACATGAATAAGTATTTTGAAACAAAGTAAAAAAGTTTCATGAACAAGTATTTTGAAACGGAAAGAGTATTAAATATGCGAAGTCAAATGGAATTTCGGCTGAAGTCAAAGAAAGAATATATTACCTTTATTTCATAATATAAGTCGTTTTAAATTTATACACAGGAATTACGGGTTTATAAATTTTAGACAATTTTAAAATTAAAAATTTAAAATATCTTTAATTAAATCTTTATCTATTTTAGTAATTGGAGAGAGTTAGGTCATTAATAGTAGAAAGAGAGAGATTGCAGGAAGTGGTAGAGTTGAAAAAATATAATAAATATTTATGAAACTTTGTAAAATGACATATAATGTGAAGAAACTTTTCAAGTCTAAAACGGCTTATATTATTATGAAAAAGAAATGATGTTAACTTGGTGTTAACTTGACTATTGATAGTTGGATATTATGTTGACTTCTACCCAGTACGTAATTAATGGAATTAACAGTTGACTATTGATAGTTTCACTTTATAGTTGAAAGATAAAAGTTACTATTTTAAAATAATTTAAAGAATGACAAAATTATTTATCTGTAATAATATTATAGGAAACTAATTTAACATATTTGCTGTGAGAATGAATACGCCTTTTTTACTACAGTGTATGAATACATTTATTATAATTTAACATATTTGCAATATTCATGGATAATTATTTCTGTAGGTTAGAGATAAGTCCGCAACTACTATCATTTTGGATGCGCATTAGGTGAAACTCGTTTCGCGGTCTTAACCGGTAAATAATCATAAAAATATAAATCAATTTTAAGCAAATGCTTACTGTTCGGTCGTGGTCTTAGTCGACAAAGAATCACAAGAATATAAATCAATTTAAACAAACAAATTTTGACTGATCGACTCAATCGAGAAGGTCAATAGGCATTCCGTGGCTCTAATCAGCAAAGAACCATAAATATATAAATCAATTTAAACAAACCCTTACTGATCGATTGTGACCTTAGTCGATAAAGAATCACAATAATATAAATTAATTTAAGTAAATTTTGATTGATCGATTCAATCGAGAAAGTCAATAAACATATATAAGATTCGAACTCATGACATCTCAATCGCCACGTTCATTATCCGACTAACTCGCCTATCCCTTTTAGAATAGTTGTGGATAATTACTAAACAATAGACTTAAGAATATTACACGTAACTATTAAAATACACTATTTATGTATCATGACTGGTCCTTATTTTAGATGCAAATTTTCTATGCTTAGGTGTCTACAGAATCTTTATTCGTAACAAAATGATATTCATATGTAAGACTTGTATGTTTGTAGTTATATTTTGTTAAATAGCCAACTTTTTTTCTTATAATCCGACTGATAAATGTTGTTTTTGATACTCAATATTAAATGCTTGCATTACTCTTTTTGTTCGAACATTAAATTCTCGACATGAAAATTGAGAAAAAAATTCGATAGGTCTCTTTAGGTAGCTAGAGTTTAGTTGTGAGATTTATGAGTTAGTGAAGTTCCATCATTTAAATAGAGTAGATTAATTGAGGGATTTTAAAAGAAAAATATATTTATTTTAATAAAATAAATACTTATTTTTAGTAAAATAAAAATTTTAATTTCAAATTGAGAAAATATTTTTTAGAATGTGTAATATACAACATATGATGTGTGTGTTTAGCTCATTGTTTTCAGAATCGGACCGGACATTGAATCGAAAAATTTACTGGTTCACGATTTAATGGTCCAATAGCAATTGAACCGTAATTGAGCTGGTAATATTATTATTTAAAAATTAAGAATATAATATTTTTAAGAATAAAATTGATCAATAATATAGTATAATTCAAGTCTATAAATATATAAATAACAAAATTAGAAGAAAATATAATATTTTCTCTATTATTATAGATTATTTATTCCATTTATATAGCTTATTTTTTCTTATAAATGTATTATCTTATTTAAGAGTTAAAAAAAAAAAAAAAAAGAAAGAGAGAACCAGTTCAATTGGTTGGACCGATCGGTTCACCGGTTTATCGGTTGGACTGATCGATCCAAATCGATTTGAACTAAATACAACGATTTTTGAAATTTTCAGTTCAAATGGATGGATCCGGACCGATTTAGAGATCGGTTCACGGTCTGATCGGTCGGTCTGATCCAAAGAACATTGGTTTTGCTAATATACATAAAGATGGTGTATTCAAAATATAATATATATATATATATATATATATATTATAATAATAATGCATAAAGATCAAATATATGTAAATACTTTAGGCGATACAAAAGAAGATTTTTTTTATGAGATATAATTAAATATTTTCTAAAAAATAGAAATATAACCTTCTGTTTGTCATTAATTTTCTTTGTTACAAAAAAAAAAAAATTCAATTAAATAATTTTCTGACAAATTTGGACTTTCTATGTCAAGATTCCTCACACACCCACCCCAATTAAAAAAAAAATGAAAAATGAAAAAAACGCACTCGCCGATTACCGAGCCCCCATGTAATACTCGTGGGGAGGATAGTGTGGGAGTGGTCACGTGACCATGTTCCTTTCTCATTTTTTTTTCTTCTCTCTACAAAAATTTGGGCTTGGGGCGGCGCAAATTGGTGTAGAACTTGCGGGATAAATTATAAACATTACTATAAATATTATACGTAATTTAATTAATAAAATTTTAAAATAATAAAATAATGTAATTCTATTAAATTTTTTTTAAAATACAGCCATTTGTTTCAACCTCAAATTCTTGCGAGTTATAATCTGGACCGTCAAATTGCCACCCAAGTTGTCTGCCCAAAATCCGAAAATTTGTAATGTGGCTTTAAATACCAGAACTCCCCACCATCTCCCTCCCTCCCTCCGTCTCTCTCTCCCCACCTCTGTGTCTGCATTCTTTTGGACTCTTGAAATTCCTTCAATTCCCTATTTCTCCAAGAGATTCAGTAGTCCAGATGGCGGAATATGTAAAAAATACCCAGAATTCAGATGATGGAGAGCTTTGGAAGTTGCTGCCTTCGGATATTTTCCCTGTTGACCAAGAAGTCTTTGAACCAAAGCACTGCAACTCATCCTCTCATGATCATCAGCACCCTTGCATGGCCGAAGATGATCTGCTTGCTCAAGGTTTAGCTGCTTTCTCTATTGAATCTACTCCTCCTAACTCTTCAAACCAAAGCCTTTTTAAACCACCCCTCCAAAATTTAGAGGTACATTTCATTCCTTTTCCATGTTTGCTTGCTTAGTTTATCTCACATTTCCAGACGGGAATGTATTATGATTGTTTGTTGGTTTGCAGAGGTACAGGCACGAGGTTCCGTGCATTTCCTTCGGTTCATCACCGCCTCCACCCGTGCCGGTACCTGGTTGGTGGTTAGTGTGTAATAGTAGTGGGGGTACTCATGGCGTTCTTGGCTACGGAACTGGTACCTTTTGGCCCAATGTTATGCCTGTTTATCCATATCCTGCACTTATCCCAGTTCAGACTTGGGTAAAGTCCACCGAGTCTTTTGCCTTGCCTTCAATTTTTCTCTGTTGTCGCCTTCTGGGCTTCAGCTTTTCAGCTTTTTTACGATGACGGGTTCCGAGAAGGAGTTAATGAGTCTTTTGATTTTTCCTAGATTAAGGGCTTTGGAGGAGAAAGAGCTGGGACTTTACAGAGTCAGCAAAACCGTCAGGTTCTGAACCGACTTCTGCCGTTTCCTGGTGGTGGGGTTGGAAATGGAGGGAGTGGTTTCGTTAGAGATCATGGTGGAACGGGTGTGTTTCTACCTCGAAAACCTGCCAGAATCAGCTCCACCATAGCCAACAACAACAGTGAATTATTACCTAGAAAAAGACAGGGTGAGTTAATTCATTACGCGTTTTTGTTGATTTTTTGGGTTAGTAATAGTAGTAGGTTTCCTCTGCTTTACTATGCCTATTCTGTTTTTGGTCAGTCACATTTCGTGGGTTTGTTGCCAGGCGTCCTAATAGGGCCTCTTGGACTCTCTCTTTCTCCCTCAGCATCGTCACTTTCATCTTTGGAAAATGACAAGAAGCCAAAATGATTTCATAATCACACGTTCTTTGCTGCTTAATTAACTTTTACCCTTCAAGGGCTTAGAAGTGTTGTTCTAAATTGATCTATTCTCTTTCATCTTGATTAATTTGTGGACTTGAATCTCAAGTTGAAAACACCAGATGTTAGGAATGTTTCTGAACTGCTATGTCGTTCTACTTCGATGATCACGTGTTTATGAGTCCAATAGCATAGGAGAAAACTATATTGGAATGACGGGATCATTAACCAACAGTACATTTGCTTATGTTCGGTAAATTAATTAAAATTTTCTCTTAGCCTTTATGCCGATGCATGTTGAATGGAAGCTGAAAATGTGAACCTTCAATTTGGGGTAGGGAAGTAATATTAATTTCCAGTCATCGACCCCATATTTGCACCTCAATCAACATTGCAGGATTTGGCAATCAGTTGTAGGATATAGGTAGGAGAAGAAAATTGGTGGAAAAAGGTCAATCTTCTTGGTCATTTTCACACTGAAATAAAAAAAACCCGAACAAGATGATCACCTTATTTTGTGCATGGTTCATCTAATTGGAACCATGTCTGTTTCTAATTATGCTTGAATTCTTTGTACTTGCAAGACCTTGTCTTCTTGATCACATGCTTGCTTACTCATCTGGACAATGATCTGCAAGGCAGGGTAGTCATGTATAGGTAATATTTCCATCCCAATAATTGAGCTATCTGAACACGCAGCAGTGTGACGGTGTCATTCATAGTATATCTTTTTGGTGGTTCAAGACTTGGTTTCTCTTGGAGCTCTTTTACAGCAAATGTATCTTCATTTTGCAGGTATGAGAAACAGAAACAGAAACAGGCACCAATTGTTGCCTGAGACGGATTTTATCATTCCAGTTGACGTGAAGAAGCAAGACGATTGTGTCGCCCTGCTTCCTCCTGAAATTGACTTGCCTAAGGAATGGACTTACTGAAAGCGTTGCTTTCTGGGCTTTTCAGTATTAGAATTCATGAAAAAGATGGTCATTTTGTCAATGGAATGGAACCGCCTAAACTAGGACTTGTCTTCTCTGGTTTGTATTGCCCAATGTATAATTTTATAGAGGCAAGCAAAGCATATTTTGTGGATATCTTTTTTTCCCTTTTCAACAATAAATATTCTCTGTTACTTGTGGCCTTATATCTCACTTTCTACAATGCGCTGATCTTTTCGTTCCGGTCATGATTTTCGATTTTTTTTTTAAAGCTAGTAGGACTAATTAGTTGAACGTAAATATTTTTTTTTCAATACTAAAAACATGATTTAAATCTTAATAGTCTGTCACCACAATCTTATCTTGTATAATAATTACAGAAAATTTAAGTTAATATATAAATAAATTTCTATTCTTTTTTTTAAATCAGAAATGTAAAGTAAAATAAATTTTTATTTGAATAGTAGCATTACAATAAAAAAAAACATAAAAAACGAAGAGTGCTTGTGATTTTAATTGTCGACAACCATGTAAAATAAATTCCGTAAATCTTAGATAACTAGAAATCTGTTATGAATTATTGGAATCTCCATTAATTAGTGGAGGCTCCACTAATTATGGATTTATGTGAATTATTAGAAGATTTTTATGGATGTCCACCATTTAGTGGAGACACCATTAATTGAAGATGATGTATGCCATGATGTATTTCACTAATTAGAGCTCTATAAATAGAGCTATTCTCTAAGTTTGTAATACACCATCATTTTGTGAAAGAAAGATTAGTGAAAGAAAGATTGGAGAAAGAATTGTGAGAGAAAGAAAGAGAGAAGTTTGAAGAGAAATTCTTGTGCAAAGAATAGTTAGAATTTTCTTAGTGTGTAGTGTGTAGATTTTATTCTAACACTACCCTAATTTTATAACAAAATCACAATTATTGAAACAATTTTTAATGTAGTAGTTGATTTTTTCCTTCTAAAAAAAGTGTTAAATTATTATTTTTTAAAGTTTAGTACACAAATAAAAGATGTGAATTAAATTAAAATTTATTATCTGATAAAAAATATTTTTTACCAATTAAAATATAATAATAATAGTATTATATTTATTTCACAATATAAGTCGTTTTAGACCCATGCACAAGAATTAAGAATTCTAAATTTTAGATAATTTAAAATTAAACTTTTAAAAACACTTTTAATTAAGTATTTGTCTGTTTTGGGAATTGGAAAGAGTTAGATTATAATTAGTGAAAAGAGAATGATTGGGGGGGTAGAATAGGAAAAAAAAGTAATAAATATTTATAAAATTTTGTAAAATAATTTATATTGTAAAAAAAATTTTAAATTTAAAATAATTTATATTGTGAAATAGAGATAGGAATAAAAAGTAAAATTGCACTTAGAGTGGGGGGAGTGGGTGGGAGTTGTACTTGTACATGAGAAGGCTGCGTGAAACGTTCATAACGGCTGGACCGCGGAGCAAAGCAAATCCTCCAATTTGAAAAAGGGAAAATATGGTGGGGAGAGAGAGAGAGAGATGAATCTTAACATTTGGTTTCATCATCCGTAGATACATATGCATACATGCATATAGATACAAGAAACTCAAGTGGTAACGGCCATGGAAACCCTAAGCGAGAGAGCTGCATTGATCAGGGAATCAATGCAGAAGAGTCAGGCCGTCACCGATGGTATGGTTGCCATTCTCGGCTCCTTTGATCACCGTCTCTCCGCCCTCGAAACTGCCATGCGCCCTACACAGGCATGCCCATTCCCCCGGCCCGAATTTCCGTTTCCGTTATTCTTTCTATTTACTTTGATGAATACGTATTAAGTAATATCTCTATATCTATAGGCAAGTAAGATTATTATATGTTTCTGAGCTTATTGTGATTCGATGCTCGCGTACACCGCCTTCTGATGCACATGGAATTGCTAAGCTATGATTCTCTCTCTGCAAATCTCATTGCTTGTTATTGATTTTTTTAGTCTCTTGGTTTATGGATGGTAGTTAAGAACGCATTCAATTCGGAGGGCGCACGAGAACATCGACAAAACACTCAAATCTGCGCAAGTCGTTTTGGGCCAATTCGATCTTTCTCGTCAGGTTTTTCTTTTTCTTTTTTGTATGCGGACCAGCTTTAGTTTCTTTATCTTGTTGTACTTCTAGGGTTGTCCAAGTGTTAGATAATGGCAGGAGTTGGTTGCTCGTATACGTTCAGTGATCATACAAGTGGAATTGACATTAGGATTCAGTTTTGGTGCTGGGTTTGTTACATGTTCAGATTAGTTAGCTATATGCAATTTTATGTCATTTTAGTAAAAGTGAACTCTTCAGTCCTTGGAGAAGATCAAATTCAAGAACTTCATTATATCCATTCTAAGTGCTCTATTTCATTAGGCAGATGCCAGAATACCTATAGAATACAAAATATACCTCTTTCTTTTTTCTTTGATAGATTTGCTAATACCAAATTCTCGTTGTGAGCAGTAAGAAGCAGTAAGTTTTTCAAATTAGGGATGGTCGGTGAAAATACTGCATGCAATACAGTTTGTACTTATAATATGTGACAAAATTGAATCCACTAGTAGCTAATTTAAAGTTTTGTAGCTCCTTTTGTTTATTGTAACATACAAATCCGCACTCAAAATGTTTTTCTATTCTTGTGACATATAAACTGAGACTTCAAAAATTTTGTTTGGGGATGATTTAGAACTTATTGAGCTTTTTAATACACTCCCCCAATATATTTTAGAAATCAGGTAAATCGAGTTTGGAGGAGCACTATTACTGAAACCAGACATGATCATTATCTTGGTTGAACTGAAACACCCATCAGATTTTTATTTTTAAATTTTGCTTCCAGTAAGTTATTAAATTTTGTTTTAGAGACATCATTTGTGAAAGCTCATTGGCTTTTAATTGCCAAACTTATTAAGAAAAGTGAAGTTTAGGATTGTAATTTTAAATTGGAGAATATTTTTGTTATCAGCATACTTCTCATTTTCCATGCACATCTATGACATTGACAAAGATTTGGTAACCTGGATTATTTTTAATATCATGATCCACATAAGTGCTCCTTCATTCTTCAGGCTGAGGCTAAAATACTCAGAGGTCCACATGAGGATTTGGAGAGTTACTTGGAAGCAGTTGATCAGTTGAGGAGTATAGTTAAATTTTTCAGTGGTAACAAAAGCCTTCAGAGTAGTGTTGGTGTGGTCAACCATGCCAATAACTTACTGGGAAAGGCTATCTGTAAGCTAGAAGAAGAATACCGACAGCTTTTAAACTCATATAGGTTTGTTTTGATGTAAACTGTCTCCTTTTTGTGTGTGTGTGTGTGTGTTTTAAATTTTATTTTGTGGATTTCTCTGACCTTTTTGCATTACTATAACCTTAGCTGAACAATATACTTTTCTTGTTTATTTGCAAATAATTTTGCACTTTCTGTTGAATGCATGATTTCCAATTTATATTGTGTGTAAATTTATTTGTTTTTCAAAGCATTTTAGCTATCCTAATTTGGTTGAGTTTCAATTTTGTTTCAGCAAGCCGGTGGAACCTGATCGTCTCTTTGATTGCCTGCCCAATACTATGAGACCATCTGCAGCATCCCCTGCGCATGGTGATGCTGGTGGCTTGAAACACACTTCAGAGCACCAAAACAAAAGTCTAGAAACTGTTGTTTATCATCCTCCTACTCTCATCCCACCAAGAATACTTCCTTTACTACATGACTTAGCACTTCAAATGATTCAAGCTGGACATCACCAGCAAGTATTCAATATTTACAGGTAAAGTAAATTCACTGGTTCAGGATGCTGTAATGAGGGTAAATTTGCTTTTGCCTATATATACACGTATGCATATTGATTAATCATATATTAAGCAATCGCGTTTGCACATCCTTTAATAAAGGACACAAAGAACAATGCCATGCATGGTATGGAATTGCATGCAAGAGATAATACTAAAGCCAGATCAACTGTTACATGAAACCTTATTCATGTTAATTATATTCCTCACATTCTCTTTAAGACAAACATGAATCAAATCTTACGTATTAGTTGTCTCCTTTGAAATGATCTTGAAGAATGCCTGAGCAGTATCTTTACCTTTGTGCAACCATTTAAAAGTCTGAGCCTGTTCTCCCTTTCTGCCTCAAATATATGCAATTTTTTTCCCACCTTTGTTATGGCTATAACAAGACAGCTTAAAAATGCCTAAATAATGCTTGAGCAGTACCAGATAAAGGCGCCAAAAAAAAAAAAAACCAACCAGCAAAATTGAAGTATGACACCCAAAGGAAAGCATCTCTGCCATGAATTGCAGAAAAGTAATTACTGTATGCCAGAAGAGTAAAACCAGATAAGATCTCTGCCATGAATTGCAGAAAGGCGCTCTTCTTACTTTACTGTAACTGTACTATATTTGTAGAAGTAATGAAATTTGGAGCATAAAAATTGACCATAAAAAAGTGAGGCTGCATTGGAATAGTAAACAAATTTCTCTATCTAGTCTATTCTTGTAAGACTTCTGACCTCATCTTGATTTTTGTGCTTTTCAAAATAATTTGATATTTATCTTCCTAAAAGGGCAAAACCCACTATAGTGACTGAGCTTTGGTGTTTTCATGGATTAGAAATGATTGAATGGTATACAATGGATTAGCGAAGAATGAGTATGAGAACCTGATGACAATGGAAATTTGTGAATAATTTTTGCTGGATAACATGATGGTTGGCAAGGTGCTCATATCATCTTTGATTTAATGCCAATAATATAGTATTGCCTTCTTGCTCATAAGAAACACAGGGGTAACTGAAGATCCTTAACTTTATTGCTTGTGTGGCATAGTCATCATCTTGTGCTATAACACCTAGATGTAATGAGACAATGTTGGTGCAATAGCTCAGCTATGAAATTCATCAAGCAGAGTGGTTCTTTAGAACTGATGAAGAAAGTCTTGGAAGTAAGTTATTCTTAGGTAAAGGCATCTTAAATATGTTTGTCAGCCACTTTCTGGCTCAGGTAGTATACTAGCATCAAATGTGCAACAGCTATCAAGATTGCTGACATGGTATCCTTGAACTTGGCATTTTCTAATTTCTTTGTTAATTTGGCTACAATTTCTATTTGATATCCAGGGAAGCCAGGATTTCAGTCATGGAACAAAGTATTAAAAAACTAGGTGTGGAGAGACTAAGTAAGGACGATGTACAGAAGATGCAATGGGAAGTTCTAGAGGCAAAAATTGGAAACTGGATCCATTTCATGAGGATTGCAGTGAGGCTCTCTCTCTATATATTTTTTCTACTTCATTCTTTAAGGGATCTAATTCCTACTAACCATCCTGACTATCTTATCTGATATAGGTTAAACTTTTATTTGCTGCTGAAAAGAAAGTCTGTGATCAAATTTTTGAGGGTAATGATTCTGTCAGAGATCAATGTTTTGCAGAAGTCACAGGAAACAGCGTCGCAGTGCTTCTTAGTTTTGGAGAGGCTATTGCCAAAAGCAAAAGATCTCCTGAAAAGCTATTTGTCCTTCTAGATATGTATGAGATAATGAGAGAGCTTCAGTTGGAGGTATGATGCATTACCCTTAATATAACTGTCTATTTTAGTATAGAAATGAACAGATATTCTTGCTTTCCTATACCTCTCTTTTCTGATGCTTGACCTTTTTATTCATAATTATTTCTTGTTTGATTTCCTTTTCTCTAAACAACAGCATCTAGGATAGCAATATGGTGCACTTCAGTCTGTGCTAGGTTGTTTAACAGACATTAGCTTTTTCTGTTCCTTTTTTATTTTATTTTTTTTCTTTGAAGCACAAATTATTTATGCTTGATGTTTTTGTTTTGATTGATTGAACCAGAGTAGTAATGGTTTAATTGTATGCATATCAAGCTGATCTAGAGGGAGGTAGGAAAAGCACTTTTGCTTTGGATTGCTTTTGGGGGAAAAAACTTTTGTAGTCTTTTAGTTAATAATGGAATTATTTTAGTTACATCTTTTATGATGAATGTATAAAGCCAAAGCATAAATTCTGTAGAACAATGAACAAAAATAAACTCATGCTAATTGTTTATCATTGATGCTAGATTGATATAATCTTTGCAAGTAAATATTGTGGTGAAATGCGAGAAGCTGCTGTCGTTTTGACCAAGCGTTTGGCTCAGACAGCTCAAGAGACCTTTGCTGATTTTGAAGAAGCTGTTGAGAAAGATGCAACAAAAACTGCTGTTCTTGATGGAACTGTTCATCCTTTAACTAGCTATGTGATTAACTATGTGAAATTTTTGTTCGAGTAAGTCTGTGGGCCACATATCCCCTATCACATTCTTTATCTTCTTCTTTAGGGAAGCATCACATATATTTTGTGGCTTGTATACAATTAATCATGTTGTATACTTGGGCTAATATTCGTCCATTTTCTTAGATCCTTGATGACATAAAGACTTTCTGAGTACTGGGCTTTGAATATTTACAGCTATCAGTCAACATTGAAGCAACTTTTCCAAGAGTTTGATGATGATGATGCAGTTGAAAAGTTAGCAACGTTAACGACCAGGATAATGCAGGCTCTACAAAGTAACCTGGATGGGAAATCTAAGCAATACAAAGATCCTGCTTTGACTCAATTGTTTCTGATGAATAATATACACTATATAGTGAGATCTGTTCGCAGGTATACTCTATTAGAAGTTCATCTTTGAGGTGCAAAGACTGCAGCAAACTAAGTTGATGCATCTTTTGTTATTTCTAGGTCAGAAGCAAAGGATTTGTTAGGGGATGATTGGGTACAAATACAGAGAAGAGTTGTCCAACAACATGCAAATCAATACAAAAGAATCTCTTGGTCTAAGGTTTATTATTCTATCATAAATTACCAAGTGGTCAATGTTTCTGGAAAAGTTTACCACCTTGATTGCTTTTCTTGTACTTTTAGATTGTTCCAAGGTTCTTCTTATCCTGATCGATTCATCAATACATTAACTTCTTTCTTTTACTTCAAAAGCTAAAAGGATGACTGTGAATAACAAAACTAGATATCAGTCAAATCTTTCATGTCTTGATAATCACTGGTCTTTATTTAATCATGTTCTCAGCTTCGGGCTTATGCTTTCTTTTAGGTAGGCTTTGATGGATTTGCATTACATGGGTTCTTTTAGTAACATATCAAGGCATTTACCTTTGCCTCTCATGAAAACCTAAGAAACAGATTTGACCATTTGGCTAATGTTCTCCTCAGTTATTAGTTAATAGATTTTTTTTTTTCCTTGTACCTCTTGATGCAATTGTGCTATAGGAAATCAGCTTCCTCAGTCAATCCCCCAGACCACGATTAGACGTATTGGAAAGCATCCAACTTTCTGCTAGATGGATCATGCATTTATTTATTTATTTATTGCTTCTCCCTTTTCAATTTCAAATTAGCGTTTAGGAAGTCAAGTTCATTTATTAGAAACTTCACTTCTTTTCCGCATTCTACTCTTTGGATGTTTTTCCATCCTTTAAATATAATTGTCTTGTGAAGTCTATTTCAACTTTGACCAAATTATGTCTTTAGACATACTAAATAGATGGTCGTTGTTCTCCAGATTCTACAGTGTCTCTCCATTCAGGGACTTTCTTCAGGTAGTAGCGGTTCATATGGATCTGAAGGCAGCACCAATGTTAACGTTTCACGTGCAAATATTAAAGACAGGTTCAAGACCTTCAACATGCTCTTTGAGGAGATTCATCAAAGACAATCTCAATGGACGGTTCCTGACAGTGAGTTGCGTGAATCTTTGAGACTGGCGGTAGCTGAAGTCCTTTTGCCTGCTTACAGATCTTTCGTGAAACGTTTTGGGTATGTTTGCTCAATTTTCTATACTGCTAAAGCAAAAATTGAGGAATCTTACCATTCCACCGTTTTTTCAAAATCATATTTCTTTCTTATTGATTTTGTGGAGTGTTTTATATGCTCAGGCCCTTGATTGAAAATGGCAAAAATCCCCAGAAGTACATCAGATACAAACCAGAGGATCTTGAGAGGATGCTGGCTGAGTTCTTTGATGGGAAAACATGGAATGAAACCAGGCGATAGTATAATTTATTAGGGAAAAAAATAATATAGAATAAAACAGTAGCTTGTCAAATTGGCGTTTTTGGATGTACATGCTATCAAATAATTAAAGCACAGCAATTATATTTTCACTTGGGTTTTGTACAAGGTAATTGTAATACTGTTGCAGATATTAAAAACTACACCGCTTTAAGCACCTTCACGTCATGAGATTTTTTTGTTCTATTGTGGGAAAGTACATTCTTACGTAAGTCTTGTCGAAATAGAGAAGAAGAAGAAAGTAAATTGCAAAAATCTGATGAAGAGGAAAAATGAACTGTTTCATTGCTTTTTCCATAATCCAATACATAGTGTTTATATACAAAAGAATCAATAAAAGTATATGCAAAAAAGAATCAAGGCTAAAATCTTGTAATCAACTAACCAAAATGAATTCAGCATTTTTGGTGTGATCTTCCTGCGTGCATATGTTGTGCATCTATCTAGGTGGTTCTTGTCCAGCTGGCCTGTGATCCATATCAGCTGCAGTTGATGATGTGGCTGCTGACTGGGATAATGACATGGTAGCTGTGTCAACACTCCCTCCCCCTCAATTCAGGATGCACATAAGAGAATCCAAAAAAGGTTGATAACAGGCAAGGCTGACAAATTGTTGATGAATTGAACTGGTGGCAGGGCTTTGGTAAAAATATCTCCTAGTTGAGCTGATGAACGGATTGGAAATGGTTTGATGAGTCCTGCTATATATTTTTCTCTAACATAGTGACAATCAATTCCAAATGCTTAATTCTCTCATAGAAGCTGGTATTTTCTGTAATGTGTAGTGCCCCTTTATTGTCGCAGAAAAAGGGTGTAAGTTGATTAAGTGTAATCTACAATTCTTCAAGCCTGTATGTCAACCACTATATTTCACATGTAACTTGCCTTATGGCTCGATATTCTGCTTCTGTAGAGTGAAGGGAAACGGTTGTATGTTTTTTAGATTTCTAGGAGATCAGTGATTCTCCAAGAAAAACACATAAACCAGCCACTGATTTTCTTGTTGTTTTACATTCTCCCAATTTGAATCACTGTAAGCTGTCAATGCTTTGTTGGAAACTGCAGGATAAAATAAACCTTATCTAGGAGTAGCCTTGAGATACCTTAACACTCTATGCACTGCTTGTAAGTGCAATTTTGTAGGATTCTCTAAAAACTGGGACAATTGCTATACACTATAACAAATATCAGGCATAGTAGCTGTAAAATATAATAATTTCTCAATAATCTGCCTATAAACCTGATTGAAGACAAAGTTTTGTCTTCCCACTGTAGTCCATAGGTGTAGAGATAGGTTTGCTTCCAAGAAATCCAAACTTTTCCAACATTTCAAGGGTGTATTTCCTTTGGCAAAGGGAAATCCCTGCTTTTGATCTTGCTATCTCATTCCCAAGGAATACTTCAAAGTCTCCAATCCTTAATGGTAAATTCTTGATGCAATTGCTTCTTCACTTTGTCAATTTCATTGAGATTATTGCCTGCCACAACAGGTCATCTACATACACCAAAAGTAAGATAAAACAGCCTTCATGCTTCCTGATGAACAAACTGGGATCACTATAAGCATTTCTGAATTTCTGTTGTAGCAGAAAAGTACTGAGCTTCTAATGCCATTGTCTGCTGGCCTGCTTTAGTCCATACAAGGACTTTTGCAGTTTACAAACCAGGTGATAATTCCATATACACTTCCTCTATCAAATCACCATGCAAAAAGGCATTGTTAACATCTAATTGATGGAGAAACCAACCTTCTTGTGCTGCTAGTGCTAACAAAACCCTGATAGTTGTCATGAGGATTACAGGAGAGAAAGTTTCTAGAAAATCTATCCCAACTTGTTGTGTATACCCCTTTGCTAGGGATGGAAATATGCCGGCTTTTAACAGGGGCTTACGGCCTAGCTTGGTTTAAGCATGGCTTGACCTGAGCTTGTTTAGTAAATGAGCCAGACTTAGGCCTTAAATTAGGCCTGTTTAGTTAAAAAGGCCGAACCTATTTCATAAAAGCCTGGCCTAAAACCTATCAGGTTTAGCCTATTTATATATTATATATCACATAACTATTATATATTTTATATTAATTGTAATATATAGAATTATATGTATTTTATATAATACTTATCTTGAACATATAAAATAAAAATTATATATAAAATTTATTAACTTTAACATATAACATATTATTAGTTTATTTATATATATTATATATAAAAATTAATATGAACCTAAACTAAATTGAGATTAAAAAAAAAGATTATATATTAACAGACTTTTAAATAGACTTCTAAACAAGCTAGACTTTTATGCAGATCATGTTTGAGCCTAAAAAAAGTCTTCTATAGGTTAATAGGCCAGGCTCAGGCCTTAAGCCTACAATGTAGGCCCAGACCTATTTAGCCAAAGCTTGGCCTGACCTATTTCCATCCCTACTCTTTGCCACTAATCTAGCTATATACTTTCTTATATTACTATCTGCCTTGTGCTTAATCTTGTATACCCATTTGCAGTTAATTGCCTTCTTATTTGGTGGTAGTGGTACTAAAGACCAGGTTTAATTATGTTCAAGAGCTAAAATTTCTGTTCTCATAGCTTGCTTCCACTCTTCTGACTGCAAGGCTTCCTGAAAACTATTAGGTTCTTTATGCAATGTCATATTCATTACAAAGGATTTATACTCAGGGTGTAGATGATGCAAGGTATAAACTGAATGTATGGAATGTGGAGAAGTATACTGTGAAAGGTTGCAAATATAGTCATTGAGGTATGTTAGTCTATGCCTCTCTCTAATGGACTTTCTTGGAGAAGAGGAATGTTGAGATTGTTGGCTTGGACTAGCAGAAGATTCCTCAATGTGACGAAGTGAAATTGAATGCATTAAAACCTCAGAATGAGCATCTGTATGCATCAATGTATCAACAATATGATCATGTTGAATCCGAGGGGTGATCAGGTTAATGGCAACTTTAGTTTTGAAAGGAAAGACAAATTCAAGAAAGATGACATCTTTGGAAACAAAAATCTTATTAGACTTGAGATCAAGGAGGAGATAACCTTTATTGGTAGGTGAAAAACTTAAATAGATTGAAGGTTTTTCTCTAGGATCAAACTTGGAATGATTTGGTTCTAGATTTGATACAAAACAAAGGCAACCAAAAACTTTGAGGCTTTCATAGCTAGGGAGTTTTGAGCTCATAAGGACTCCCATTCTCTGGCAGAGACGTAGGTGTAAAATTGATAAGAACGGTTGCATATTGAATGCAAAACCCGAAAGTGCAATAGGAACATTAGACTATAATTTCAGGGTTCTTCTAACGTTCAGAAGGTGGTGTTTCCTCTCCACTATGCCATTTTGTTGTGAGGTATAAGGGTGTGTTCTTTGATGTATAATCCCTCTAGACCGATAGAAATCAAGCATGTTAAATTCAGTACCATTTTCAGTTCTGATAACATTGATTTTCTTACTGAATTGAGTATCAACATAAATAGAAAAATCATGAATGAGCTGTTGAGACTCTGCCTTAGATTACATATTAAAAATCCAGGTAAATCTGGTGTAATCATTAACTATAGTCAAAAAATATTTTTGGGCATAAATTGTATAAAGCCCCCAAATATCAACATGAATTAGATCAAAAGAAGCATAAAAAATGGAGAAACTAACAGGAAAGCTGAGTCTATACTATTTAGTAATAGGAGAAACAATACAAGTATCATGTTCATAGTCTATTACAATAAAAGCTGCATCCTTAACATGTTTAAGCACTCTATTAGATACATGGCCAAGTCTGTAATACCACAGTAATGATTTAGGAAAAGGAAAAAAGCAAAAATGGTAGAAGTCTAAAATTTCTACAAGTTTTGTAGATTGAAAAATGGGAAGTATTGAAGGTTTTGTCACGCAGAACATGCCATGATGGAGATAGCTAATCCAATCATCTTCTGTCTGGCAGTATCTTGGATAAGATAGAAATTGGATTGGAAGATCAATCTGTAATTTGTTTGGTCAATCAATTTAGAAATAGAAATAAGATTGAAGCGGAAGGTAGGAACTAAAAACACATCAGTGAGAACTGAGTGATCTGATAGTTTGATAGTTCCCTTTTGAGTGACTTTAACAGATTGACCATTAGACAAACTAACAAACATATTGGGCACAGAAACATAGGAATTAAAAAGCTGTCGTGATGTGCAAATATGATCAGATGCCCCTGAGTCTAGAATCCAATGCAATGAATGAGAATCACAAGAGGAACCAAGACCTTTCTCATTGAACCTTGCAAGAAGAACAGTAGCTTGATTAGCTAAGGGGTCAAAATTTATGGCTCCTAATTCAGGCCCCTTTTTTTTTGTAGCAAATCCATCAATTGTTGATATTGAATTGCAGTTAATCCATACAAGCCATCAACTACTGCACCATTGTCTTGTGATTTAGGTTGTATGACCCTTACAACACCCCCCCCCCCCCCTTGTTGAGTTCCTGCATTCTTCTTTCCTTTGTATCCAACATGATATCTATGTTTCTTATAGCGCGTATCTATTGTGTGGCCATTCAAGCCACAATGTGTACAATATAGCTGCTTCCTATTTAACCTCCTAAAATGCTATACTGTATTAGTAAATTGAACAAGCTGGGAACTGAATGAATTTCCTCCTGACTGCATATTTTTGTTTTGTGTCACAGGCAACATGCTTGATTCCACAATTGAATTCATATTCCCAATTGGTAGACTAGTAGTCAATTTATTTCCTGTTGTCATAATTGGATGCTTTATAGACTAAGATTACTAGCACTTGAATATCCTGTCCCTCTCTTAGTTTTCAATGCCATTGAGAAGGCTTGATTTATACTAGGCAAAGGAGACATCGGCAACACTAGAGGTTTCAGAGTGCTAAGATTGTCATTTAGTCCTTTCACAAATCTGATCATACCTTCTACATATTTCCTAATGTTGCTTGTTTCAGTACAAGTACAACAAGAAATAGGTCTTAGATCAAGCATCTCATCCCATAGTGATTTCAAGTTAGTAAAAAATTGAGTGACAGGAACAACCTTGCCTCAAATTGTGTATTTCCTCCAATAGATATGATAATCGAAGCATATCACCTTGATTAAATCTCTCATTCAACTCATTCCACATATCAGCAACAGTTCGGTTGTAAACTATAGATTTGGCTATCTCTGGAGTGCAAGACTTCATTAGCCATGCCATTATAAGATTATTGAATTGTCTCCATGGTTCATACATCCGATCAACAAGTGCTGGTGTCTGCCTAATGAATCTATGAACTGTTCTTTGTGCTTGCAGGAAAGGACAATTCGCATAGATCGACTCCATGTTTGGTAATTACTCGCATCTAAAGGTGGTGTAATGAGCACAAGAGAAGGGCAATCATTGAGATGGATGTAGTATAGGTTAAGAGCAACATATTTTGCAATTGCAGGTGCAGAATGCGCCATGAAAATAGTTGAGAACAAAAGATACTATAAATCAAAATCCAGAACACTTTAAAATGAGCTCTAATACCATGTCGAAAAAGAGAAGAAGAAGAAAGTAAATTGCAAAAAGCTAATAAAGAGGAAAAATGAACTGTTTCATTGCTTTTTCCGTAAGCCAATACATAGTGTTTATATACAAAAGAATCAATAAGTATATACAAAAAAGAATCAAGGCTAAAATCTTGTAATCAGCTAAGCAAAATGAATCCAGCAGTTTCGATATGATCTTCCCGCTCGCACAAGTTGTGCATCTATCCAGGTGGTTCTTGTCCAGCTAACCTGTGATTCATATTAGTTGCAGTTGATGATGTGGCTGCTGACTAGGATGATGACAAGCAGCTGTGTCAACAAGTCCTTCTTAACTAAATTTTTAAGAGCAATTATGATTTCGTTCATAGAACCAGTAATTATAGTTCCACTCAATACATATTCATTCAAAATAACGAATAAAACTATATTTGCGTCAACGCAATCTTATATAGCTCTATATAATATTTTCTTCGTTCCTATTTATCTGTCACACTTAACTACTTCACACAATTTAAGAAAAATTAATTAGTCTCTTAAATTCATACAACTTTATTTATACATTCCAAAAGTACCCATGGATTTAATGTTCTCTACAACTATTTTCTTACTTTATTTGTACCCATGAATTTAATATTCTTCACAACTATTTTCTTATTTTATTTGTTCAACTTTCTCTCTAAAGTTATTACACTCTTATTTTCTAAAGTTATTTAATGTAAGGGTATAGCAGTAAAATTAACATTAATGACACCTAAATTTTTTCAATATGACAAATAAAAAGGGATGGAGGGAGTATCATTTTTGTTAGTCTTGTCAAATTTGTTAGTTAGTAGACATATACTCCTTTTGTTTCGAAATAAATATTCATGAAACTCTTTACCCACAAATTAAAGGTATTGAGAATAATATTATAATTTGTATAAAGTTTCTGTTCTATCCATATTATACACGACATCAATTGGTTAATGAAAATTTCTAAGGAGTAAGGAGAAAAAAGAGTTTTAAAAAATTGTGTGATTGAGTTAGAATAAATAAAAATAAAATAAAATAAAACTAATCATTAATTTTATAAATATGTATACGAATATTTATTTTTAAACAAATTCCTTTGCTTGTCTCCTGAGACACAGATTTTGAGTTGCTCAATCTACAGTTCCAAACAGTAGAAAAATTTGAAAGGCGAGATGTTATCTTGGATAGATCTGATCATTAGAATTCATCCCGAAACCATCAAATAATAGTCAGAATTCATCTTGATATTAGGATTCATATTAAACTTTGATCTATGTACATTTTTATATACGTGTTTTTGGTGAGTTTGTACTGTGAGTTGCATACAAATTTGTGTGATGATTGTAAGAGAAACTATGGAGCAATTTGGGATGCACAAATTGTGCAGCGGAAATCCCTTGAGACACGGCCAAGCCAACAAGAAACGGCTGATCAAGAAAGAAGACACCCAAAGTGTTTGCTTAAGCGTCCCATTTTCACCGCAGATTCTTTTGCTGTTGATTCACTTGCTTTCATTGATTACATTATAATCATATGCTATCCATCACCATAGCTTTCGGCCTCTCTCTTTCTTCTCCTTCTTGAGATATATAGTTTTTTCTTTTCATTCTCCGCTTTTGAATTTCTCTATAGTCCATCTTTGTTCTCTGTTTCTGTTTGTTTCTCTCCTCTCAATATAGAGGAGGGGGAAGGAAGAGAAAGGTGAAACACCATGGATTCTAGGCCTGATCATCGATCAAGTTCTGTAATGGGATACCCCTCCTTAAATGGGTACCCAACTTATCCAAATGGTCTTGGCAAACATCCACCACCACCACCACCACCGTACGGGATGCGATACCAGGGAGGCTCTGGTTATGCTTTGCCTTATCATGGCTACCCCAATCCTCCACCTACTGCAATTACCAAAGATTTTTCGTCCCGATCATTCACTATGTGGTACAACTCCGATAATGTTGGTCAGTGGGAGACTGAACCAACCAATACAGAGAAAATGGCTCGCTTAATGTTTGCCACGACGGTCACCTTTCTTATTAGTATGGCAATGGTAAGCTTGGTCGTCTGGCTTCTCTTAGGTACAGATGTTCCTGAGTTTCAAGTGGCATCCCTCTCGGTATCCAATCTTACCGTTTCTGGTTCCATGATACACACCAATTGGGCCGTTAATATTACAATCACCAATCCAACCTCTCAGTTGAGAATCAGTTTTGGAGAAATAAAAGTTTCATTTTTATACAGAGATTATCCCTTGGCAATGTCTTCGGTTGAGCCCTCGTATTCGCAGGGGCAGATTCAGGGTGCGAACCAAGTTAATATGTTTATCAAAATTGAACATGCAGAATCCACATTCAAATCAGATGTAGCGTCGGAATTTATTGCGGACCAAAACACTGGAATTTTATTTGTCAGCTCGAGGTTTCTAGTGGGGTCTAAAATTTCCACACTCACTGGGTGGACTCAGGGCACCTTAAGAGTCTGTTGTGAGGATTTAAAGATTATGGTCAAGCCTGATGGCGAGGGCCAATTGACAGAAGACAGTTCCAAGACATGTCTAATATATGCATGATTGTGGGTGAGTTTCAGATTACAATCTTCGTCTCTTCCTTGATATGATCCGTCATTCTTACGGATGAAACATTAATTTTCATGAATTTTAGTCTCGATTCTTCATTCTTTCTCTGGTGTCTATATTTTCTGGTCTTAAAATTACATGCAATATCGATCATGTTAGGCTGTTTTATCTATACCAAATCAATTTTAAGCCCAACTCTCTGACTTGCACTGACCTTTTGCAGGTCTGAATGAAATCAATCAAGGGCCTGTGCAGGCTGCATAGATCAATTTTGTAGAATATTACGATCCAAGTACTTTTTACTTTGCATCCCATGAAAACCTGCTCGGGTTTCCTTACGTGTTCCAGATGGTGTTTCATATCCTGTACTACTCTCAGGGCAGTACATCCCATGCCTGCTGGGGAATTAGAGATGGAGAAGAGTCCCAAACAAGCTGCATTTATCTCCGAGGCTATACTACTAAAGTCCTCAGCCTGCCTATAAATCTATTAATAATATGCTGTGTATTTTTCTTGTGGTCTTGAACTTTTTTCTTTTTTTCTGTTGTTTTTGGGGTTTGGGAAGGGGGGACTGTGCTCTTGCTTCCTGGATGCAGAGGTTCCCGAAATCATGATTTATAGGCATAGGTATAGATTTTTGGCATTTTGGATATCATTTGATGTACAACCATTTGCTTGAGTAGTACTTTCTCTTAGGGCAAATTTATGAAATGATGAGAGGGGTCCATAAACATCATTCAGTTTCTATCCTCTTGTTTTGAATGAAAATATGAGTCTCTTTTTACAAAGAATTGTTTATGTGACAACCTTCTGTGTAGTGATAATTTGATTTAGCTGATAAGGAAATAGAACAATGGAATCATATTGGAAAGCTTAGCCATTTATCCTCATAAATATAATCCCTAATGGAACATGCACTAGGAATGTTGTTAGGTAAGATGAAACTTTGGCTCGATATAATATTGAATTCTCGTCAAATATTTTGATAGTAGAATTATTTATTTAATTGTGTATGAAAATTTTCATATCATTTTAGAATATTTAATTTTATTTTTATCACTCAAACTTCAAGCTTTTAAGAACCATTAAGGTAATGGCAAAGTAATAGATATAGTACCTATTTTTAGTTCAAGAAAACTAAATTCAACTCTTGAAATATTGAAAAAAAAAAAACAAAAATGATATCATGTTTGAATTAATGGAAAGGAGATAAGAGGAAAGGAGAGAGTAGTAAAAAGTAAGAAGAAAAAAATAGGGAGGGGATGATGAGATTGAATATTTATTATGTTTGGACAATAAAGCATAGAAAAAGGATAGACACGTTAGTAAAATTTTGTTCATATTTTAAGTAAATATAAGTATACTAATCTTTTGTTAACACAAAAAATTCTTAAGTGTGGATCGAGAGGAAGGAGAGAAGAGGAAAGGGTAGTAGTTAGAGGGAGCAAAAATGGGAAAATTCTTGCTTGAAACTATAAACTCGGGACTGTATGTATTAGAAAGTAGTATCATACAACTTGCATTGTATACGGTATAACTTGTCAATTCTTACAATTCACGTGGATTGAATTCATGCTAAAATTTCCAAAGGATATAAAAAGAAAAGATTGAATGTTTACTGTGTTTGCATGGTTAATATAGGAGAGGAGAGATAGGTAAATCATTAAGTGTTATATTTATTCATGTTGTTAATTAAATAACTATAAATATCTTATAATATAGATATCTCTCCTAATAGGAAAAAAAAATCACTTAAAATTTAGGCTTTTTTTTTACACTCTATTTTTATCTACTTTTGGACAAAAATAAAATTGAGCCTTTTAAACTAAACTTAAATGTTTCATTCCCTAATCTTTCCTTCCACGAAAAATTAATATAAACATCTAACTCTATTTCCTTCCCTTTCTTTTCCTTTTAACTTCTTCAATCCAAATATACTATGAAAAAATATTTCCTTCTAAATCTCGAATATATTAAATTAAAGGAAAAAAAGAAATTAATTAATAAATTAACTATACTAAACTTTATATCTATAAGGATATTTTAGAGTGTGGCAATAA
Organism: Voacanga thouarsii; assembly: GCA_026120185.1. Lineage (NCBI taxonomy): Eukaryota > Viridiplantae > Streptophyta > Magnoliopsida > Gentianales > Apocynaceae > Voacanga > Voacanga thouarsii. The sequence goes on from JANUWF010001775.1 coordinate 2,647,782, forward strand.
AAATTTATTAAATGAGATTTTTTGTCTTTATAATTTCGTCCACTTTTAAACAATAATAACGTTATAATTTTTATATTAAACCTAATAGATTTATAATTACGTAATTAATTATAAATATTTATCGTAATTATATAAATAATCATAATTACATGAACCTTATTTATGATTTGTATAATTTAGACATAATAATTATATAAATATCAATAATAATTATATAAATAAATTTCAATACGACCATTCCATCAAATTTTTTTTGAACACATGCTACTTTTAATATCAATAGATTCTTACATTTTTCTAATTTGAACTATGAAATGATTGCATAATTCCTAATCCAAACTTATTACCTTCATTTCCTTTCTAAAAATTCAATTCAAATAATTAAAATCAAAATCTTCCATTTGCTGTCCTCTCTTCTACTGCTCTTTCCCTCAATCCAAATAGACAAATCCATTTCCCACCCTTTTCCTTGTATCCAATCCCTCAATCGAAACATAGTGTAAAGATGATTGATATATTTCTTGTCTTCCCTGCGGTTACTTGCCACAGCCAAATTCTGGAGACTGGAGAGATCCTATTACATCCAATTTTCAACCCTCATTAAATTCGACAATGTCGTTTCTCTCTGCAAAGGCAAAGTGTTTAAACTTGGGATTTCTTCCGAATACGTACAATAGCTCCACCGGCTGTTGTCTTGGCTTCTTCGCAGGAAGGCCACCGAATCTTAGTAAGTTCCTTTTTGTCATCACACTCTCTTTACCTTATGTGTGCTTGTAATTTGATACTTTTAGGGCCTACAAGTGAAAGTAAATCAAGAATCCAACGATTCAGAAAGTCCCCCCGGCCCACCGATCAAAGAGAAAAAAAAAACCCAATTGAAAATGAAGAAAAGTAATCAAGAACCTTATGGAGTTTGGAGTTGCCTGAAATTATTACTACCGAAAGGGTGTTTATCAGTCTTAAATGCTGTTGAAGTATTGGTAAATGCTAGTTTAAATCAGAGAAGTGAAGACGAAAGAATCATCTCTTGCATGTAATTGTAATCTGTTCTTGAATTACTTCTCAGCTCCCACCCAACCCAAATTTTGTCTCCATTGTCATCTTTCTCTTGAGCCCTCCTTATAAAACCTCAAAATGTACGCCCACTGAGTTCTCCTCATCCTCACCTGCTTTCATCAATGGCTTCTGCTGCCGGGGCCACCGCCTCCACTACTGACGGTGAAAAAAAAACTGTCATGGGTCGTCCAGTACCAGCCATCCCAACCGCTGCCAACGTGGTCACAGGAAATCCCCATTTGGCACCATCACCAGAACCATCTCCACCTCCTGTTTACCTCCAGCAACTTTTCCGCCAGAGTGTTCGACGCAATCGCTTCAACCTGCAACGCCGTGATCAAATCCTTCTTTACCGTCTCACTGTCGCAGCCTTGTTCTTCTTTGTGTTAATGGCTTGCATCATTTTCGTGCTTTGGCTCGTCCTTCGCCCGCACCTCCCTCAACTCCAGATTACCTCTGTCAAAGTCTCGCCTCTCTCCACTACCAACTCCAGCGTCTCCGCTGCATGCAACGTTTCCATCCTCCTTGCCAACCCCAACAACAAACTCAAGGCGTTCTATGACAACTTTGAAGTCCATATTCACTATCAACGCACCCAGGCGCTTCTATCGGAAATCCAAGTCCCACCCTTTGCTCAGCCCGGGAAAAGTGACACCTTTTTGCATGCCCATCTTCAGATTAACAATGCAAATGTGGGAAAGGATGCCGTGAAGGCTTTAAAGGAGGATTTGAACCATGGTTGGATCAGCTTTGGGGTTAAAATCTTTGCCTTGGTAAGGCTGGAGAGCAAGGAGTGGAGAACAAGGTCTCAGTTGATGAAGTTCAACTGTCATGATGTAATTATAGGATTCTCTGTAACTAATGGATCTGGGGTTCTCTTAGATCCTTTTAAGGAATGTCAGGTTGCTTTCTGAAGATGAACTAAAACATAGTGCCAACCTAAATTGTAAGACAATCTCGTGATGAACTCAGAGAATAATGAATAAGTGAAAGAAAAAAGAATGTTGCTTCCAATTATGATATGAGTTCATTTCTAGATTTTTTTTTTTTGTTGGGGGGGGTGGGGGGAGGGTGGGTGGGGTGGGGGAATTACATATCCTTTGTTTAGGTAACCATTTCAAGCTAAGAGATGTTACGGTGACTGGTTTAATCTTATGTTCAGGTGACTCTTGACTGCATCAGTTTGCTCCTGACATGCAGAAATCTAATACTCAGATTGAATTTGGAAGGTTCTAATTGACCTAATTTAAGTTTATTGTCTCATTTGGTTCAGATGGTTTTCTGGATCTTGTAAACCTATATCTCTAATTTGTTATTGGGGCAAGGTGCTTGATTGCTATGATGTAGGGTCATTTGTTTCCCTATTGCAGAATAGGTTTTCACGGCATATAGTTATGCAAGTGGTTGGTTGTATTTGGAATTTTCATGTTGACTGAATGGAATTTCATTGTTACATCTTTTTCAAGTGATTGATGGATTTTGTGAAAGGTTATCTCTAATTTTTCATGTAACATGGTGCTTGAATACTACAATGGAGGGAGCATTTATTTTCTTATTGCTTAAATTCGTAAGTTAAAAGGGTTTTGGGAATGATTCCATGAGATTTTTGTCATGTGTTTGTCTACTTAATTGCTTGGTTGTTGATATCTTCAAGAGCAAGGCTTTTCTTTACTGTGAATTACACGCGTTCAGATCAAAGGAAATGTCACTGTGGAGATATTAAACGTTTGTGGTCATCGGAAAATAAAGGTGTTCCAGAATCTCGGAAGCTTCAACGTATTATTTTGTCGTGTGTTGTCTATCATGACAATTAGATGTGTTTAGTAATTGTTTACGAAATTAGTAATTGGCACATTGGTCTGCAAACATAAATATGCTCAAACATTTACTATATTTCATGCAGACACATTATTGGCTTCAAACTGTTGCAATGAAATAGTTGTTCAAAGCTAAGTATTGGCTTTTGAAATATGCAGTGGCATATGGTTGGATGTTTTGTGCTATCTAGTGAGAGATTCTTGGCTTATGTATCAAGTAAAAGAAACAATCTATTTACATCCATAATTCAATTCTAGATCAACATACCTTGTTAAACTGATACTGTCCCAGTAATGAATAGAAGAGCACATAATTTTTAGCGGTTGCATGTTAATTTGCCAATTCTAATGTCTATTTCCTGCTTTAGGAATAATACAAACACATAATCTTGTGATATACTGGATGTATATGTAAATCTGTTGGATGATTTTGTCTCTGGAAAATCTACATTTTTCACAACAAAGTTCTTATTGCTGTAGATCTGACTGAAATAAAAATTTTCAATATTAGGTAAACCAGAGTTTCTCAGCCCGATTTATTTGTCCCTTGGCAGTCACCTTTGTGAATTTAGATGCACTGTTTACAACAAGTCTGTGACAATAGGTTCCTCTATTATTTTCTTCAAGGTGAACTTGTTATTCTCATTGCCCACACATACAGGAACTTCAGTTTTCTCTCTAACTCGTGACTGGCTGGCTATACTTGAAGAATGCAAGAAAGTGGGGAAGTATGATGTGGGACAAACTCGCTAAAGCTGCCCCACAAATGTACCCTAGGATCTGTTAAGACTATGTAGGAAAACCAGGCTATAATGCGGAATCTAGGCTACAAATATTTTAAATAATAACTAAGTAAAAATAAGAGATAAGGAAGAAAACTTTTAGCGTCACACCAAGAGGGAAGGATAAAACCTAGGATATTAAGGCATTGTAGAGAACAATTCTGTAGCCTCTTATTAATGGAGTAATGAAAGCATCGGCATACATTAGTAATAGAGAACTTCTGTATTTATAGACCCAAAATTCTAAGTTAAATACGACTAAGACTCTTTAAGTTTCTAAAAAATATAACTATGACAGTAGACTTCTTAACCAATCAACTTAGAAGTCCTAACTAAAATAGAAATTTAAAGCTCTTAGGAAACTTCACGCTTAGAAAACTGCTACAAACTATAAAATTACTTAAACACTTTAGATCTCTAAAAGACTCATAGACTTAAACTAAATAAAACTAAATATTCCCATATATGACTTTATAAGCTAGGATTTCCAAGATTAAAGCTGGATTGTAGAATCATTGCTTGACTTAGAACTTTCCAATTCTTGCATCCTTTGGTGTTCTGCATCAAAGTACGTGTATAGTTGTGTCCAAAACTGAAACCTTTTTCTATGAAATTGTGTCAGTTTCTTCTTCATTATACTTCTGGACTATCTCTTGCCTCTTTTTATGGAGGAGAGAGTAAATCTTTTCTGTTTTTTTCTGTTTATGGAGGATAATATTATCTCTACCAAGGTGTTAGTGATTTGGATTTTAAAACTCTTGTAATTACTTCTTCATGTAATGCGATGGCTAAAAGATTGCTAGCTCTATCTTTGACTGCTAACATGGATGCTGAGATATCATCAAACTTATGCTTGAGAAAGAAAATAACAACTGCTTATATTTCAGGTTACTTACATCCCATTGGCTGGTGAAAGACACAGGTGTCCAGTGCATCACCTAGATGAGACCATTGTCATTTATTACTCAACAACATTCTTATGCTTATTTGTGAGGTTTTATACAAATAACATGGCATGAGTTACTAATAATGTGGGCTCCTTATCAACTTGCTCATGACATGAAACAATTGTAACTATTGAGCACTTCCAACACAAGCTGGTTTCTATCTGGCTTTCTGAGTAGCTTAATATGTTGTACTCTTTTTCTATACTTCCACTTTAGTTATCAAATTTGGAATTGTTGATCATTTCTCACAAGATTTGACTTTTGAACGCCTTATGCAAGGATTCCAAGAAAGTGTAGATGACAAGGGGGTGATTGTCCCTGTTGATTGCAGGTGCTAAATTCTTCCTTGATCTGTATTTTCGTCTAAGATTTCTAGGATTGTGCTCAGGAGGTTATTAAATAAAAGATTTACTACTAACCAGGTGTTACTTATTAGAGCCAATATTCGTTGATATTTGTTTATTTTTTATTTTGGATCTTGCCTGTCCACAATGTTGGTTTTAACTCTTCTGTCAATATAAAAACTTCATTTTGACATGCATATCAGTTTCTTATAATATGATAGAGGAACCAAATATAACATGATTGAAGTTTGACTTGTATGACTTCTGAGATTTTGGATGGTCATAACTTCTGCCGTTTCTCATAGTGAGGACATTTAGAATATCACGAGAACTACGAATGTCATTTGCAGCTGCATTCTAAGATTACATGTCATGTGGAAGTTATTGTTAAACTCTAATCAGCTGTGTCAAATGGATGCAACGAGAACTTTTTGTGATTTGGAAAGCTCCTAGCTTTTTATAACTTAGCTGTCTTCTTTATTGATAATGAAATTCGTGTGCAGAAGGATAGAATTTTTTAAGTCCTTACGAATGTTTCAAGCTCTACTAATGATCTTTAAAAATTATTTTCCATTGTAAGACAATTCTGATATGGTGCAAATTCTCATTGTCACTCTTCCTTTGAGCTTAATCAAGCACGGCACCAGATTATGCTTTCCTCATGACTAATTTTTCTGCCTCTTAAGTTATTTCAAATCAGTTTATCAGCAGCACCTGTGCATTGGATTTGGTATAATTCTTGTGACTAATTTTTGTCTCCTTTCAAACCCAAAAAGGTATTTCTCAGTAGAAATATTCTAGAAATTGGAAAAATCAATTATCCGTAGTTCGTTCAATGTTTTCGTTTTCATCGATCATCCCATCCTTTTGCAGAAAGAAAATTTTCTGCATGGGGGATTTCTATGCTCTTATGTGAATCTTCTTCCATTCTGATTTATTTTCCAATCATTTACTTGATCAGGTTTTCTGCAAGCCACCTTCTTCAAGATTCCTGTCTTTTTTTTGGTCTTTCTCTTTCTAGAATTCAACTTTTTTAGGTAGGCCTAACATGCAGTCTCACAGCAAACGGATTTGCAGGTGGGATAATCATGAGTGTGGAAAGAACATGTTTATTTCAGGTTATTAGTGATTGATGGATTAATTGATGCTTCTTATGGGCTAAATATGCTAGGATCTAGTTATCACTGTATCTGTCTTTGTGATGCTAAACTGTCAAATAACCAACTATGAGAGTTTCCATATTTTTTTTGCTCAGAACGTGAATCATTGTTCATCCTTGGCATACAACTTTGACTAAGGAACTAGGTAGTAGATTATGCATACAACTGAAATATTTAAATTCTGTATACTTAATCTTGATCTTTAAGTTGATTGTTCCGGAATGTATACTTTTGGATTGCAGGAGTTTAGAAGAAAAGGAGGATATGGATTTTAAGTGTTTGTATTGATTTTATGGAAGGAAGGAAAGGCAGAGAAAGAAAGTGATTTAGTTAAAAAGGTCAAACTTAGTTTTCATTCAAAAGTGGGCAAAAATGGAGGGAAAGGGAACCAATTAATAAATATTTTTTTAGTGACTAAACTGCCCTTATTTTCAGATACTTATACTCAGCTAAAACACAGAAAAACGTGTAACTTGGTAGTCTATTTGTCCTTTTTCTTCCTATTAACTATCCGAATACAACAAATACCAAAGCCTCTCATTGCATTCAGTGATTGTAATAATTGTCAATTAAAAAAAAAATGCTGTTTTTGGAAAGATATAAAGTAATGAAACATGAGAAGATCTGCCAAAAATGTAGTGAATCCACTATGTTCAAGCTATAAAGATCTAAGGTGTTTGAAAAGCATCTTTACAGTTACAGGAATGAAAGAACATGGTACTGATCAACATCAATATGTATAATTATTAGTTTTCTGTTCCCTGATCTGGAATTCTGCTTCCAACTGGAATGCTATATGCTTCAATATATTTCAGAATTTAATTCAAAATGTGGGTCGATCATCAAAGTGATATAACTGTGAAGCTTTCTTATATAACAAGTTTATAAAATGGATGAAGGCTGCGCAATGGAGGGTTCAGGGGATTGGCAGGAGAGGAAATTTCACAAGTTATCCATCTAATCCTTCTCTTATCTCCTTAACAGGTAAGTGGCGGAGTAATACTGTAGTGCTAAATGCAGGGTACATAAAAAACTCAGCTAATTGCTGCTGTTGGCTTTGCAATGTTCACACCTTTGAGTAATTCAAGTGATAGTAGAATGGAAGTTAACTTTGCTTGTCTACTGGCTGTAAAGCTGCCTTAACCTTTGACAAAGATACTGGTTGGCATGAAGTGCTCAATCAGTAGATTTGTGCATGTCCCATATATAATTGATCCTGGCAGTGTGGATGAACTGTGTTTTCTCTTGCAACAGGAAGCCTGCTAAGCTCACCAAACGAAGTCATGGAGGTGAATTGCCCAGGTATCTATTTCTGTTCGCTAGATTTCTTAAGGGAGAGGTTCAAAATGAAGTCTTGGCTATAGTTACTGTTTTTGCACTGGGGAAGGAAGAGCTGGAAAAGAATGAATGTGATTTGGGCTGGGGTTTAAAATTTTTAATTAAAAAATATGGAGTTAAATGGTAAGCTATTTACTAAGTGGAGTCACATCAAATCTATATAAAATTCTAAAAAAATAAAATTTATCGAATAAAATATTAGTCTAATTAAATTAAGGCCTAACTATCTTTAAGTTTGTCAAGTGGGCTTCTCTATATGTTTTACCCAATTGTTGATGACATCACAAATTCTGATCCATTAGCTGATTAAAACTAATCTCAAGTCCAGGCTTATTCTTCTTGTGACATTCCTGTCTACTTCTGGCCCATTCCGTTCTTTTTTTTTTTTTTTTTTTTTTTTTTTTGTGGGGGGTGTGGATTAGGGTGACGATGGGACTCACCCATGAAAAAGATTGCAATTCATGGGAGCAAAAAAAGAAACTTCTTCAATTGAGCTGATACATTATGAATTACAAAATGTACATTGTATAAAAGTAGTAGTATTTGAGTATTCTAGAAATAAAATTTGAGTCCAACGGTCAAAAGCTATCTGGGGTGCAGGGGGTAGGCGGGTTAGGTGGGGGGTGGGTGAAGGTTCTTTTTGATGGAAACTCATAACTTCCTACTTTTAAACACACAGCGTTTACGGCTTTCATTAAACAAAAGCTTACATCTTTTGGTCTGATGAAAAGATGTTAAAATAAGAAACAAAGAAAGAAAGAAAAAGGTGGCTGTGGTTCACCAAGTCTTTGTATTTTTCGATTCCCTGAGATTCTTTCTCTCATTGTCAGTGCCTTACTTTGCCCCATCCCTTCAACTTGAAATGCCTCATTACAAAAAATTTCCCATCAATCAATAGTACTCTGTTTGAACCACCACCACCACACACTTTATTCCTTTCGCTTTTCTAAATTTGTCTTTTCCGGCGAGCCACAAACTTGACGTTCACCCAATCAGGAAGGGTGAAACCCCATATTCCCAAATCGCTCCCTAGCACATACTTTGGTGTGTGTGGTGTGTGTATATATATATATATATGTCTACCCCTCTCAATACTTTCCTTCCATACCTGAATTTATTTCTTTATTTACTTTTATTCTAATTTTGGTTCTCCATTTCACACTAAGCAATGATTACAAAAAAAAAGCAATTCTTACAAATGAGCTGACAAGTGTCACATGTCACATGGCGTGTTTTTGAATTTGAAGTTTATTTTGATAGTTTTTATGAATTACTATTTAGTTATTTATTAAAATAAATATTTTCAAAACGGGTGTCACAATGTACACATTACATCATTGCATTACCTTAAAGAGCCTAACAAAATATAAGAGAAAATGTTGTCAGAATTGATCTCACTTTAACAAAAAAAAGAATCTTAGTATCTAGAATGATATTTAAATTTTTATCCGCGTGTCTTAAAATTTGTTTTACTTTAAAATGTGAGTTTTTTATATAATATTTGATTACGAACATCTTTATTATTTTTATTCTAAAATTTGTAAATAATATAAATTATAATTATAAAATTAAAAATTAAACATGTGAGTGACTTCATTAAAAAAATAATATTATCTATAAACTTGTCTCTCTCTATATATCTCTACTGTTGTTTTTGAATACTACTTGCATTGGTGTTCGGGTGTCACAAAGTACACGTTGATCATTGCATTATCACAGAGAGCCTAACCAAGCAAGAGAAAAAGGGTTAGAAGAAGAGAATTTTCTGACATTCTACTAGGTTCGGAGTTCAAGAATGATATGGTTTGGTTGTAGGGTAGGGACTGTGTGTTCTGTGTGTACTCTGGGGTGGCGGTGGGGGCCGGGGCTGGGGGGGGTGAGAATCAGCATTATTGTCCGTGCTGAAAAGTTGAGTCTTTTGGGATTTGTTTTCGCGTTAGGATTTGGTAGAAAAAGGCCAGCACATAGACACGGATATCATTGGCTTATTTGGTCTTCTTCCTTTGCAAAATGCTTATCCAATTAGCATTTTTCTTCCTTTGCTCATAGAAGAAATTGCACAACAGCCACGCGGAATCAAAGTGTGTGAAATTGGGTGGCATATACATGAAATTTTCATCAAAGTCGATACTAAGAAAGAAATTTTCGAAATTTTTTAATATAATTTTTTAATTTAATTTATATTTTTATCTCATTTATATATAAAAAATATTATTATTTTATCTCGAGGTTACTACTTTTTAATTTTTTGGTTCGTGGCACATCAATTGAACATGCATGACTTGTACATAATGGAAAACCGACAAGAGCTCATGGTTTTTACATGTGAGCATAGACAAATTTGCTAATTCCGTTAGTCTAACTTGACTTAATTGAGTGGCTTACAAAGAGAGAGACCCCGTTTTTGGACCGCCGGGGGGAGAGGGGGGGGGAGGGGGTGAGGGGGAAGGGGTATTGGTAGGTAGAAGATGATAATCAAATTAAAGTTATAGTAAGTACTAAGTACCAATGGGTATTAGAAACCGTCCAAGAAATTAAAAGCAGTTCATATTTTCAATCATGATGAGAAGAAATTGTAGCAGTTGGAGGATTCTTCTCTTATGATAACAATTCTCCTACCATTACTCTTTTTTCTGTTATATTAATTATCACATAGATATGGATATAAATCAAATCAGAATTTATTATGAATTATTTTAATAAATTAGAATACTTTATTCATTTCAAAATATTTGATCACGAATTTTTTATTTTATTTCAAAATAAATATTCATATATATATATATATATATATATATATATAATTTAATGATTAATTTATTTTTATTTTATCCATATTTATTCTAAGTCAACTACATAATTTTAAAAAAATCTTACTTTTTAAAAATTTTTACCAACTAAGTTATTATATATTTAATATAGGTAAAATATGAACTTTATTTAAATTGTAATATTATTTTTAATACTTTCAATTTGTATGTAAAAAGTTTTATGATCAAATATTTCGAAATAGGGGGAGTATTATTTTTTGAAGTTAATTAAACAAAATAGATAATTAAAAATAAAAATTTAATAATAAATTAAACACATTTGTTAATTTCGTGAACACTGAGGTAGGATTATGCGTTGTGAAGGTGCGTGCATTTGTTCAGGCTAAGCACATCTTCTTAATGCAAAAAGGTAAAATTTTTCGCCCACAAAACTTTATATTACGAGCTTTCAATAATGTATAAAAAATTAAATTATAATAATTTAACGATTTTTAAATAGGAGGGACGTATGATCGATATCTATAAGAACTCATACGTGAGAGGAGGTTGTCGGGACTGAAGCGTACACTTTGATGTAAATCTATCACCCAAAAAACCAACTGAGCTGCGTGCCTAAGCACATCTTCTTGAGTGATGGAATGGAATGGAAGGCTCTTGGCTGCTGAGCTGGCGACGGTCCATTCTGTCATCAAGTGGGCCCCGATTTCTACGGAAACGTGTCAACTACGTTGCCTCCCCAAGTCTCATCGGACGGCCTTGATTTCATTCAACACTATAATGACGCTCTGCTTTTGTCACCCACTTGATTTTTTCCCCTTTATTTTTCAAACTCACAATTTTTTTTAAAAAATTTTGCTTGGTTGTGATAAAATTATGCACTTGGATTGGGATTTTTTTTTAAAATGTAATTATGATTATATTTTTTTAAAAAAATATGGACTTATATTTTGAGTAAATAATAAAATTATTAATATTTTATAAATAAAATTTTAATCTATTTAAATATAATCTTTTAAAACAAATTACAAAACAAGTGCATTGGGCCCTTTTGAAGTTTGTTTCCATTAATAAAATTGGATTAGTTGTTATCATTTGCAATTTCAATATCTTTCTAGAGTTTCATGGAGAAAAGTTTCCAATTATTGACTACACCATGCAGTTTTGGCAGCATCCAATCAACTCTACCATTCTTATGTATGCCTAGGAGGGGGGAAGACGATCACACGAATTCTTTATACGATTAAAGATAATAATTTAATTCGTAAATTCTTTTTACAAGATTAATATATATTTATATAAAATGTTTGTTATTAGGTGGGATATAACTTAATTTAATAGTACTTTTGACCAAGACTTACTATTAATAGTATTTTGGGTTACATGTGTTATTGTAAATTGGTACTCTTCGTCCTTTTTTATTTATTTATTTTAATTAAAATTTTTGTCTCAATTTATTTGTTTCATTGGCAAATCAAGATTATATTAATTATTATTTTTTCACAAATTTTCATATTTAAATACAATGAATATTATACACTTGTAGTGAAAAATAGAAATAAATTAAATATACTTACAATATATAAAACTTTAGAATTTGATTACTCTTTAATAAAAAGAGAGATTTTTTTAGAGTAAAATAGGAAATATTAATTAATTAACTGAAAATTTTTATTTTTTTTAAATTTATGAATAAGTTAAAATAGACAGATAAAAAGAGACGGAAGGAGTATTTTTTTTTTTCATTATTTTACCTTTGAATCTAGAGAAAGTAAAATTAGGTGGGTTAAATTCTCAAATCTAGCATTTTACCGCATATGGTGCGAGTCTTGAAGAGAAAAAATATTGCATGCATGAGTGTCGGTCGGTCAATTAGAAAAAGGCTTCACCTTCACTTACTTTGATTAAGACATCATTTTTTAATGCATAATTAATTATGATTATAGCGTTATGTTGAAGGGTAGGCATATGCCAATTCTAGTTTTTCTTTGTAACTAACCACTTGTATTTGTGATGAAAATACAATATGTGTGACCCAAATGTTAGGATCCAATAACCCTTTATTATTGTCATATCTTTGATATGGGACAAAGAAACACATGTAACTTCTATTCATTTTGGCCTAATTTGTTGGACCAAAGTTATGCTACCCTTTTTTCCCTTCATCAAAGATCTAACAGGAGAAAAAAGGGGTTATTCACTAAAGTGACTTGAGAAAGATAAAGATAGAAAAAAAAAGTTGTTACTTTATTAAACGATCGAATATATTCGTTTAATTTTACGTAATATATATAAAAAAACAGGTATAAGAGCGCCTTTTAGATCAATGGGTTTGGAATACGTCATAGCATAAATCCTAGCAAAAGAAAAGGCTTAGCGAAAAGAAAAACAAGGCCAATAATTTTTGAAAGCCCCTCCTATATAGGTAGGCAAAGTCATCAATTTCCACTCCTCATTTTCTCTCTGGAAAACTCTTCAATCTAACAACCAATAATCCCACACCACTTAGCAGCCACTACGACCGTCCACTGCCACTAGCGGCACCGGAAGAAACATGTCGAAGGAGTGCAACCACCACAAGGGCAAGCGAAAGAAGTTTTTCCGGAGTCTATGTGCCTGTCTTCTGATAACCCTTTTCATCCTCCTACTGATCATTCTCCTAGTCTGGGCCATTCTTCAACCCCACAAACCACGCTTTACCCTCCAAGATGCCACCATCTTTAACTTCAATGTCTCTGCACCAAACATCCTCTCCACCACCATTCAAGTCACCATCTACTCTCGGAACCCCAATGATAAAATAGGGATTTACTACTCTAAAGCCGACGTATACGCCACCTACCGCAGCCAACAAATCACTTACTACACCTCCATACCACCAGTTTACCAAGGCCACAAGGATGTAAACGTATGGTCGCCTTTCCTCTCGGGGGTCAATGTCCCAATTGCACCTTATAATGGTATTGCTCTGAGCCAGGACCAGACCACCGGAGCCGTTTGGCTGATGATCAAGATGGACGGCCGTGTGAAATGGAAAGTGGGCTCCTTTGTCTCCGGCCGCTACCATCTTCACGTCACCTGCCCGGCTTACATACCTTTCGGCAACAGAGGGAACACCGGAATTGTCGTCGGAAGCGGCATCAAGTACTCGCTACAACAGAGCTGCAGTGTCAGTGTGTGACCGAAGTAACACTAGCCGCCCAGTATTAATGCTTTTTCTTAGGCCATTTTTTTTCCTCATATTTTAATTTTCACAAATTTCCCTCCTCCCTCCATGGAAGATTATAGATATATAGGCCAATGAGTTGTACATTTTGCTAAAAATAAGGATGCAAGAAATTAAGAAAATTAAGAAACAAGTTGTACGATTTTGATGAATAGCGATTTCAATACAAATGTTCAATAATCGTTTATTAGAAAAGTTAAATTAGTGGTCGCTTGTTATTTTCTTTTATTTTCTAACATTAAATTTAATGTTTTAGTATATGTTACATATATGGATCGGTTTCTGATACCTTTATGTGTACTTTAATAATGCTCGTATTATTTTATTATTAAGATTCATTGTAGATTTCAAGGTCTTGTTTAGATTAAGAGAAAGGAAAAGAAAGAGAAGAGGGGATTAGGATAGAAAGGAAAGGAAAATAGAGAAAAGGAAATTAATAATTATTTATAATATTTAGATAGGATTAATTATGTAACGAAATTTGAATATTGAATATTGATAATTTTGAATTTTAAAATTTGAATTAATTATAATTTAAATTAAATATTAATAATTAAATAAGTATTTAACATACTTATATTTCAAGTTTTAGTAATTTTTATTTTACTTAAAATTTATAATAAAATATTAGTACGTTTTAATTAATTAAATGATAATAAAAATATGTTATCAAATGTATTTTAATATTATTCGTTATTAAATATACTTAATAAAATAAGTATTTAATTAATTCATTTTAAGTATTCAATTGAGTTACCAAATAGGCCTCTAGATAGAGAGAAAAGAAAATAAAGATTACATATAGTGTTGGGAGAAGAGAAGAAAAGGAAAAGAAAACAAAGGATATTATTTGGGTTTATATTTTAGTTAATATTAAATATTTTTTATTAAGAATATTTTAGTCTAGTTATTAAAATTTCATGAAATAATTTTTTTCCATTTTCATTTACCTTTAGATAAAAGGAGGTTAAAACTCTTATATTGAATCTAATATCTATTTTCATTTTTCTCCCATTTATTTCATTTATTTTATAAAAAATTAACACTTTTTTTATTAATAAAAAAATCAACAGCCGTGCGCACAGAATTCTTTTTATTAATTCTAACACTTAAAACTCAAATCTTCTATCTCATTTCTTTCCCTTTTCCTCCGTCTTTTCCAATCTAATCAGGTTTTTAAAGTATGGGTTTACTTTAATTTCTTTCTATACAAGTTTTTGAGAAATTGGTCCATTGGCTGTTCTTCATATCTAGGAGTAGGGAGCGGGCATGCCTTTCCCTTCAAAAATCTCGACACGAGAAGTAAAGGGCGATTGACCATGTATAGTGACTCGAGAAAAAAAGTGTCCATTCTTTTATTAGTTGTTTTGAAAAAAATATATAAATAATTAAATTAAGATGAATTTATTTGAATATAATAAAAAATATTAAATTTATAGAATTTAAATTAAGACAAAAAATATAATATATTATAAATATATAATAATTTTTTAAAAAATTATTTAAATCATTATTATTTTAAATTTTGAATTAAGATGAGAAATATTCAATCACACCCAATTCATAGAATACGTATGTCTATTATGAGTCAATTCAAAAATAAAAAATTTTAAAAAAATGTTTAAGGGCATGCCTTTTAGATCAATGGGTTTGGAGTGCTGAGTACGTCATGATATAAATCCCAGCAAAAGAAAAAGCCTTATCGAAAAGAAAAACAAGGCCAATAATTTTTGTAATCCCCCGAGAAGAATTTTTAGTAAGGACTTCACATTATACAATATTTTATATAATAAAAATTATATTATATAATTTTTTAATATATATAATTTATGAATTAATCTGTACGAATATTTTCACTGCTATATATAGGTAGAAATGTCATCCATTTCCATTGCTCATTTCCTCTCTACAGAACTCTCCAACCTAACTACCAATAATCCCTCGCCATTTAGCAGCCACTACCACCGTCCACTGCCACTAAGTACCACCCGAAAAAACATGTCGGTGAAAGAGTGCAGCCACCACAAGTGCAAGAGGAAGAAGCTATTCCGGCGTCTAGGTGCCGGTCTTCTGATATTCAACTTCATCCTCCTAGTGATCATTCTCCTTATCTGGGCCATTATTCAACCCCACAAACCAAGTTTTATCCTCCAAGATGCCACCATCTTTAACTTCAATGTCTCTGCACCAAACATCCTCTCCACCACCATTCAAGTCACCATCTATTCTCGCAACCCCAATGATAAAGTAGGAATTTACTATTCTAATGCCGACGTATACGCCACCTACCGCAACCAACAGATCACTTACTACACCTCCATACCACCAGTTTACCAAGGCCACAAGGACGTAAACGTGTGGTCACCTTTCATCTATGGAGTCAACGTCCCGATTGCACCTTATAACGGTATTGCTCTGAGCCAGGACCAGTCCAACGGAGCTGTTTGGCTGATGATCAAGATGGACAGCCGTGTGAAATGGAAAGTCGGCTCGTTTGTCTCCGGCCACTACCATCTTCACGTCACCTGCCCGGCTTACATACCTTTCGGCAACAGAGGGAACACCGGAATTGTCGTCGGAAGCGGCATCAAATACTCGCTGCAACAGAGCTGCAGTGTCAGTGTGTGATCGAAGTTCCACTGGCAGCCCTGTATTAATCCTTCCTTTCAAGCCATTTTTTTCCTCGTCATATTTTAATTTTCACAAATTTCCCTCCTCCATGGAGGATTATAGATATATAGGCCAATGCATTGTACATTTTGCTAAGAAATAAGGATGCAAGAAACGAAGAAATTAAGAAATAATTAGCAAAATTACAATTGTGTAACAAGCTGTACGATTCTGATTAATCACGATTTCAATACAAATAGTTTCGGATTAGAAGAGTCAAATTAGTGTACTTTCTTTCATTTTCTAACATTAAATTTAATGTTTTTACGGGATACCTTTATGTATAATTTAATAATGTTGGTGTTATTCTATTATTAAGATTAATAGTGGACCTTAAGACATGGCTTTAATTACTTTATTTTTTTTCTTAAGGTTTTTTTTTTTTTTTTTGAGATTGGTCCAACAAGAACTCTGAGCTGTTCTTCATTTAATCTAGGAGTCGAGAGCGGGCATGCCATGTGCTGCAAGTTTAGTATATGCATTTGCGTCCTTAGGTAGAGAAAAAGGTGTCCAACCAAATAATTGAACTCTCGAAGAGAAGATTGAAATTTTAATGACATCATAATTTGAAGGTGAAGTAGTTTTTCGATTGGCAAAATTTTTTTATAATATTAATATAACAAGCATATTATATCTACTTGGAATTTAATATTATAAAATAAATGATATTTTAATTTATGGGACAAAATAAAAGAAGAGCGGTGGGTGAGTGGTTAAACTAGCCAAGACTAAAGACATAGAATTGTCAAGTTATTTAATGTATTCATTTATTTTTGTAGTTAGATGAAGTACTTTTATTTTTTTTTTAATTATTTTTTTCAGTAGAAATGGTACGTTAGTCTTTTGCGCATGGCATTTGGCTTTCTGTGATGCATATGTTTCAACCCCCTGCCTACTTTTGTTGCCGTGGAAAAGTCATTTCCAGTCCCAGCTTGCTAGTATTGATTTGTCAAAATCAAACGGAAAAGAACATTTAATTCTATTCGGAAAGGAAAATTTGTGCGCATCTCTGATAACGGTTGTAGGTTTTTCCAATTTCAAAAAAAAATTGAGTGTATCACACTTAGGAGTCACTTATAGTAATTTTTTGTAATAATTTATTTCGTAAATACAAATATAAATAATTTTTTAAAAAACGCACGACATCTCAATCTTATATAAGATTCTGATAATAAATTTAAATAATATATAAAAATATATCTAAATAGTTATTATAAATTTGATATATCTATTTTGATTAATGAAAACAATAACTAAGTAATTGATCGGAGGTGTTATTAAGTTTATAATCACACTCTTAGATTTGTGAATATGGAGTGTAACAAAATGAATTATAAATTTTTTTAAAATTTTAATATCTTACTTACAAAATTTAAAAATAATTTTTCTATCTTAAAAAATAAAAAATAAAATATTATATTATATTATTTGATATATTTTGTTATTTTAATCTTGAACTGCTTTATTTTGGATCACATAAAGCTGGTAGGTGTGGATGTAGCATATAAGTGTACTTTGTCCTAAGTAGTAAATAGGAGGACGTGGCTGCAAAATGCTTAGGCTGTACAGAAGGATAAAAAGAATGACTAAATTTAGAGGTGGCCAATCTGGTAGAAGAGAAAATCCCTAAGCTAATTACTACTTATTAGAAATATGACGCGGAATTCTGGCCCCATTTTGTTGTCCTGGTCTTCCTAGTTTGGAGTGGAGGCCGGGGACTATTGCCAACTCCCTACGGTCCACGGCTCTTTACCTTTCGGTAATGGGTAAGTCTATTTCCACGTGTATAATTTAAAAAAAAATTCTTACATAAATTATAAATTTATTAATTATATATATTAAAAAATTATATCGTATAATTATTATTATATAAAATAAATTTTTTTAATATATATAATTTACATGAAACGAATCCATATTAGAATTTTCATAATTTAAATAGCTTGTATTATTAAAAAATAAATCAAATCAAATTGATGAAATTTGATAAGAGACGAACGAGTATTAGTGTGTTTGGTTGAGACGAAAAAGGAAAAAAGAGAGTATATAAATTTAAAAAGTAAATAGATAATTTATATTATTTAATTAAAAAATAAACAAGAAATAAATTAAGAAAAAAAGTTCTTTCTCTTTATATAAAAAATATATTTTTTAATAAAAATGAATTGAGATGTAAATTACAATATTATTTATTTTTTAACTATTCTAACTAAATAGAAAAAAATAAAATTACTTTTCCCAGTAAAATGAAAAGTTTCCTTTTCTTTTTCTTTTTCTTTTTCCGTCTCCCTCATACTTTGTAGACCAAACATGGATAGAGTAACATTGATTTGCCCCACTAGTAAAAATTAGATCCGAATATTTATCCCGATTGATATCCAAACTGGGATTCAAATTTTCATTTCGATTTGTCCCGAAATTTCGAAATAAATTGAGTCAAAATTTTTGAAATTTCGGTTCAAAACCAATATCAAAACAAATACTTCATCCGTCTCATAATATAAGTTGTTTAACCTAATTTTATACATATTAAGATTCTTAAAAATAATGTAACTTTATATTTTTTTCTTAAAATATTCATATTTAAATATCTTGAAAACAAGAAAAAAGATGAGAGAAAATGAGAGAAAAAGAGAATACTTCATCCGTTTCATAATATAAGTTGTTGGAGATTACTTTTATTATTCTAAATTATAAATTATTAAGAACTTTTCAAGAAACTTTTAAAGTTTTTTTTATCCTTATTTATTATTATCTTTCTCACTTTTCTCTTTTATTGTTTTCAAGACATTTAAATAAGAGTATTTTAAGAAAAAAAATAAAATCATCTTATTTTTAAGAATCTTAATATATGTGAAATTAAATTAAATAACTTATATTATGGAACGAAGTGAATAATAAATAAGGATAAAAATATAAAAATAATTTTAAAATTTTCTTAAAAATTTCTAATGACTTATAATTTTTAACGATTTATATTATAAGAAAAAAAAATATTTAAGCTGGTATTTGAGGTACTAAAATTTTGAATCGAATCGAACCATGTGCACCCCTAGTAAAAACGATGGGGCGTGTTGCAAACAAAAGCAAAATCCGTAGAGCTTACTTTTCTTTTACTAATAAATTATTATTGTTTAAATTGAATATTTTGTACGTGACTGTTAATAGTTGTACTATTTGAAAACGATTGTTAAGTCAATTTTTTTTTCTCCTTTTTTTATTTAATAAAAAAGAATGGAAAAAAATAGGAGACTTGGGGAACATTATCTTCCTCATGCACCAATTTCAACAAAAGTAAAAATAAATTAATATATAAGGATAACAATAATAATGATGGGATAAGCGTGCGTGTTGACGTGGTTTTCATTGGAGGGGTTTGATTGAATTGTGAATCTGTGATAGCCCTCCGCCCCCGGGGGCAGGGAGGAGGGACGGGTGGAGGAGGTGGTGGAAGTGGAGTGGTGGGTGGAGCCGGAGGGGACATGGGTTCTTATTTCACATGGTATATTGTGGTGGTCCTTTTCACGCTTCACCATCTCCGGCTGCTAATAATTGTGTAACGGACAGAGACCTCTTCAGACTGTCTAACATTTCTACCCCTTATCTTCACTTTAATCTCACATATACCACACTATATTTTGCTCCCATAAAAGGAAAGAAAAAGAGGATAATATTAATATATAAAAAGAAATATAAAGATGAGAGAGCATAAACTTTAAAGTAAAATACATAATATAGTTCGATTAATACGAGTAAGAAAATTATAAAAAGAAGTAAACATTCTTTTTCTTTGTATTAGTATTATATTTATAATTTGTTTAAAATAAGATAAATTTAAAAAAAACAAATAAGATAGTATATAAATTTACTTTTTTATCTTAAATAAATAAAATTAAAATTAATTATATTTAAAAGTAAAGATACTGTTTTCCTTCTTCTTCAACATTTTCAAACCAAACATATCATAAAAGACACCCATCCAACACGTTTAATGTAAATTGCTGGTAATACTACGTATGGGTGCATCCATAATTGTTTTTTTTTTTTTAAAGTAATTTTCACTAGGGATGGAAAGTGATGAATGAATATTGAATTTGATTTTTTTTTAATTGGTAAATTGGTGCATTATGAGCTGACATAGCTATCTTAGGTCCTACTCATACTTTTTTTTTTCTAAATAAAAGATTAAATTAGATTTTAAATTCGATATAATTAGTTCTATTATAAAAAATTAGCTATTATAGAATATTTCATTTGCTCAAAAGGGTAAAAGTCGTGACTATATAAATATATATATATATATATATATATATATATATATATATATTATAAACTACACTGCTTGACACTTCAATCACATTTTTCATGTTTGATTTTAGAAACATGAGAAATAGAGATGTGTTGGATTATTTCTAATCAATTGAGGTATTAATTATTAAATTGAGAAATTTTATAATTTTCTTTAAGTGATGTTAAGGAGAAATAAACACAAGGATTGGACCATTCATAATTGGAAGTTTGAATTTGGGCTGGGCTACTGATGGCCAGCGAGGCTATGTTACCATCTTGGCCTTTTGGGCTTTAGGAGCGGAACAAAGAACCTTTGAATTGGTAAACATTGGGCTATATGTTTTCGATATTTTTAATGCTACACGTGCGATAAGTTTTCTTATTAAACTAAAATTCTACTTTAATTTAAAATAATAATATTTTAAATAATTTTCATTTTCTAATAATTGTTCTATAATAATAACACATTAAATTCTTTCTCTTTGAACCCAAATAGGCAAATATATCCCACAAATTTAATACTCCTTTTGTCCCCCTTTATCTATCCATTAAAATTAAAATTTTTGTCTCAATTTATCGTCTCATTAATAAATTAAGACTATATTATTATTATTATTATTATTTATAAATATCTCTCTTTAATAGAAAAAATAGTCTTAGGTTGAGTCATAATAAGTTTAAATAAGTTTATTAATTAACTAAAAATTTTTATTTTTCTTAAAACTTATTAATCGATTAAAATGGACAAATAAAATTGGACGAAAAAAGTAATTTTTATTATTTTTAAATAAACTCATCTCAATCAAATTGTTCGAATACAATCTAAGTGTCTAAACGAAGAATGCAAAAACTCTGAAAATCCAACGTATCTCTTACTAAAAAAAAAAAAATGTTTATTACGAAGGTTCATATGAAAAACGTTGGGTGGAGTCTGCTTACCAAAATTTGGTTAACTAATTCATATTCATATATAGTTAAAGTTTTGAAATATAAATTATAAAAGTTTTTAAATTTATAGAGTTTAAAAAGTAAATTATTAAATTAATATTTTCTTAAATCTATGATGTCATTAAATCAATTTTAAAAACTAAGAGTTAACGGTTGATATTAGTTAGTCTTTGTATTAGAAATAATAGGGTTAGTAAAAACTAATTAATGTAATAATTTAGCAAAATAATAAAAAATTAAAAAATTAAAAAATAATAAATATCTTATTGAACTTTTAAAACGGTATACATAAAAATATTCTTATAAAAACGAAATGGAGGAATTACTCAAAACTCCCATCTATATAAGTTCTTTCATACCCTAAAGGGTTTTGAAACTCAAAGGGTGAAATTTAAACTGATTGCTAGTCAATTAATGGAAAAATATTATTACAAATTTTAGAATTTTAAAAAAGATAACACTAACAGCTTGATAATAATAATAATAATAAAAAAGAGATATCATTATAAAGCCAGTAATATACGTATTTGAATATATATATATATATATATATATATATATATATATATATATATTCTTTGAGTTCTCACTCTCAATATTGTCGGGATTGGATTCTTTACATTTTGGACAACAAATCAATTACTCGATTTTCTATTTATTATCTAGTTGGCAAATTTAATTGAATTATTTGAAAAGTAAAAATAGCTTTAAATTAGTTTTTTTTTTAAATGGTTATAAAAGGACTTATAATATTGGTAGAGATTATCCAATTATTCAAGTATATGAATACATATACTAAAAAAAAAAAAAAGTTCCAATCTATTCATAGATAAACCTCAATCCTTGCTATTTGGATAAAGCATTATTGATATTTTATTTTGGCCTTATGAAAAATGATTTTTTTTCCACAATAAAAAAAACTATAGGCTGCAACTGAAAATCTTTTTAATTTGGAGGGTTGTTTTTTTTTTTTTAATAATTTCTCTTTGAGTAGTAGGATTTTAATAATTATTTAGTGCTCAGTTTATTAATTTTCGTTTGTTTTCTTTTGTACACACCATCAAGTCTCCTCTCCTACTACAAAATTTCCTACTCCATATAATTTAAAAATGAAAGAAATGGCCAAATATTCATGGTTGTTGTAGACTTGGTACACAACACGTAGAAAAATAAATGGAATTTGTGATTGCTATGCACTTTCCCAAAAGCCCATAGTTATGTTCAAGAAAATTTAAGTTTAGTCTTCTCACTAGCACCTTTTTCTTAATAAAATATATGCAAGATATTACTTTTTCCGTTCCAAATTATCCGTCCACTGTGACTGATTATGTAAGAATTAAGAAAAGTAAATTTTTTAGTTAATTAAACATTATTTTTCATTTTTACTCTTAAAATTCAATGATAAATATTTCTCTTTATATTAAGAAGTACACAAACTCTAAATTACTTCTCTTTTTTTAGTATTTAATTATTACTTCTTACTAAAAAATTGGTCAAAATATTATTGAGTATTTAATTCTCTCTCCAAGTTGATAGTCAAAGTATTGATGTTTCTTGAGAATTAACGAGATAAGTATAAATAGCAAAACTCGTAAAATAAGTTTTTGATAATATTTTACTAATAATATATTTAGAAAATATAATGTTATTAATAGGAATAAATTTAGAATATTAAATATTAATTTTTTAAATAGATAAATAATTTAAAATAAAAATTAAATTAGAAAATAAATTAATAATTTGAGACGAATAAAGTAATATTTTATAATAAATTATTTACGTATAATTTAAAATATTATACATTTAATAAATATCTTTAATGTGTATATAGGATTTGAGTGAAGCATAACTAATCCCATCAAATTCTCTACTATTCAATGCGAGACTCGAGAGACTGGATAAGAACCAAATATTACCTCAATTAGTAACAAGATTTATCATGCAAAAGTATCATCAAATTTATTTATTATGAAAAAAAATAAGAGGACATTAAAGAAGTAAATTTTATTAAAAATTAACAAAATTTATAATCTCTCACCTTATAATAAATTCTAATTAAAAATTTCGACTCGAATAATACCAAGTCAATGACTATGGTAACTAGGAAATTACTCGGCACTGTCCTCCTGAACTCGTCCAAGGAAATCCTCAAAGCAACCGCGTGGATGTGAATGTCAAGCCCGAATTCCCATTAAAGAACACGGCCTTTTGGCCCAGCAGTTCTGCAACCCGCGACCTATTGAAACTACCCTACGCCTATATATATACACCTGGCCGTCGTCTACTCCATTCTCAATTCCATCCATACAATCTTTCACCCGATCGATCGTACACCACTCAGAAAGAAAACCCTTTTGCAATTTGTCTCTGTCAACTATGGCCGAGGCTAGACAGCCCCACTTGAACGGAGCTTACTATGGGCCTTCAATTCCACCGCCGTCCAAGAGGTATCATCGTCCCGGCCGTGGTTCCAGTTGCAACCCTTTAAGCTGCTGCTGTGGATGTATCTTTGACTGTATAGGGTGCTGCCTATTACAGATTATCGTGGGCATTATCTTCACTGTTGCTATCATAGGCGTCATCGTATGGCTCGTCTTCCGCCCTAACAAGGTCAAGTTTTACGCTACGGATGCTGAACTCACGCAGTTCGATTTCTCCACCACTAACAACAACCTTTACTACAATCTGGCCCTGAACATGACAATCAGAAACCCCAACAAGCGTATCGGAATATACTACGACAGTATTGAGGCGAGGGCTTTATACGAAGGCCAAAGGTTCGACAGCGTGCAGTTGGATCCCTTCTATCAGGGCCGCAAGAACACAAGCGAGTTGCAAGCTGTGTTCAAGGGCCAGAGGATGGTGTTGCTGGGAAACAGTGAGATCTCTCATTACAACGACGACAAGACTTCCGGCACGTACAATATCGAAGTGATGCTCTACCTTCGCATCAGATTGAAGTTCGGTTGGGTGAAATCCACAAAAATCAAGCCCAAGATCAAGTGCGATTTGCAAATTCCCTTGCATTCTAATGGCACTTCATCTGGGACCTTTGAGTCTAAAAGGTGTGGCCTAGATTGGTAGTCGAATTCCATCCGGAATTCTTCTGGGTCTTCGTTATCCCTTGTTTGCAGGACCCCATATCTCTACACATCTTTGTTATGGTTCTATTCTTTTGTTACTTAGCGCATATACGAGAGAGACTATTGCCGATTCATTTTCCTTAGATTTTTTTCAGCATGATCATGGGGTTCCTTAGATTTTTCATCATGATCATGGAGTCTTGATTCTCTATACATAGTTTCAGTAAATGATTGATTGTCATTTTGATGGATGTCATTCTGTATACGTATTTCTGTAAATAAATAATAGATTTCTCGTTGTTTTGAATTTGTCCTGCGTTTTCTGGTTCTGATTTAGACCATTTCAATGGGTGTTGCTGATGTTGTTTGCTGGAAATTGGAGGAGGTTTGCAGGGATTTAACGGCATTGAATTATTGAATAATGCTGATTAATTTGACCTTATCAAAGAAAATACTAGTATTCAAGAATTGTACGTTACTTTAGAATTGAATAAGTGCTACCGTTATGCTTCATCGGGAAGAGGTCCTCTCTGCGTTCAAATTTCAAATTCACAGGGCCAACAATAATTTATTAAAAAGGTTTCCTCAGGGAGCTGATGAACAGAAGAAATTCATCCTTAATTTATTAATAAGATTCATCTTCCAACTATTTTCCTTATTTTATAAAAATTACTTTATTTTTTTCATTTTTTTTGGTACTTAAACTATTTTTTTTAAACAATGTCACTGACGTGCTGATCAAAGGTCAAGTTTGCTATTCATTGATTGAATTTAAAGTTACGTAAGAGCTCGTTAAAAATAAAATGATAATTTACAAAAATTACATATTATCGGCACCTTAAAAATATTGTGAAACCAAACCTGAGAAGCTTTCCTTCCTCTGGTGGCTGAACCCAGAAGACAGTGTAGGTGAAAGTAGGTTGCAACAGATGAGGGTAGTAGATGAGATGAGTTGGGCTAATATTCCATTGATGTTCTCTCCACCAAACGACTGGTATTGCGACAATAAAGAGTGAAACAAGATTTGTAGAAGTAATAGAAGAAGGGATAGCTTCCCCAAGCATAACTGATAAATCTCCTTACAAATGACAGTACAAGTGATTCAACTTATGACC
This sequence comes from Voacanga thouarsii, assembly GCA_026120185.1. Classification (NCBI taxonomy): domain Eukaryota; kingdom Viridiplantae; phylum Streptophyta; class Magnoliopsida; order Gentianales; family Apocynaceae; genus Voacanga; species Voacanga thouarsii. Next base: position 2,673,326 of record JANUWF010001775.1, read on the forward strand.
GATAGGAAGTTCAACTGGAGAGACAAGAGCTTTTATGACAGAGTAGGAAGTTCAACTGGAGAGACAAGAGTTGAGACTCTTAGAAGGAACAAAAATTGTTCTCCTTATGCACTCCCATAGGTGCAATAAATTATATTCCCTCGGTCTCATAATATAAGTAGTTAGAAATTATTTTTATTATTCTAAATTATAAATCGTTAGAGATTTTTCAAAATAATTTTAAAATAATTTTTATATTTTTATTCTTATTATTATTTTTTTTCATCTCTTCTTCTAAATATTTAAATAGGAATATTTTAAAAAGAAAAAATATAAAATTAATATATATGAAATTAAGTTAAACGAGACAGAAATGAGTATCTCATAATTTAATTCTTTCATAATTCTAAGAGCAAGGTCTCCAGAGTCAAAATTAATTGACTAAAGTTTGAATATGTGAGTTATTAAAAAAGAGAGAGAGAGACACGAGGTTTTTTGAGTTGTGGGGCCTACGCGACACTGATTCCCCAACAAAAACTGTTCTATAGATCATAAATTTCAAATTTTAGTTATTAAAATATAAATTATTGTTTTTTGTTTTTTTTTTTAACGCGTAATTTGAATATATACAAACGATCACCGCTTCTTACGAAAGGTTATTTTCTTCTGAAGACTATTGACACGGAAAGTGATTGCAGATGACAGGCACACACATAGTCCACCAAGGCGGCCTTTTACTATTAAAGCAAGGGTAAATTTGGCATGACAATTGTCGCACAATATTGTATGGATCGAATTTTTAATAATTTTATTTTGAATATGATCTTAAATATAAAATGTTTAAAATAACAATAACGTGAAAGAGTTTTGCAGATTAGCTTTATAAATTTTTAATTTCTATCTATATTTTTACATTTACTATATTTATATTAGGATAACTAAACATTATGAAGAATAATTTTTAATACTAATGAAATCAAAGAGGAAAATAATGAGTTTTAAAAAAACTTGTTTATTAAAGTGAAATGCAAGATATCATTGTTATTTGCAATGTGGAAATGGAAAATAATTTAAATAATAAAAATTTAAATTTAAATTTAATTAGCATTTAATATCTTTATTGTAAATAAATAATTAAAAAATCACTCTAGAATGAGTGATAACTTCTAAGAAGACATTATTAAATCAACATTCACTAGTACTTATGCCAAGTGGTGCTTATTTTTTTTATTTTTTTTTGTTGAATAATATTTTGGTAAATTGGTGAGTTTAGTTCTTAATTTTTTTTATTTTGGCATGGTTAGTTCCTATTCTTTTTTTTTTTAACTTTATAGGTCCTCTATCTTTTTTATTTTGACATGATTGGTTTCTATTCTTTTTTTTTATAAAATTTATATGTCCTTTATCTTTTTTAATTTAGCATATTAGGTCATTTTCACCTAATTCCGACTAGTTAACCGTAAATCAACGATATTCTTTTTTTATATATAACTTTACGGATCTTCTATTTTTTTTTTTAGTTTGACACATTAGGTCCTTTTTGACATAATTCCGACAGGTCAACCCTAAATCAACCCATCTACTTCAATTTTGACCTATTAGAAATGACAAATTTAATATTTCATTATACGTCATTCAATCATTTTTTGTATTAGAATTTTGTATATATAAAATTAAAACATTTAAAATCCATCTTCAAAAATTGTCTAGAAGGATAGATTTTTGCATATCATACCATAAATAACAAATTGATTTTTTATTAGATTTTTAATTAAATATTAAAGGTGTACAATAAAATACTAAAATTATTATTTCTTAATGGGTTAAAATAAGAGTTGCTAAATTCATGAAGTTACTCTACTTGAACGAGGGATATGATATTAAGATTTTTTATTTAGAGAAAGGTGGCATTGACATGCTGTGTGATTTGGTCAGGATAGAACGAGTATCAATTTAGATTTTACCTTTGTAAATTCTTTTGATTATTTGATTTGGTTTTTATTTGTAATACGATTTATACATTGGTGATTGTAAATTTGAAATTGTTTTAGTTCTATATATACAAAATTCTAATACAAAAAATAATTAAAAATGTATAGTAAAATATCAAATTTGTCGTTTTTTAATGAATCAAAATTGGAGTTAACGGGTTACTTGAGGGTTAACCCGTCGAAATTAGATCAAAAGGACCTAATGTGCCAAATTAAAAAAGATAGAAGACCTATAAAATTAAAAGAAAAAAGAATAAGGACCACTCATGCCAAAATAAAAAAAATAGAAGACCTATAAAATTAAAAAAAAAAGAATAAGGAACAACCATAGTAAAATAAAAAAGTTCACATATTAAACTCACCAATTTGCCTAATATTTGTATTCATAAAAAAAAAAAAAACAAGTTACACATATGAATGATAACATCTTGATAACAAGAAAATCTCACCGCGGAAGTACATTCTAATACATAATATAGAATACAAATACAAAAAAAAATTCTTCTTAACTACTTTATCATCCACGAACAATAAAAACATGTGCAGACTAAAATCCACCTAAATCCGTGAATAATGATTTAGAAGACTTTAGGTGTATTAGTAGTCTTGAAAATTACTTAAAAAATAGATGAGGATCTAAAACAATTATTGGGTAAGAGATTAACAGCAAGTACAAGAAAATTAACAAGAACACAAGCTAAAGAGATGTGAATCTGGAAAAAAAAAAAAAGCTAAAGAAAAGGATGTTTTGTTTTGAGTACTAAAAAGTGTCGATCTCCCATTGCCAATAAATATAGTGGGGATGGATTCGAATTGCAACAAAGCATAAAATGGGGTGTGGTTATTTTCAAGAAGTGGAGATTTGCAATTTGAACGGAGCAGGTGAAACCAATGTACATTAGGTGGAGATTGTGAATCTGCATCGATAGGGTTTGGATGGATTAGTTGTCCAAAAGATGAAATAAAAAATTTAGAATTAGGAGATAAGTAGTTATATAAAAGATTATATTAAAAATAATGTTATAATCTTTAAATTTTTTAAAAGAAAATTATAAAATTTATCTTTTAAAATTTTAATTTTATAAAGACAAAAAAATAAAAATTTTTATGTAATGTTCTATTATGAGCGCCTTTACTATTTTTATCTTAAACTTATATAAATAATATAAATCATAAAATATATAATATAAAATTAAAATTTATAATTTTACAAGAATACTATCATCTATAAATTTATCTTTTATCACTGTATCATATATTTTTTAATAAAAAACAAAATTTTCTAAGCTTTGGGAGCAGAGTGGCAGGCAAATAATTTTATGGTTGCCCGCTTAATTATCTTTGGTTTGAAACTTAAATTTTGGTGGCAGACAAATAATAATTATTACTATTCCTCAAAGTAAGGTTCCTCCTCTTGGATAGGACTGATGTTACTCCAACACCAAGATTGGCTAATTCCTTTTTTGGAGTTGTTGTACATGTCATCAGCTGCACATTGAATGCCATGTCATTTCGCTTAAACTTAAACCACTCCTCCTTTACATTACAGTTTTTTTTTTTTTTTTGTGAGAGAGAACTTCTCTTGGAAAAAGGATAAGGGAAATCTAATATTTTTTCCGTTTCAAATTATTTGTTCAATTAAACCGATGATATGAGTATTAAAATAAGTAAATTTTTTAGTTAATTAAACATATATTTCTATTTTTATTCTTAAAATTTAATTTATTATCTTTTTATTTATTAAGATAAGAAGTACTCAAATTTTAAATTTTTTATATACTCCAAATTACTTTTCTCTCATATTATTTAAATAAGATCGATTTATTAAAAAAATTATTTAATATGTTTAAAAAATAGAGTGTTATTAAATGTGGAGAAATTTGGTATTCTTTCCGTCCTTATTTAACTACTTTACACAATTTAAGAAAAATTAATTAGTCTATTAAATTCATATAATTTTGTTTATACATTTCAAAAATACCATGTTCTTAACTATTTTCTTATTTTGTTTACTCAACTCTCTTTCTAAAGTTATTATATTTTCATTTTTCAAAACTATTTAATACAAATGTATAGCAATAAAATTAACATTAATGATATATAAATTTTTTCAATGTAACAGATAAAAAGATATACTAAAACTTTTCAATTGTGACAGATAAATAAGGTCGGAGGAGTATGTTAAATTTTAATTTCTAAATAAAATAGATAATTTGAGATAAAAACTAAACTAGAAACAAGATAAATAATTTGGGACGGAGAGAGTAAATGATAAATATGATGGCTCCCAACCTATAGTTAAGAATGAAGACACTAATCAATTGGTGTTGATCTTTAATATCTATCACTTTCAAAAAATTTATTTCCATGTAGTTGAAGTCTATCAAGATTACCCATATTCGCGGAGAAGTCAGCAAGGGTGCAAAATTTCTGGTAAAATGAGGATGTATTGAAATAATGCTTTTGTTTATCGTTATGTTTTTGTCCGTGTATATATATATAAACCCCAATCTTGGCATGCGCTTCTATACTTGAAACCTACTAATATTGTTACATGGTCAAATCACTGATGCAACCAATTTCTAACTAATTGTACTTAATCTTTACCTACTAGACTATAAATCATTAATTTCAAGAACTATTGGTTTAGTAAATATATATATATATATATATATATATATATATATATATATATTACTGCATTTACAACAATCGTTAATTTTTCTTAACCTTTCTAACTTGGTAAAAGAGATAAGAGTTAAATTTCAGTATCAATTCTTTTGGGTATCACACTGTCTTAATAAATGAGACTCTCCAAACATACAGTAGCATACTAGCAACATTTATGTCTATGTTCAACTATTATATTCCTTCTTTCATTGTTTCGTCAGTAGAATTCTCAGTAGTGAAGAAACTAGTTTTGCCCTTGTTAATTGCTCCATACTTGGAGGATATCTTGTAACAATAGCCACTTCTCCCTATGTTTTGTTGTGCTTTCCTTGGCAATGTATTCTTTCAAGATTCCAATTATACGCTCTATAGGACATAGATCAACTGGTTCAATACCTTCTTAGTTCTTGCACCGGCAGATTGATGATAGCACAAATCTAAGTGGATCTCAAGAGGGAACCCTCAATCTCAAGATTAGTAAACCTAGACATCCGAATTATAAAAAAAAAAGAAAAAAAAGTTTTCAATTATACAAATATACAGAGAAGTAACATTTTCAAGTAAAATTTTTTACTCAATTTCAGGTAAATGTTTAAGGAAAATAAAAGGGGAAGGCTGGGGTAGCGCACCCCCGGTTGTCCTGTTACAGGACGAAGTACGTAAAATGCTAGCACTTGCAGGAAGGATGAAAATTCCCTTTTTTTTTCCTTCAAAGAAGTAGCATAGTGTACAGAGTGCCTGCAGCCTTTCGCAGGCCGCCGGGGAAGACGAAGATCATCTTGAAAATGATCCCTAAACTTCTACCTTCGAGGACGATCTCATCTGCTCATTACAAGGACCATTTTTCGTATTTTCACTAGGATCTAATAAGTCAGTAGGTGAAGCTGTGGGAGTAAAATACAAAGGTGATTCACAAGGCGTTGAAAAAGGAATCATTTCATCTTCACCAACGGTGTTGATACGATCACGATCATCTCCTACCTCCACCTTCACCTCCTGTAGAGTCTCTTCGGCCAACTTCAACTTCAAAAGGTCCTCTAAGCTTATCCTCTCACTATGTTGTTCCGTTTCCTTCTCAGCAGAGGAACACAAGGACTTGTCTTTCTCAAAATCTGCCTCTTTCTCCTCTTCTTTGATGGTGAAGAGAACCCTCGAGGGACCGTACATGTTCTGGAGTTTAAAAACATCGATGACCTCCATTTCATCCTCCGGAGCCGACCCGGTTAAGTTTACATTCGGTGGAGCCGATTTGGGTTCGACTTGGGAAACTTCTTTACTGTTGAGGCAGAAAAAGTAGAGGAGCTCTTTGGAGGAGGAGGTGGAAGAGAAAGAAGCAAAAGTTGAGGAGGTATCGCAAGATGTTTGGGAGTTGTTGTCGGCTTGGGCAGCACCGTGGACAGTAGCCAGGCTCTGAGTTCGACGGTGGAAGACGCGGCGCCGCCATAGGACGTAACATAGCTCGGCAAGGAGAGTAACTAGTGAGATGATGAAGATCACGGTTAGAGCTGTGGCGAGCTTGCTGAGACGAGAAGTCATGGTTCTTCTGAAATTTAGTGTGAGATCAACGTTTTGTTTTGGAGCTATGTAGTTGGCTTTGGAATACTGAGATTTTTTGGCTTTTCTGAGATGGTGGGGATGGGAGCCATTTTGCACCGATGAGAGGGGTGACGTAGGAGGAAGTTTCTGGGCAGGTGGGGCACCTGGAGCAACCAAGTGCTCGCTGGTGGTCAGGTTAACGGATGAATTTCTTAGAAATTGGTGCCGACGCTGACGAGGAAGAAATTATAGGTTGGACCGATTGCTACTTACGTTGGACAGATTTTGGAAACTTTGAATTTAATTGGCGGACGACTCGTTGGTTGGCCGCATTTGTCCTCTTTTTCCCCTAAAAAGCATTTATTGTATTTTTTTTTATTTATACCGTTACTTTATTTATTCCTTTAAAAATTACTTCCCCGTCTCGTAATATAAGTCGTTTAATTTAATTTCGCACATATTAAAATTTTCAAAAATAATATAATTTTATTTTTTTCTTCCTAAAATAACTCTATTTAAATATCTTGAAAATAAGAAAAGAGAGAAAGAGAAAAAAAGAATAATAAATAAGGAAAAAAATGTAAAAATAATTTTAAAACCGCTTTAAAAAGTCCCAACGAATTATAATTTAAGACAATAAAAATAATATATAACAACTTATATTATGAGACGGATGAAGTACAATATTAGTAACTAGGTTTTCAATCCTTAAAAAGGGATAAGGCAACTTTTTTTTTTTACCTTAGTTAAAAAAATTCTTAATTTTTATGAAAAAATCGTAAACATTAAACTTTTCTAATTAAAAAAAAATACAATAATTTATTATTTCATTCGTTTCAAAATACTTATTCATAAAATCCTATCACACAGATTAAAGATGTTAAAAATAATATTATAATTTATATAAAATTTCTATTCTACTTATATTAAAAATATGATAGTATTATAAAATTTGAGTAGTGTTAAAATAAAATCTACATATTACACACTAAGAAAACTCTAACTATTCTTTGCACAAGAATTTCTTCAAACTTCTCTCTTTCTTTTTTCTCACAATTCTTTCACAAAATTATGGTATATTTCAAGTTTAGAAAATAGTTCTATTTATAAAGCTCTTAATTAGTAGAATACATCATCTTTCACTAATATTAATTAGTAGTGTATCCACTAAATGGTGGACATCCATAAAAATCTATAATTAGTGGAGCTTCCACTAATTCCTTCATAATTCACATAAATCCATAATTAGTGGAGCTTCCACTAATCATATTCACAATATATTCATAACACTCTCCCTTAGATATCCATCAATTACATAAATAATATACCTCGTTAAAATCTTACTAGATAAAAACCCAGTAGAAAAAAAAATCTAATGAAGGAAAAAGAGTACACTATTTTATATGTCTGTTTAGTACTCTCCCTAATTAGATGATTCTTTTAAATCCTTGAACCGACGTATACCGATTTTATATTTCAACTTCTCAAATGTTGCAGTCAGTAAAGTCTTCGTGAAAATATTTGCGAGGTTGTCACATTACCGAATTTGTAGCGCATCAATTTTACTTTTCTTCTGGAGTTCACGAGTAAAGAAGAATTTTGATGAAATATGTTTTGTCAGATCTCCTTTAATATATCCTTGTCGTAATTGAGTTATGTAAGCTGCATTTTCTTCATAAAGAGGAGTTAGAATATGTCTGATAGATGATAATTCACAACTATTTCAGATATAATGAATCATTGATCTTAACCATACACATTCTCAACTTACTTCATGAATGATTATAATTTTAGTATGATTTGGAGAAATAGCTGCTATAGATTGTTTTGTAAAACGTCATGATATAGTAGTATTTCCATATGTAAATAGAAAACCCGTTTGAGAACGTACTTTATGTGGATCAGAAAAATAACCAACATCTGCATAACCTATCAATGTTGGGCTAATTTTATTTGAATAAAATAATTCGAGATCAATTGTACCTTAGAGATATCGAATGACTTATTTAATTCCATTCTAATGTTGTCGTGTTGGTGAAAAACTAAATTTTACTAATAAATTGACAGTAAAGGTAATATCAAATCATGTATTATTAGCAAGATACATCAATGCACTAATTGCACTGAGATGTGGTACTTCAAGATCAAGGAGTTCTTCATCATCTTCTTGAGGTCGGAAAGGATCTTTATTCACATCTAATGACTGAACAATCATTGGAATACTCAATAGATGTGCTTTGTCCATGTAAAATCTTTTTAGAACTTTTGTTGTATATGTTGATTGATGAATAAATGTTCAACTTTCCAGAAGTTCAATTTGTAAATCAAAGCAAAATTTAGTTTTCCTAAAATCCTTGATTTCGAATTCTCTTTTTAAATAATCAATTGTTTCTTGGAGCTCTTCAGGAGTTTCAATAAGATTAATATCATCAACATATATAGCTAATATCACAAATTTAGAGCCAGATTTGGTTAAAAAAACACATGGATATACCTGATCATTTTTAAATCCCACTTTCAATAAATATTCATTAAGACGATTAAACCACATGCGCCCAGATTACTTCAGGCCATATAATGATTTCTGCAACTTGATGGAGTAATTTTCACGAGAATAATGTTTATATACTTCAGGCATGCTAAATCATTCGGGGATTTTCATGTAAATATCATTTTCTAAATTTCCATACAAGTAAGCTGTAACAACATCTAATAGACGCATATTTATTTTTTCATGTACTGCAAAATTGATAAGATATCGGAGTGTAATAGTATCCACAATAGGAGAATAAGTTTCATTATAATCAATACCTGATATTTGTGAAAAACCTTGGGCTACTAATCGTGCTTTATATAGTACGATTTCATTATTTTCATTGCGCTTTCGCACAAATATCCATTTGTAGACAACAGTTTTACACCTTCCAGTGTTTGGACTGCAGGTCCGAAGACTTCACGTTTTGTCAGTGCATTTAACTCCGATTGAATCGCATATTTCCATTGTAACCAATCTTTTCTATGCCGACATTCATCAACTGATATTAGTTCAGGATCATCACTATCCTGTATAACATCAAGATATATATTGTATGCAAACATATTATCAATAATTGTTTCTATCTGATTCCAACTTCTATCGGAAGTGGTATAATTGATAGAAATTTCAGTGTTACTTTCATCAACTTCTGATTCTTTGTCATCAGTTTTCTCTTAGTCTTTATCATTATTTTCTTCAATATGATATTTTGGATCATTTAATCTTCTTTTCTTTCGAGAATTTTTATCTTTAGAATCAAGAGGTCGGTCACGCTTCTAACGTACTTTTGACTTAACAGCTATATGTATAATATTTTATTCTGTTGGAACTTCCATTCGAATATAAGTATTTATAGCTAAAATATGCGATTTTGTAACTCTTTTGGAGTCAACAAAAGCGTTTGACATTTGATTTGCAGTACTTTGCAAATAAATTATCTTTTGAATTTCAAGTTCACATGCGCTTGTGCGCGGATCAAGATAATTTAATGATGTTGTCCAAGTAAGATCTTTCTTATGCTGTTTATATTCTCCCCCTAATTTAGAGAATAATGATTCATCAAAATGACAATCAGCAAATCTTGCTATAAATACATCTCCTGTCAGGGGTTCAACATACCTGATAATAGAGGGAGAATCATATCAAACGTATATTCTCTTTCTTCTTTGAGAACCCATCTTTGGACGTGGGTTTGGTGCAATTGGAACATATACAACACACCAAAAAAATTTTAAATGAGCAGTATTTGATTCTGAACCAAAAGCCAATTACAAATGAGAGAATTTATGATAACTAGTTGGCCTTATACGTACAAGTGTTGCAGCATGTAAAATAGCATATCCCCAGGTAAATGTTGGGAGATTTGTTTTCATTAATAATGGTATAATAATTAATTGTATTCTTTTAATAAAAGATTCAACAAGACCATTTTGTGTATGAATATGAGTTACAAGATGTTCAACATAATCCCAATTGACATGCAATATGCATTAAAAGTATGTGATAAAAATCACCAACATTATTCAAACGGATATTTTTAATGTGATGGTTAGAAAATTGTGCTCGTAATTTAACTATTTGAGCAAGTAATTTAGCGAACGCCAGGTTATAAGTAAATAATAAACACACATGTGACTATCGGGATGGTGCATCAATTAAGACCATAAAATATTTGAACGATCCACATGGTGGATCAACAGGTCCACAAATGTCTCTGTGAATCCGTTCAAGAAATGTAAGACTTTTAACTCCTACTTTTACTGGTGATGGTATAACAATTAATTTTCCTAAGGAATATGCAGCACATGAGATTTTTTTTTTATGTCAATATCTTTTTATTTTTTAATGGATGACCATGTGTATTCTCAATTATTCTTCTCATCATGGTAGATCCCGAATAACCTAACCGGTCATGCCAAATGCTAAAAGTAGTAGGATCAGTAAATTTTTTGTTTACGAGATGATGAATTTCAATTGTACGTATTTTTGCAAAATATAGGCCAGTAGAAAAGGACGACAATTTTTTTAATATAGATTTCTTACCTAAATTAATTTGAGTAATATAAAGATACTCAATACTATTTTCCTCATTTGTTTCAACATGATACCCATTTCTGCGGATATCTTTAAAACTCAATAAATTTCTTCTGAATTTTGAGAAAAATAGTGTCTTATTAATATTAATTGTCGTTCATTCAGACAACAATATACTAACTCTTCCAGAGCCTTCAATCACATTTGTATTACCGTTTATCGTATAAATATTTATTTCTCCTATTTTGAGATAAGAAAAATATTTCTCATTTTTTAGTATGGTGCGTATAGTTCCACTATCAATAATACATATATCATCATTAACTACAGCCATCTGAACAAAAATATATATACAAACGTAAATATTATTAGAATATAATGAAAATTCAAAAATATCAGGGTGAGACATTAGTTCTTCTGGACACTGCCATTATCAATTAAATGTTCTATCATACCGTCTGGGTGTTTAAAAAAATTCGATACATCCATATGAGTAATATTGATATTAAGATACTCAGTCAATATCATCATCCTCAATATCATTCACTGGATGTTGAGAAAAAATTGCTTCAATATTTTTATTGTTCTTTTTCAGTGAAGCTTGATATAACTCTACTAAATACTTGGCCGTACGACAGTTACGTGACCAATGACCTTTCAAGCCACATCTATAACATGTATCCTCATAATTTTCTTCCATTTTTTTTTTCTTTTCCTTTATGATCTTTTTGGTTTCACTTCAGGTGGCCAGTATTTCTCACGGCTTGATTATGATTATGATAAGAGAAATATTGAGCATGTCCACGACCATAGCCATGACCACGACCACGATAATAACGATGGCTTCTATTGGAGCCAACAACATTCACTTCTAGGAGTGCTGTTGAGCCAATTGGTCTGACTTCTTGATTTCTCAATAATAACTCATTATTTTTCTCTACAATGAGGAGGACAGTAATTAAATCTATAAATTTTGTATACCCTTTTTCGTATTGTTGCCGCAAAACAATATTCGAGACATGAAAGGTGGAGAATGTTTTCTCCCGCATATCTTCATCAGTAACTTTTTCTCCGTATAATTTTAACTGAAAAGTAATTTTATACATCGCGGTGCTATATTCATTTACGGTTTTAAAATCTTGCAACCTCAGGTGTAACTATTCATATCGTGCAATGGGTAGTACGACCATCTTCAGATAGTCAAATATTTTTTTTTAAATTTATTCACAGGATATATGGATCTTTTTCGGTAAGATATTCTATTTTCAAATTTTCGTTAATATGACGACGGATAAAAATCAAAGTTTTGGCCTCTTGTTGTGCAAATATACTATTGTTTTATTGAATAGTTTCACTAAGGCTTTCAGTATTTAAATGCATTTCTGCATCGAGAACCCATGACATATAATTTTTTTCAACAATATCAAAGGTTACAAATTCGAGTTTAGCCAACTTAACCATATGGATCAATAAATGCGTACATGTCTTCTAACTTGTGTAACTCGTGCTTTAGTCTTCTAGCTTTTGTAACGATAAAAATTCTTACTAATAATGTGTTATAAAATTTGAGTAGTGTTAGAATAAAATTTACACACTACACACTAAGAAAATTCTAACTATTCTTTGAACAAGAATTTTTTCAAACTTCTCTCTTTCTTTTTTCTCATAATTTTCTTACAATTCTTTCACAAAATTATAATATATTTCAAACTTAAGGAATAACTCTATTTATAGAGTTTTTAATTAGTGAAATACATCATCTTTGATGTCTCCACTAAATGACGAACATCTATAAAAATTCATAATTAATAAAAACTCCACTAATTGATAGATCTATAAAAATTCATAATTAGTGAAACTTTCACTAATTCCATTCACAATATATTAATACCAGATAGTTATTGATTTGTAAAAATTCCCAAAAACACAAGAAAAAAAATTTTGAAAAGTTATACAATTAACTTAAAATAAATGAAGATAAAATAAGAAAAATTAATTTTAAAAATATGTATAGAAATAAATATTTTAAAACAAAACCAAAAAATTTTATGAACAAATATTTTAAAACAGAAAGATCATTAATAAACATCTAAATCTGAAATGAAGAGTGGCCAACTGAAGTCTCGGTTGGAAAATCTGTGAAGTGCAGCAGCAAACAAACACAAATCATATATACCTTACATTACCTAGTTTGTATAACCTTAGACGAGAGCTTAACCAATAACCATCCAACAAGACTTCGTTTTTTCCTGGTATTTTTCTAATTCAAGTAAACAAATGAGAAAAAACTCAGCTTCTCTTTCTTTGACCTGGCTTCAACTCTATTTTAAGTAAGAATGACACTTGGTTTTTGGGGACGAGGGGAGCAATTGATGACGTAACAAAATTGATTTTTTACAGCATCACAGCACACTATCACTTTGAATGACATACAACCAATTTTGAAAAACTAAAGGAAATTATTGCAAATATAGCTTTTCTCCCATTCTACTATGCATCCCCAAGAATCTTCCTCTTCTTGGATGTATTCATGTATGGTCTCAGAACCCATTCATTTTGTGCTTCGTCTTGATCCATTGTTCCTAACTTGATCTGCGACCATAAAACACAACAACGGATAGAGAGAGAAGGCTGTCAGACATATAAAACCTCCAGCTGTTCAAACTACAATAACTGGAAATCAGATCAAAACATAAGACTTTCAAAAGCAACTGGAGAGGCTGTCAACTAGAGTTCGGAAGATTTTGCCGGTGCAGATACCCCAAAAGACTTCAATTGAATATCCACACGACACTAGGATATTTCCACAACTATTATCAAGGAAAACAAGTTTTCATATCCAATTAACATCCAATAGCAACAAAACCATCTATCAGCAACCCTTAAGTATCTTGCATCAAACTCCAGAGTCCAGACAACTACTCCAATTTTATCAACTAATATCTCAAGAAATATGATAATTGGAATAGAAAATGTAACAATAAACATTTTGGAATGACACATTGAATCACAAAAAGAGTGATATGGAAAATTTCAGAGTCCACAGCTTGAGGTTTATGTTGGACAAAGCTGGCAAAACCCTATGTTAGAGCCTTAGGCACGACCAAGTACATTTATTACACTAACATGTTACCTAATCACTTTAGAAATATTGCAGTTCCATAAACTTAAAAGGATGAATATTCTATTACAGCAACAAACCAAAGGTCTTGAAACAGTAGTAATCAAGCATAAAATGATGCAAACAAATAGAATTTTGATAACAAAAATCCGCAGGGACAATTTTCTTTGGTAAGATGGCCTCTGGGTAGCAAGGGTTTCGCTATCTTTGAATAAGGGTGACTTTATCACAGGTTTTATAGTTGAGGAGTTACCTGGTAGAGTCGCAACTCAAATCGGGGGCCAATCTCTTTCAACTCAATTGACTTGGGGCCTCCACGTTTCTCATATATATGATGCCTGAACGTTTACAGACAACAAAGGATGAAGCAAACAAAAGCTCTCTTTTCCTTATTAAATAAAGAAGATACTAGGGAAAAAACATAGCTCTATCTGGGAAAAAAGCAAATATCAGAACCAATCACAGATGGGAAAAACAAAAATCTTTCAAACTTTATGCCCAACAAGCCTATCCAATTAAATGAGTTAATGATTTCTTTGATGTTGTTAATTCTTAAAAATGAGAAAAGGCTAATCAAAAGACCCATGAGAAATGATCCATAATGCAACTTAATCATTCATATTCTCTTCTAGCATTTTTTTTTATAAAACCACTCTTAGCTTCCACGTAACAGATAAAAATGTTATCTGATTTATGTCTGATTTTTAACTCTAAAAAAAAAATCTTGATTATCTTGACATATGAAAATAAGCTCTTTGTGATTAAAGTTTCACTATAAATTTGCATAAATAAATCAGCCACCTCAGAGATTTTCTGACGTAGATGAAAAGCAAATCTTAGTTGTACTGTCTTGATTCTAAGGATGAACAATACGTTACTAGAGCAGCATGCGTTTAACAGTTAACACAATGTCAACCTTTCAAGACAAAGCAAAAGCTTAAGTATCACCAAGCTATGCTCACTCATTTAACATGGATGGAAGAAAGTAGACCATTAAATATTTATCACATTCTCAAAGCCTTGTCAACATATTTATTCTTCTCTTTTCAAATTCTCATTGCTGTGTTCTCCAGAGTCCTTTGCCACACTTCCCTTTTGAGGCACCATAGGCCAAATCAGATGGCCAAATAATTGCTTCGTGCATCAATCCCTACACTGATTAACTGTGACAGACACTATATATGACACATTATTAATATAGTTTTTACTTCTCACAAAACAAAGCAGAGTGCTGACCAAATGCTGCATGAGGCAATCCAAATACAATTTGATAGACACTTAAATAATTAAATTTGAAAGGCAACATGCAACCGTTGTAAGAATATAGCAGAAAGACTATCAATAGAAACCATTTTCCTAAAAACACATCCAAGTGATTGACAGAAGCAAAACCTAATAAATATCACAAAATGCACAAGAGAAACCAACCTGAAAGAAATGTAGTCAGACTGAGTAGCAAAAGTGATAATCCGTTTTGTATCAGGCTTGGGTACTGGAAATAAATGCTTTAAAATATTTGCTGTCCTTTCACCAAGCTGCCAGCAATCATCAACAGCCACATGAATTTATTAAATAATGAATAAACTATAATCATCATAGTTAGGTGAATACAAAAGCCAGCTAGCGTAGATAATGAACAAGCTATAAACATTAGATGAATGATGGAAACAGGGAATCCACTTTCACATATTCTGAGCAACATAAGAAACCACAACCCATACAACGACATAGAGACAAGCATCGGTACATGGTCTTATCGGTTCATTCTGTAGTGATGAAAACTACAACACTTTTAGCGGTACACATAATTGTACATAAATTGAGATGTTAGGGTCTTTCTGGTTTTCCTACTTTCTGCTCTAGATAATTGTACATAATCTACATTCCTTCAAAATATTACATTGTCCCATTCAATACTGTGCAAGTACGTGAATGTGCTGAATCTTTCAAAGCCATATGAAGACTTATAACAAAGTGAAGATGGCTCAGAGATAAGGAATAACAAGAATACCGGCTTGCACAATATTCAATTGAATTCCTAAAGAAGATAATGAAGAAAAAGATGAAAAATTGCTACCTTAGTCGAGAAGTTGTTAAGAATCAAATGTGGGTACGCCTCCGGCATTGTTCCTATAGCTTTTTTGTCCTTGATATCATGCCTTGTCACCTAAATGATCATTACACATTACAGTACTTGAATTCATAGCTGGTATTAAAAACCAATTACAATAGATAATAGTTGAAGAGTTAAGAAACTCACCACATTGTACAATCCAAAGTAAGCAGTAGGCCCAAAAGGTAGATGGCTTATCACAAGACCATCAGGGACACCGCGATGCTCATGAACTAATATAACATCTGTAAAATCATGAGCTCGGCATGTTTCAATTATTTCAGATATAACCTACAATCAAGGAAAAGGAGGATATCAGCAAATTCAGGCTTCAGATAATAAAGTGAAACCAGACCATATGCAAAATGGAATGTTTAAACAAAGAATGACTTCAATAAATGCACAATCATTATGTGTTCCACCCATGGAGTTGTTACCCGATAATAAAAATATTTCATCTTGGAACTTTTATTTATGTATCTGCCAATAGTAATACTTGATTTGATAAAATCAACTGCGCTGACTGAAGCCAACAAATCAGACTAGCTTTGTTCTATATCTGTATGTCTCAATCCATACAATATGTAGATTCCTGGAGAACAGTTCCATCTGTCTCCTTTTAAAAACCTTACTAGCTAACGGAAGGAAGTAGAATGCTTACCATGAACATCACAACTATCATTGCCATCACCTGTCCTTGTCTAAGTGAATATTTGTTCTATTAATATAATATGAAAAAAAAGAGAATATACTACAAGCTTGTGTCTATCTATATCAGCTGCATCCATCACCAAAATCCTCAAGAATACCACTATGCCAGATGAGAACACAGAGACAGAAAACGGTGGTAAAAGTACAAAAGCAAATGTCAAAGTAATAAACATAGCACAAACCAACCTGACCACCACGATTCATTCGCTGTGCATTAGGGAAGACAAATTTCAATTCCTGGATTGGAAAAGATAAGGTTTATCAATGAAAACAGTGATTTTTTTTTCTTCAGACTGAAATAAATTGTACTAGCACGTAAGCAATAGATTCTCAGGCCAACCTTTACAAATTGTGTGAGAGGAGCACTAGGATCACGTGATGTTGTAAGCAAAATTTTAGGATCTCTTTCCGCAGCATTCACATATTCATCATCAATGGTTGATCTGGGAACTGCATATGGTAGCCAAATTTAGGATGAACCGTCAACTCGTGGCTCAAAAAAAAAGGAAAAAAGGAAAAAAGGAAAGGGAAAAAAAAAAAAAAAAAAGGAGCCAAAAGAATGAAATATGTAATGCAGAAAGTTAATGAAGTCAGACTTCACAGAGCCTACCACATTCATTTCTGTCTCTTGTCACCAAAGGATTAAAGGGATAGATTTCACTAGCTTAACCAGAAACTTGAACCAAGTATGTGTACTAGTGTTATAATATCACAGACCAATATACATCTATATACAGGTATATGTAGATTTGCACCTATACAAACAAGTCTAAATAAACATATGGTCACACAAGCATCATACACTGTACTAGTGAAGAGACTCAAATATACAATCAATACAATTTACCACACACCTCAGAGATTCTGAGATCCATTCTCACATTATTTCATAGACCGTGTCTGAACAAGGAACGGAGGCAAATAATGAGATCTACATATCTCAATTAGCAAAAACTTATATGGTCAGATTCACCTTAGCTAAACATTTCTGTATCTTAGTTTCACAAATTTATACTTCCATTAAAAAGCACAAGAATCTTTTATTAGCATCCAAATGCTTTATTCATTCTCTTTTCCCTATTTCTCTTTTTTCCTTGTTTCTTTTTTTCATGAAATTTGATTCCAATACCTTCCTACAGAAAACCATTGCAAGTTCAAGCAGACTGATTTTCTCCACCATAAACAAAATATTAACCACAAATACGTGCAGATTAAGAGAAAAAAAAGCTCCCCCATCCATCTACATACGGAGGACGAGAAAGGGAGAAAGGTGCAGTACCGGCAGTGTTGTCATCTTCGAGGTCGATTTCTTGGCGGAGAGCAAACTCTTCGTTTCTGAGCTCAGTTGGAATTGGTTTTCCCTCTGCCATAATCAGTTCATAAACCATTCAAATCAAAATTCACCTCCATTTCACCAAAAGAACCCATATTTAACCAATCAATTAAGGCAAAAAATTACCTTCCAAGGCTTGTCTGATTTTTCGCTTCTTCTCGTAGAGTAGGCGCTCTTTACCCTCCAAGTTTTTCCTATAGAGATATTCTCTCCTCAACCTTATGTTTCTTCTCAACATTATAATTTACCTAAAATTATTCCCAGATCAGAACCCTTACTCACTTCTTCTACGTGCGATTATTGGGATAATAGGGTTTTAGGTCAGAGGTTTTAGCAGCGCCCGCAGATAGGAGGAGCTGAGGAAGCTGGTCAGATGCTGTAGTGTCCTTTAGAGTTCGAGACGCTTTCAGTTGGGCCTTATTGGATAGGCCCAAAACTCTAGTGTAATGGATTGATTGAGTTATTGGGCCATAATTAAACTGGATGTTTGCCCTTTCGAATTGGCCTGCTTCCCAATAGTGATGGGCCCATTTACAACATGCATGTCTGGATCCTGAAGTGATCCAAAAGGCACACGGATTACTTATGCTTTTAAGCATTTATTACGAACTTAATACTTCCAGTTCAAATTTCAAATCAAGCTTAAAATTATCTTCTCTTCCCAAAATACATAAATAAATAAATAAAAATGAAGCTAAAAACTTCGAAAAGATGGTCCGGGGAATCATTTGGATGAAATCTTAATATATATCAAAAGTAGTTTATTCGGAATAATGAGTGTAATTTGCACCTTGTTTTTATTCATCAAACAAAAGTGATCTTCCATGTTCTCCTCCAACCAAATTGATGCTATCATTGAACACGAATCATTGTTTTAATCATTATTATAAAATGGAAAAGAATTGTCCTAACTCTTACCCACTAGTTTCTTTTAATAAGCAGAAAATTTTGACAATAAATTCGATAATCTCTTGAGGATAATCCAAACAAAAATGTCAAGAATCAAGATCAAGAAGAGTACAAATGACTCCGTCTTTTGATACGTTCTGACCATAATATTATTATTTTAAAATATATTATATTCTTTTCATTTTAAATCAAAGATGATAAAAAATTATTTATTAATAATTTTAAATTGTACAGATAAATGCCTTCGTAGTATATAGCGCAAAGACAAAATATGAATCTATAGATGTCGTTACTTCTGTGAAGTCACGAATTTGATTTCTAAGACAAGTATAGTGGAGGCGTTCATAATAGAACATCACCCCAGATATATACATAAATTTTTGAACTATATATACAAACATATTAGATATGATACAGATGACTATGATGAGAACTTTTATCACCCCAAAGAAAAAAGCTAAATCCGCGTTTTCATACATAGGTATCATTTCCTTTTTTGCCAAAGAGAAGTAGAGAACCAAGGTGGAAATGTCTTTGAGACATTTTTGATATGAAGAGGAGGAATTTGAAGTCTTTTCCAGTGTAAGTGCTGATATAGTCGTAAGGTGGAAATATATAATAAGATCAATAATGGAAAAGGTGAGCTTCCAAAGGTACAAAAAAGGTGGACACATCAAAGTACTCTCAGAAAGAGGAAAAAAAGGCAAATTTATATCACCCACGAGCAGTGAAAAAAGTGATTAGCTTTTGTGTTAAAAGGGCCGTCCACTTTCTGCATTATATAGCTATTAAATGTTTTTTATTTTTCCCCAGGAACAGCATGAGCATGCATGGTGACATTGGTGGATAAAATTTGCCCCCTAATTCCTTCTTTTGAGGGGAATTTTAGATTCCTACAAAGGCTTTCACCTGTCACTAAAATAACCAACTGTTTCTTGCTGGGTACATCTTGAGCAGAATGATAGATATATATCACTATTTTTATTATTATTGTTATTAGTATATCACTATTAGTCAAAAGAATAAATGAAGGAAAGGGTAAAAGAGATAGAAAAAATGAAGTGAATATAAATTTGGACGTGAATAGATCGTTTAATTAAGAAAGAAAGATAAAATGAAAATAAGCAAATTAGGGAAGGCAGAGCTCATTTTCCACGTTAGCAACACATCCTATCTAAAGTTGGATAAATTGGGACGTAAATTATCATTTACTTCATTTTTACCTTAACCGAATGAAATAAAAGTAAATTATATTTACTCTCTTGATCCTGTGAATTTATCACTATTACGAGTTTTTTTGTCCCCTGAAACTATCAAAAAAAGCACACAGAAGTATCTCATTAACAATCTACTACAAAAAAAAAGGGGTTAAAACTTATTATATACATTGTAAAACTAATGAATCGATCCTATTATTCAAGATTACTGCATTATAATTGTACTACTAGCCCGAGAATATACATTAAATTATTCTTTCATGTAAGAAAAGAGAAACATATATACGCTCTTGTTCTGGCTTGATAGGAATAATTTTCAGTGGCAATAGGCGAATCTAACACCAATTTTATTCATAGATAATTAGCTCATCAAGCATTATCGACTATAAACTATGACAATTTGTGAAGTAGATATAGAAAATATTAACCTATTGTAATATCTAGAAATGTTGCTTCTCTAGTTCTAGTTCTTAAAAATGCGAGGTATTGTATCCATTTCTATCTCTATATATATAGGTGTATATAAGTATGTGAGCCGAAAGAAACGAAACAAAAAAAAGTATATCTAAATCAACTAAACAAATTATTTAATCTTCCTTCTCAAGATAAAAAAGTGTAAATATAAAGGCAAGGTGGCTTGTTCAATTGATAATAAAGTCATTATTTTTGAAGCAATATGCTTTGAATTCCATCTTCATACATTTGATGTTGTATCTAAAGAAAAGAATTGTAAAAAATGAAAATTAATATTAATTTAATTTTAAATTACTTTAATTTATATAAGGAGTATATATAGAGATTTTATCCCGTTATTACTCTTAAAAATATTATTATGCAAATAACGCGTTAAATCATATAAATGTTTGTGAATTTTTCATATTTAGCAAGTGACGGATTCACACTATATGTTGCCCTTTTTGTTAATTTTCAATGGCAGAAGTTCCTCTCGGGAATGCAAAGTGGCTTCTTTCTTTTGACAATATAAAGAAAAGTGTGAGATAGGGATGAAGACTTACCAGAAGCAAAAGGGAAAAAGGTATACAATTAATCTGCCGCTTAATGAACACTTGTTGAAAGAAGATGGGTTGGATTCAAAAAGAATAGAAGGCGGAAAATCACAAATGGGAAACCCCTTCTTTCTTCTTTTCATCAATTAGCAGATCCTCCCTAATATCACTTTTCCAAAAGACAAAAACGACAAATTCTCTACTTATGCCAAAGTGAAAAACAGGGTTTAATTTAAAGTCATGAGAGATAATAGTCTTTTGGCGATGCTAAAGTGAGAAACATCTTTATTAAGGTTCAAAAGGAGATTCTTCTTATCTAGGGTTTCCTTTTTTTTTTTTTTTTTTAATAATTTGGGGGAGGGGTTGAAACTGGATCAAATAACTGGATTAATTAATTAATATCCCTAGTTAAAAAGAAAAAAAAAAAGGGCTTTAGCGTGCTTTATGGAGATAAGAATGTTGGGTTTCGAAAATCAAAGGAGAAAAAGTTATTCTTTTACAAAATGCATCACCAAGCATTAAAAGTAGTGCTCTTTTGATATTTCTTAGGGAAGATTTGCTTTTTTCCTTCTTCTAAAGCAGAAAAGTTGCCTCTTCTTTGCACAACCCTTACGTTATGGATCATCCCCTAATCTCTCACTTTTGTGCGTTTCCGACATTCCTTTGTATTAAACAAAAAAAACATATACATATGTATATGCTTCCATAATGCAACAATTTATTCCTAGCTAGTGTCGACCTCCATTGGCTCTTAACCCACTTTGGACAATCTTAATCATTTCGTTTTCCCTATCCATCTCTTCTTATTTATATGCTATACTCTCACTTGATCAATCCTTGATTATTAATGGCTTGAGTTGATCAAATGATTTATTTTTATTTATATCACACCATAGCTAGGCTTCCCTCCCAGCTGCCCTCTTTCCAAAAGAAAGAAAAAGCTAACAAAAGAAACCTCTCCACCTTTCTTTTTGAATCATTTCTGCTCACATTGTATCCAACAAGGATGTTTCTAAATATCAAAATATAAGTTCAAAGTCACACATATAGTGTACATTAATTAAAATATTTTGTAATATACCCTCTACTAGTTTTGAACTCACAACTTTTGAATTACTTTGCAAGGTACCTTTTATTATACTCGTTATTTTGTTGTGTACATATATGGTGTATATATAAAGGCACTCGTATTTATAAAAGATAAGATGATAAACTTAATTTCTTGGCAATCTATAGTTTGCATAGTAGGATGAAATTTTTATTACTATGTGTAAGAGCTCTTTCTAATAAATCATCCGTCTTCTTTCTTTCTTTTCCTATTCTTTTCCCCTTAGAAAAAACTAGCTAGGATTAACTAAAGATTCATTTGCCCACTAGAAATTCTCTTGGATTTTCCTAAACAATAATATAGTGGGTTTGCTTGATTAACAGACATAATTTACAATATTTAATCTCACGATCGTGGCGCCCAAAATTCCATACTAATGTTGGCAATGATCAAGCAAATCACAATGGTTGAGATAATCATTATGGTGTTGATTAATAAAGCAAGAAGAAGGTATCAAGATGGGCAATCAGTTGATAAAGGCTGCTTTTTCATTACTGGCTGGCTCTAAGTGTTTATATGCTCCATGTTGTCATTTGATGTAAAGTTTTCTTAAACTAGAAGAAAAACCAAACAGACTATGTTCTTCTTCATCTGTTTTTCTGCTTCGTTTGGTCGTTTGAGAGTATTCTTAACTAAGTTTGTTTCGAAGAATTCCATGTACACACTGTTGTTATCACCTTTTTAAGTGTCTTTAGTCCTTTTCCGATTCGATTGTGCTGTTATATGCTTTAAAAAGATGCAATGTTGATGACAATTTTTAGACTTCTGGGCGTCAAAAGACTAGGTCTTTATGAGTTGCAACAAAAGTTAAAGCAAAAACAAAATTATACACAACGTCGGTTGTAAAGTGTAAATTTTATTATCTACTCATACATTTATGTTTTTTGAAACTGTAATTGAAAGTTATTATATAGATAAGTTAACATAAATCAGTGCATTATTTGTATTTTAAAAAACAATATTACATGAATTGTCATAAGAATATATTCTAACGTGATTTTATTAATTCGTACATATAATAATAATGAGTAAGATTTTCAATCCTTTTATCCCTCAATGTTAGCACTAAAGAGTGTGGAAAGGGAGATTTTCTCGTTCATGAAACAAAAATCTTGAACGTCTCATAATAATAAATCTCTTAGCAGGGAGATTGGCGAGAAAACATTCATCAATTTCCACATGGTTTTGGCAAAAATGAAACTGATACCAAGAAGCTAAACTTTGGCTGATGGGGGAAAAACTTGTAGAAAAATGCTTTCTAAAGTGAAAACATGAAAAGAAAGAAAAGAGTGAAAGAAATTTGTAGATTAATTATCTGAAACAGAAAAGGATAAACTCTTTGATTAGATGGCGATTTGAGCAGTTTTCATTCTCATGTCTCCCTAGAATTCTCGCATTTTGAAGACAATCCGTCTATCAACATTTTCAAGAATCCCTACATCGTCGATGGATTGGTGATTGTCTCCATCATCATCATCGAAGGAAATGTTCAAATCTAAGGAAACACAAGGGCTGATTTCTTCTCCTGCTGCTCCTTTTTCTTCATCCAAACAATCTGATGATTTCTGCTTCACAGGTGGAGAGCATGCTCTTGACCTGGAATTGAAGCTTTCACATGATAAAATGATAATTGCATCGCTAAGACTCACTTCTTCACCGCTTGAATTGTTGATTCGACCTCTTTGAATTGCCCTTTTGATCCCAACTTGAGAGCAGAAGTCCGCTTGCTCTACATCTTCTACCAAGAATACGCGATGAGGATTATCAGAGATTGCTTGTGCAAATCTTCCAATGTAACTACAGCTTTGTTCGTCTCTGGATCTTTTGTTTTTCATGTCTTCTGTTGAATCAGCCCTCGTAGATGAGAAGCAGCTGAGAGCAACAGACACAAAGTTTGAGTACGAACCAAAAATAATTTTAGCCAATTCCCTAGCAATGCTTTCTTTAGCTTGCACATCGAAACCTTGGAAGAATAACCAAGTCTCTTCCTTGACCTCGCTACTTCTTAGCTTTTCTTTCCTTCTTAACATTCCAGATCTGCATTGTAGAATGGTTCCGGCTATGTCAGGAACGACATCTTTTTGCCATGGGACCTTCTGCTCCAAAGCATTGCACAGTATATTTAGGTTCTCTGAGTTGAACTCCCTAAACCTTGGAGTGTACTCCATCTCCATGATATCGCTTGAAGAAGCAGAATTTGGGGTGGAAGTACTGACGGGTGAAACAACTTGCTTCGGTTCTATCTGTTCACTAATGAACAGTCTAAAAGTTGTCTCACAAGTTTTCTCGTAAGCAGCCGGAGCCCACAACAGTAGGTCGCTGCATGAATGCTTGGGTTCAGCCTGTGCCAAGGGGCTGCCATGCAATTGCTGATCGTATGAAAAGAACGACATTGACGATGAAGGTGATGTTGATGAAGAGAAAGTTGAAGTTCTCTCGAGTGACTTTGTTTGTTTATGGAATGAACTGCAAATTGAATTCCATTTTTTGCAGAGTTCTCTTATTGGCATGCAATTCTGAGATAAAGAAGACATCATTGAAAGGAAAAAAAAAAAAAAAAGTTAATTTTCGGCGTGTATAGCATGTCGGGGCTTGGGGGGAGCTAAAGTAATGAATACATTGCTTTGTATATTGTGGAAAAGCAATATTATAACCTGATCATTGTCTTTGAGTCTTTTGCTCTCTTCCTTGAGCCATGAAGGCAGGCTTGATAACGTAGACTCACTGTTACAGATGCCGGTTTGCAAGCTTCGTGCTTCAGCTTCAAACTTGGCCGAACAATCAGCACAGCAGTTCAGCTGCGTCTCCTCGTTCCCTCTATGAGTATAAAGCAGAAGCTGATAAGATTCATTTCCGGCTGTCTTACTTCTAGACTCACTACTGATAGATTATGCAAAATGCAAGCTCTGAGTTAGTAAGTTTAGAAAGCATCCTAATAATGGAGTAATTCGGTAGAGCTTTCTTACTCTTAGTCCCACTTTTGATAGTGAATAACCTCTAAATATGAAATTCAAAGAAACTCGAAACTTGTGCGAAATCAACTATACACAGACAAAAAGCTTAAAAGCAAAACAAACTACAGGACTTTCAACCTGAATCGAAGGGGATAAAAGTAAAGCTGTGAAAAAGAAAAGGAGAGCTAATAATACCTAACATTAGAATAAAAGAACTGCTAGAAGAGCAAAATTAAAGAAGCCACCATTATTTTTCTCCTACTTTTCTTGATCAAATTAGTAAAGAATGATTGAAAAGCAACAATGGATTGATCAGGTAATTGAATTTTAATCTATATTGCAACTGTATTTACCTTTCAGTGCTAAGACTCAAACCCAAACTGCCAGCGGGAAGTGTAATAGGATGGAGACCCCATAGAGTTTCAAGACAACGGTGGCCATTTCTGCACCTCATGTATGTCTGGTAGGTTGCGATTCCCATTAGCCAACACCTTCCATTTTCTCCGATCCCACAAAGCAACCTGTCAAACTCCATGATCATGTGCTCCACTGGACAATAGTGGCTTCTCCCTTGTTCACCTGAACTGGCCCTGTAATCAGTAATCCACTTTAGATCTCCCAAATATAGGACAACTCCTTTTCCCACAAGTCTTCTGACCAAGCACGTAAGTTCCCCCATTTTCTGTTCAACCTCTTCCCTGTGGCGATGACCAAAAGAGAACAGAGGGATGCTTATGAACTTCACTTCCTTTAGTGCCTCTGGAACATCTCCTTTGTTAACCTTATCCATCACTCCTCTAGCTACAGCGTCTATATTAGCAAGACATTCACCCACAACTACAATACTTCTCCTCCTTCCGTTCATTAAACTCTCTATCACACTGATCACGTCTTCATCCTTTACGGGGTCAACTGCACTAGGCTTGCTTGCTTTCTCTGCACTTTCAGCCGTTGTAGAAGGTTGAGACAAGACAAGAAGGCTATTTTCTTTAGACTTGTTTCTTGTGGACGGGGCTTGAGAGCATAATTCCAAAGAAACAGCTTGTTCTACATTGCTTTTCACTTGACTACTAGAAAAACCAGCTTCTCTCATTACTCTACTGACACTAGGATCATCTAAAATAGAAATTATAAGCTGCTCTAGCTCTATTTTGACAGCTAAAAGTGGTTGCTGCTGATTTTCTATAGAGCCACGCCTCTGGTGGGCTTGAGCTCGCTTAAAGGCAGCAACTAGTGCATTGGAGATGGTTGGATGTTGAGAATGATGCCCTAACATGGGGCTAGAAGAAGAGGCAGGCAGACGGTTGAGCGCAACATTGAAGCAAAGCTCTAGAGCTTTGCACTGAAGGGGATGAGAATGAGATTGAAGGCAGGCCGTACGGAGAAGGCCATTGGAAGCAGCCAGCATGGTATTTGCTACATGAAGAGGCGTCACTTGGGCATGACCCCGTCGTCTGGCAAGCGCCACCGCCTGCTTTACAACGTTTGCCGCCTCAATTGTTAGAGATTGCTGTACTGTGCCCCCTCCTGCTCTCATATTTCTGACACCTTCTATGGCAACAACAATAATAACAAAAAAGAACTTGTAAAATTTACTACAGGTCTTCTGCAAATCTCCGTTTCATGGATATTGTTTGAACTTTGGACTGAAAGAAAGAACAGAGAACAAAATTCTTGATACAGTTTCTGTATGAACGAAAGAAGGGTATCAGAAGTACAGAACAGAGAATCAGAAAACAGAAAACCTAGGAGCCTTCAGGTTGAGATAGACTAGAAGTGAGCCAAGTATAATTTGCTTTGTGAGCTCTACATCTTCCTCAAATCCTACTATGTCGATCTAGTTTGTTGTAGAGTAGAGTTACATGAAACCTGTAAATCTAGGCTAGATTTGTGCTTGGAACGTGTAGAAAGAGAAGAAGATTGAAATATATCATATATGGGAGGTGGGGTGTTCTTTTCTTGAATGAGAGGTAAAATTTGGGGTCCAAAGTGGATTTGAGTAGTAGAAAGTGGAATGCATGTGCTGACAAGGAGGAGGAATGCACCAGGATCAAAGGCAACTCAGCTTTACTCTCTTTCTCACTCTGCACAATTCAGGATTTGGGATGTGGAAGTGGGACTCTGCCTTTCATGCAACAATACATATTTAATTCACAAAGGTAGCAAGACCTAGCTAGATACCATCCCATATACAGAAAAATCTTCTTTCTAGTATATAATGGTTTATCCAATTATATTCCAATTCATATAACCACCCTAATAGGCATAGAACATTTTGCGCGAAGGTGATGTGTTCTTGAGCTCAAGTAGGCAAAAAGCAGTGAGGACCAAAGTAGAACTCTGTGGATGTTGCCAATATGAAAAGACTATGATAACCTTGTTTGGAATTTTACTGCTTTCAGTCAAGAATGGGTAAAGTTGAACTTTTGACCAACTTTGATTGAAGATTGAAACGTGGGCTGCCTCTAAACAGGACGGAGATCGGTGGGGTGGAGGAGGGAGATGGGACTATTCTATGGTATAACACAGCCTACGAGGGCCATTAAAGAGAAGAAAGGCGGAGGGTGGGGTGGGGCGGGAACTGTCTGTCTCCAGGAATGGGGAACTGTGTACGATTTCCTTCCAAACTCAAATGCTACTACAAAGGAATAAAGGATCTCATTTGTGGATTACAGTATATTTTACATGTACATGCATTATGTATATGAAGCTCAAAGCCCTTTATGCATGGGGATTTAGAACCTCGCGAAACATTCTCATTCTTCTCTCTCTATTTCTGCAAAAACACAAGAAGAGACAGCGAATATTGTACTACAAAGTTGAAACTTTTGAACATTCCTTAATTTATTCAAATCTAATAAAGTAGAAGTCATGACTTAGCTTCCCAAGTAACGCATTGAGCAACTGAGATGAAATTATCTCGGTAGTTTTTTATGTTTGAAATTACAGCATTACAAGTTCACGATTATGAAAGAAACCTACCAGCAGGATGTCAGGACTGCTTCCAAAAAAGTTTGAAAATTGATCCTTAAAAGCCTTGTTTCAAAAGTTTCCAAATTCAAACTGCTAATTAAAAGAGACTAGTGTATATACATATAAATCTCTCTGGTAGGTGCAATCTTATGAAGCGAAGGTTTAAACACTGATGCAACTTACTTCAAAATTGAACTTTATTTAGAAAGTAAGCATTCTATGGTACCTAGTTATCCAACCCATAAACAAGAAGTGTATTAGTAAACACAGGATATATATTGAAGTTCGTATCATTCTTTTTTTCCCTAATAAAGGATGCTAATTGGCTGAAGATTTGCAGAATGGGATTTTATGATTCAACAGAGATTGTTGATTTAATAGGACTCCTCTTCCTTCGTAGCTTAGAGGGCTCTTAAATATTAGACTTATTTTATTAGATATCAAAGAGTTTATATCGGACGAGAGAATAAATATGATCAGCTCCTGAAGATTTATAATATAATTCTTGCTACAATATGTTTTTTTAATCCTTCTTCTTCACGTTTTGGCTCAGCTTGTTGGGATAGTTTGTGGGGCGATTTTGCTTTCTTCTTTCCCATGACATCTTAGGTTAGTGGCCTCATTTCTCAGCGTGCCATGGCATGGAAAGGAGAGCAACACCACTCACTGTTCAATGCCCACCTTATCTTCGTGGTCAAATAAATGCAATCTACTCTATGGACAAAGCAAACAATATTCTTGTACACAACAAACGAGAGATCTCCCTTTCATTCCTCAATCATCTTTGGCTTTTATTTCCACAAGACCCCTGACAAACTAATGTTTACTCAACAACCTTTATTCTATTGTCTCTTTGAACTAAAAGTAATTCTAAAAAGAACAATTAAGTTAGATTAACCAATGATGAAGATCTGCCACAAGAATGGGGAAAAAAAAAGAGAGAGAGAGAGAAATCAAAAGAAGAGAAAGAAGAGAGAACTCATAAAGTCATTTTCAATTTATTTTTTGTTTTCATCTTTGCATATCTTTTGCCACCATCCTTTGAAAACAACAAT
The DNA here is from genome assembly GCA_026120185.1 of Voacanga thouarsii. NCBI lineage: Eukaryota > Viridiplantae > Streptophyta > Magnoliopsida > Gentianales > Apocynaceae > Voacanga > Voacanga thouarsii. Next base: position 2,702,573 of record JANUWF010001775.1, read on the forward strand.
AGTTGCACCAAACCAACCCCAGGAATGTTTCTGTATTGGGACCCTAGAAGATGATAGCATCTCATGAGTCATGACTGAAGGAACAGGACAAGGACCCTTCTCATCATAGATGGGTTGGGAATGTCTCCAAAATCCCACCCCAATTTTCTGTTAATTTTTTCGAGCTTCCTTTATGTTTTTCTTATTTATGACTAGAATTTTCAGCATCCTTTCAGCCACTTTACCCGGGTTTTCCTTCCTCAAACTGAGTAAGCAACTTTGGCTATTGAGAAATCCAAGAACATTTACAAAACCTTAACATCTGCACTTGAAGTTGCAAGTAACTGCACATCCATGTGACGTGCTTAGTACTATATATAGAAGACTGTTCAGATACTAGGCTGAGATATTCATCTACCCATTAGTATACAAACTACAAATACGTCCTTTTATCAAAATGGGTTCCTGGAGTTCCAGTCAAAAAGCTTCTGGCATCTTTAATGGCCTAAAAAGACATAGAAAGACACAAATAATTTGAAGGCCAATTATTCTACAACGCCAGAAAAGCAAACGTTCGAACAAAAGAGAGCTTATTCCTACGAGTTCTGTACATACAAGATGGCTTTTCATCCACAAGGACTAAATGCGTAAAGTGATCTCTTTCAGGATAACTCTGCTCAGAAAGCCAACATACCCGTTTCATTCTTGTTTTCTGTTGGGCTATGAGTATGACACAACGGGATTTGAGTCAACTAATGCTTCCTTTTCTTTTTACACTCCAGAAGATGTAATGGAGCTACTAGAAATAGCATTAATCTTTTACTTTTCTTACGAGATCCCTAATAATTCAGGAGATTAGGGTTATAACACAGCAGTAGAACCTTCAGACATATTTCTTTCAATGCCTTTGCATTTTGCTTGAGGTAAAGTAGTCCATAATAGAGCACAAAAATAAAAGTAAAATAACATTATACACTCAAAAGGGCTGCTCATTTTGTGCTTTTGAGCTTTAAATACGCACCTTTGGTTGATACGCAGCCATGTGGGTGAAAGCAATTGAGGTAGTACTTAATACTATTTGGCTGGCCAGCCAAGGACTTTAAAGATAACAAGAGAAAAAGTTGCTCTAATTTTGACATCATACAGGCTTCTCAATGCCAAAGTTGATGGGACTACGTACCAGAGTCTCCTTTTGCCAAAAGGTATCATTGTTTACAGTTCTGCATTTTGTTAAGCTAACTAATTAGACTCATGTCTGGTTTAGTTCAAGCTCCTGTCGTGATCAAAAGAACAGCAAGATTAATTGGTTCTTGTACCTGAAATCAGCTCTGCAGAATTTTTGCCCCGGTATTTTCTCCCTCCCTTGTTTCCCTTCTCCTTTCTAAACCAGAAAAATTTACTAATAAGGGAATATTCAAACCACGCTTTCTTGCAGCTCATGCTAGCAAGACATTTTTAGTGCCAATAATAGATCTGAGGGAACAGGTATAATGAAAAGGAAATTTAGACAGGTACATTGATTGGTAAACAAAATTTGATGTGGAGCCCAGAGAAAGGTCCCCTTTTTTGGCATCTGAAAATTTGCAACATCCATCAGATCCTGGAGTAGAGGGGCTATTTCTAGGCTATAGAAAGCCTATCAAATATAAATTACAACCCTATAAATTTCCAAAGGAATTCATTGGCAGTAGTCTATGTACCGAGCTCTCAATGAAAGACCTTTGCTTCCTAGCTTCCTCAAGTATTGCCGAGTAAGCAGCATTACAATGGTCGGCATTTGAAAATCCAAGTATCCATCTTCCTTTAGCTGCAGGAATGGTAGTCTTTGATACAAGACTCGTAGTTTTGCTGACATCAAGAGTTGGTTCAAATTCTCTAAGCTGAAGATGCAACCATGTTGGATGATTCTCATCTATCTTCGGCTGTTTGAAGATTTAATCAGTAAATAACAAGCAATCTCAACCAAACAAGTTCATAGCATGAAAGTGCATTTGTTAGAAGCTTATAAAAGTTAACTAATTATACAATTATTTCCTGCAAAATGCGGGGGGGGGGGGGGGGGAACGGGGTTATATATGAGCAAGTAGGCTCATGAAAAACTCAATTATCTAAAGCAGGGAAGAAGCATCTTATGCTATTTCAATGTAAAATATCAGTCATTCAAACTGTTATCTTGTAACAGTCAAATTTTGTCACAGACTTCAAAATCAACCAGAAGTCACTGACGAGCCTCAGAAAGAACAGCCAACATGTTTCAGCATATGCAAAAATAAAAAGAAACTTTTTCTTTAAAAGTGCCATATAAAAGCATTTGAAAGCGTCCAAATAAAATGAATGCAAGATACATCAATCAGTTAGTTGACAGGGTAATAGTGATTCAAAAATCCACATGCAGTGTCATCAATTAACAGAGTTATAGTGATTCAGAAACCCATATGGAGTGTCATCAGCACATTTCAAGCACATTAACTAAGAGTTGTAGTTAATTATTCTTATCTTATTTATTTCAAATGTTCAAAATCTAATTGAGTAGGCAAAACAAAAAGTGTTCTAACATCCAAGATAGAGTATATGCCAGCATGAGTCGAACATTTTCATAAAGAATTTTCAACGAAGGTGCATGTGCAGATTTTGATGACAAGTTGGTTTTAATCACAAAAAAACATTGTGAGCACCAAACCAGATACACTTAAGATACTTCAAACTTTTCTCTAATTGGCATATTCTTTGAATGGTACAGGAAGTTGTAAAACATATTTCAACATCCTTCGTGGTTAAAGCTCAGTAAATAACATCAAACTTTGAGAAGAATGTCTTAGGTATGGGACTCACATTCAACCCAGCCAATGGAGCAATAGCTATTACAACACCTTTTCGAGAATACAATGGATGTTGCTCAACAAGAAGCAACTTGCCAGATGCTTCTTTTGCAACAGGTATCACATATATGTCCCTTGTCCCAGCTTCAGAAAATGCAATTGCACAGGGGATTCCAAGAGCTGAAACATTCCCAAAACAACAGGACGTGACCACACAAATCTTAGTGGACATTCAGTAGGAACTCCAAAGAACAGAGACAAACCTAAAGCTACCTCTGACCCAAAGCTTGCAAAAGAAAGATCGGAAGCGTAACTTTTCCCTGATACACGCAAGGAGCTCATTTTCAGCTTTTCAAATGGATTATCAACATGACCATCCCCTGAGATAAATGGCTTCAGCTGGAGATGGATAATGAAAACCTAAAAAGTCAACAAGGAAAAATATATTCAGGTACCATTTTCGTCACATGAGTAATACTGCAGATTTGAAATACTGCAGAAAAGGTCTAAAGTAGGCTCCAAGTGACGAAGAAGAGCAACTAATGAATCTGAGGACCAATGCTCTTTAAATGAGCACAATAAAGTTACATAGATTATAAAATTAGTTAATATTTAGCAGAACTAACCATCAGTAGAATCAATGGCAGAGAAACAGGAAAGCATAATGCATATCAAAGCAGCAACTGTTTCATACATGTAGATCAAGAATAACTGATGTTGAAATGTCAGTTCTTTCTCATCATGGAACTCTTCTTGGATGTTTAAAATCCGATATTGCAACTTAAATCTTTCATTGGAAAACTTTGGGTTCAAAAAATATTTACTAACCTTCACAGCATCAACCATCAGTTGCCAATCACAAGCAGAGCCCCTGATGCCTGGAATTTGTACAGCAGGGGTGAGATCATGGTTTTGGCTAGTAAGAAGCAAGAAAATAAGGGGACAGGAGATAGATAACAGATGGATAGAATAACACAAACAAGATAAAGTGATGGAATTACTGCTGTTTTGGTTCCACGCAAGATCCAGTACAAAAAATGCATCCTTGGACTCTGATGATTCTTCAAGAGCTATGGCATCACCAACCACACCCCCCAACCCCCGTCCAAAAAAAAAACCCAATAAATATTGGACTATATTGCATATTGCAAGGAAACAAAAGGTGGATCATCTAAAAGTCAGCACCAGAAGACGTACTCAATCTCTCTATCCTTAGAAAAGAACAGCATACCTGTTCTACATTTAGCCCATTCATTTCTCAGTGTGTCCAGAATATAATCGCACCAGCATCCACTAAATTCTTCACAAAGACGCCCATAAGAAAGGTCATACGATGTCTATCAGCAAGGAAGAAGACAAAAGATGTTAGAAATTTTGTGCAACAAATATGACATTACATATACATTGCATCTTTGCATGGCTAGTTATCTACTTTTTCTTCCAGATCATATTCACATTCTGCAACTTAACAAAAAGAGAAATTCATATTGTGCAACCAATTATGCAAGGCATGATCTTGTTGCAAACTCATTTCTACAACTCTTACCAAAGTCAGTAGAGAATAATTCTTAACGATCTTTCTTAGTACATTGACAGTTAGGGATAATATTAGCATATTTGTGAAGATTGGTAAGCATCTTGTTTGTGTATTAGGAATCTTTTTTCTCCTCACAATCTTTCTTCGTTAGGGATAATATTAGGAATCTTCACAAACTCCTTTTCCGTGAGCTTTAATGAGGTGAGTGGACAACACAATTTAGTTCACTTCTCAGTTAATTCGTAATGACACAGAAAAGATAAGAAAGTAAGATTCTAACCTTAAAGAGTTCAAGTTGATGGTCATCTAGCTTCATATTCAAAAATACCAACAGTTTCCTAAAAAACCAAGCTGTGTGCAACAATATTGGCACTGAGAATGGTGGTTCACTTGCTAAAACCTTCAATAATGCATCCACTATCTGTAAAAGAGAGAAAAGATTCACAGCATCTATCAAACAACCAATTTGTGAACCAAAAACAAGATTTAAAACTTTTAATACAGAATTTAGCAATCATGAACACACATATCCAACAGCTCTTACCACACTGGAAATTCTAGAGGCTAAAACAAAACAGCAAAATAGATCAATCAATGAAGGTTCAAATCTAGGAATGCATACTTTCTTTACATATCTTGCATAAGTGCTTTGGTTGACCTGTGCTGCACTCTGCAATTTAAGATATGAATACAAGGTCATTGAACAGCAAGCTACTTGTTTAATTCATTATTTACTATCTAATCTAAAGAAATCAGGACAATGCTTTATTAAGGGGTGACTACGTGGCATCAAGACTTTCAACATCGAACAATATCACAAATCTTTAATGAATCCCAAAGCAGAGGGCAGATGATCCAATATGTAAGCAGGAAAAGAAGCCAGATGACAACTAGCATTACCTTTATCTGATCAACCATTGCTGCCAGCTGATGATCACCATCTGGAGAAAAGAAAAAAAAAATTACCATCTGGAGAAAAGAAAAACACACACACACACACACACAATAGAGCACCCGAAAGCTAATTGCATGCGGCTAGACGGTGGCAGAATCAACCTACCTTTAGTTTCAGCCACAATAAATAACAACATCAGGGATGCCAGCATTAGACAATAATTACTGGAGCAAATATAGTGAAGAAATCCACCCCTGCACAACAATTAATTACCCCAGAGGCAGACCAGCTTAGTAATAAAACCAGAAGATGCAAATATAAATTTGTAGCAACAGATTTCTTATTGCAATTGCAATTCTAATTCTAGATAAAATGGAGATAGAGAAACACACTAGAGATTTTTGACCTAAGAGTAGCAAATCAACTTGTAATCCTATAATACAATCCTTGAGAAATTTTTTCATTCTTTTCTTCTGATTTCATAATTGAACTTAACAGTTTCCACAAGTGGGAATTATATTGCTTGCAGCTACAAGCCAATAATCAGAGTGTCTTACTAGATGACAGGAGTACACAAATGGAAGCAAGCATGCCCGGAACACAAAGGAAAAAAGCATCAGCTATTTACCATCTTGCTGTCAACTCTGAGAATAAAATTGCTCTGAACAAACATCCTTCCTATCAGTAATGTAAGCTCCATAAAAATAAAGGCAAGAATCAATAATTTCTAAAATTTCACCTGAAAAGCAAAACACTAACTTCCTAAAAAAATTTCAACTTCTTAATATAAGGTGGAATTCTTTAGCAAGTGCAAGAGTAGATCCTGATATTTGTCTTGACAAAGAAGAGCCACGAGGGCATCAGGAAAGTGACTGCTGCCCTAAACACAATGGTGGGTAAAAATTCATAAGAATCTCAACATAAAGGCCTCTAGATATCAAGTATCTTCTTTTATTTGATTAGAAATGCTCAAAACTCTCAAAATTTTCGATTTTGTCACACTGTAGCCATAATATCTTCTTTAGGAACAGTTCAAACAACTCCCCCCCCCCCAAAAAAAAAACAAAAACACACACACACAAAAAAAACATGTGCTTTGAGACTGGAAAACCTCAGATATTTGAACAGTATGACAGAAGTGCTATCAAACAGCTCCACATATTTTGAGCAGTGCAAATTGCATGACAAAGCTAAGAAGCTACCTTGGACTAAAGTTAAAGTAATCCATAAGTCCTCCTCACCTCCTCTTTGTTTGACAAGCAATACGCAACAGACAAATTCATGCATTTGTCTGCTTTTTAATTAGAGTATACATGGACTAAAAGGTGACTATCTCTAACATTCTTACACACCAAAGGTACAAATTAAAGCTTTCAACAACTTTAATTTGTTTCCTAGTGCTAGTGAATCATCATTGATCTAATGTAGGTTGCTTATGAACATCTGGGAAAGGGATTATTGTATGTGCTTAGACTCAAACATTACCAGAAGATAACATCTGGTGACACTTTTCTATTCCTTTAGATATAGATATATGTATATATAACACACACACACACACATGCACACTATATATATATATATATATATTTGATGGTTATTTACAGATACATTTTCTTTTCCCCCCATTTTACATGGTTCTCATTCTGAAGATTGACTGGTGATATAAGTGCATGTGCCCAGGGAAGGATGGGGGGGTTGGGAATGGAAGAGTGTTATTCAAAACAATGATCATTCGGACTTCAAAATCTTTACTTGAAAAGCCAGTTTTTCACTACTTTGACCATTGGAATATTTTCTGAAAGTCTTGAAATGTTATGATAATATCTACAAGAATATATTAGTTTTTAGGCATAACAGCATTGTAAGTTCTTTAACATTTAATTGTTTTTAAAGAGTATCCTTAACAATCTACTTCCTCTCAACTTCTCCCTGATTAACATAGGCAAGCTTAAGACTGTTATCCTGACAAATAATTTATTGGAAAGAGAAATTCCACTATATGGTGTCTATTTCCTGGAAGCAAGAATGTTGATAAATTCAGAGCATGAACAAAAAAGAACATTTTAGTAAAACAGTCACCAACCATATGCTTTGTGTGATCTCCAGAGGCAAACTGGAAAAAGAGGAGCCAAACTTGACAGACCCAGATGCATGCACAAGCAGATTACTCATGAAGTTCTCATCCCACTTGGGCTGAAGATGAACAATTTCTTCTGTTTCATTATAATTGGCATCAGAAGCATTTGCCCAATTAAGTTGATTAGGTGTAAAAGAAAAGAGTAAAGCACTGCTGAGAAAACTAGCCAAATCTGTTCCATCAAACACTTGAAGAAGACGAGCAAGAACATATAGAGAAGTGACAGCAGATAGACATGTGCCCTGAAAAATAAATGAAACATGACATATTATGTGATTTCATACACATCAAAAGTTATTGATCACCCCCAACATTTAAAATGAAGCACCATTATGTATTAAATCACACACTATCACCACAAAAGATCTGGATGTGAATGGAAATTGACTTTGGGAAGTTTGGGGGTGAAATGTAGGTGTGCAGCCTAGAAGAGGAAAAGTGAAACACAAATTCAATTGTTAAATCTACAGGAACAGTAAATTTGAAGAGGTAGAGGGCTACTAAATTATGTTTTCATGCATCAGTTGCAAGATACTGACAAGTTAATAGTATCACACAGAGTCCATGATTTTGATTGCATGTCCCTAAGTTACTTATCAGTTTCTTTTATTCTATAAATCATTGTTGGTAATGAGAGACCCTTGACATGCTATTTCTTTGTTTGATTTTGATAATTATGTTTATCATCTAGTAAAGCATAAAATGTTATATAATAATTAATATATATATATTGAAGAAAAGAAAGGGCAAAAAGCATATTAATTTCTTCTAAACTCTTATTGATTAAATTTAAATAATACAGGTAAAAAATTTCTCACGTTGCTTTGCCTAACATGCAATGGAGGGAGCAGCACTGATGAGATCAATCCGTCAACCACATTATGAGTAATGAGTGAACTCAAGCGGTGATTGCCAATGCAAAGTATGTCCTTTAGGTAATAGAGATCATCTACCATTCCATCAGTTTGAAAAATAAGCTCTCTTTTCCTTTCTTGACCAGTCTCCCTGCACCATAGTCATTTGCCATTCAAATGATAAGAGATACAACTCTAAGAATTCAGAATAATAAAATAATGTTCATTAAGAATTTGAACAGTTTAACAAGATGCCACTAAATTTTGGAAAAAATCAATAGGTGTGTACTTTGTTCCATTAACAAGAGAATCAACTTGGAAGCATTTCTTTCTTAAACTTAGAACCAAAGCTGAGAAGTATTCTGACACTGGAGGAGTTGTTAGATATTGATAGACCATATCATCAGCAACTGCATAATCAAATCAAAAGTTTTGCAAGTGATTATGACTTCATCAATAACCAATTTCAGAGGACGCCCTTTAATCGCAACAGTACCATTATATACATGAAGAGTTATTGCACGAACCGCTATCTGAATCATCTTTTCTCCATGATGAGCAAATTTCAGAGCCTCGGCATACAGCGGCAATGAGACAACAGCATCCTGTGAACATGTTTGGAAATCATATACATGCCTAAAAATGTAACAGAAAAAAACAAATAAAGGTTTATCTCTGCAATATCTGTTGCTAAAGATAATTCACATGACATGAAAAAAACACTACTATCAAATTAGAGCACACTGTCAGTTCAAAGCTCCTTAGAGAGCGAACCCAGCAGTTCCCAACTGGTTGCTAAGTGTAGGAAAGGCTATCTGTATGCAACTTACTATTGAAAAGCAAATAAGCTAGTCCGATACATCAAAAGAATTACTTGCAAAGCTGCAAAGAGCAGCCTAACAGTTGTTCTAAACAGAACCTTATGAGGTGTGTTGCACAGGTTTTTAGACCAGAAATTCACGAAAAGATCTAAAGTAAACAAGGATACATTTAATTGATGCACCATAAGACACCAGAATTACACAGTTCACAGTTTCATATCAAAGTGTATGCCTCTACAAAGACACAAAAATAATAATAATAATAATAAATAAATAAATAAACTTCCTATCAAAACTTCGCAATAATTTGAAAAATGATCATGAATTCATGCTGCACTGGAAGAAGAAAAGAAGAATGTAAGTTTGCAAAGACAGATGATTTTTTATCAGTAGTACTCCAATCTACCCCCACATAAAATAAAGTGCATAGATTTCAAAGCTAAATAAAATGAAGCATGTTCAACAATAAAAGTGAACAGAAAACATATTGATGTTAACTAAAATAAAAATTAGTCTATTAACAGATAGCTATATTTTATAATGTTCTGTGAATCCTAGACCTTCAACTTACCTGATGAACCTTTACAAGAAGACAGACAGTGTCTCTATCAATTTTTGCACTTACTGCTCTGATTCAAATGGAAAAGTAACAGTTAAGAATAGTTGAAGAAACATCTACTGAAAGGAAAATTTTTCAAAAGAAAAATACGAAACAAAGAACAAAACCTCAAAAAGGATATGTAATAGGGAACTAGATCTCCAGCATCAAAGTTAAACTGATGTGTTATTATGCTGTTGATGTATCCATTACTCAAGCAGTAGTCTGCAGAATTACTCAAAAAGGACATATCTTTTACAAGCATCATTCCAGGAATATTTAAACTTTAAAAATGCAAAATCAAGAAAAGATAAAACTAATAAGTGAAAATGCCCTAATCTTGCAACTCTCAATTATATCCCACTTTCCAAGGCACGACTCCACACAGATGTACTACAGCCACTAAGATATGATTGCACCCACACAATAATTATTTAAAAAATAAAATAAAATAAGAAAAAATAAAAAACCTATGTGCTTTTGATCAAAGTTTCTGCATCTTTCTTATCAAGTTTAAATATTTTGCATAGCTTCAATGTAACTCCCCTCCCCACCCCACCAAATAAAAACCCAGAGGAATCAGGTGAAAGGGCAGAGATCTTGCTTCTCTATTCACTCTCCCTGATTTTCACTCTGTATCACAAAATTCAGATTACACAGTTTCATCTGGTCTAAGTATGAAATATTCAAAAACTTACAAATTGCGTGTTCGTTATCCATATTTTGGATCATTATGCTCAAATACTGAAGTAATGGTGCCTCAATCCCTGAATTCCCGGCAATACGTAGTAAACGAACAAACTCAGCTAAAACTTGAAATTCCATGAAACATCTATAGAATGCAAAATCAATTTGTACATATCAAAAGCAAGTCAGAAAATAGAGTATCTGAAAACATATTAGAAGCACAGTGCAATCTCTCATACTCAAAAATTGATGGATCGTGGCTTTCACCATAAGTAACTATCTCCACAATTGACTGCAGCAAATCTATAACTACTTCCTAAAAAAATATTAGAGGTATCATTACCCAGTATAATACAATCTAGATAGTATCTAAAAGGATTTAAATGATTGCTCCCATACCCGGTTGTGCTTGTCCAGAACATGGATTGCCTGTAGCTTGTTTATAACATATCTACATCAAGAAGAGATGAAATGAAATCTTGCTGTTTAAACAACAATGAATAAATAGATCTACAATAGAATACAGTGCAGAAACATAAATCTCTGCAACAAAACTTTTGCACCATAGGACACAACGATTTTCAAGGAATGTAGTCACAGAAGGGCAATTGTCATTCACCTTCATCAGAAAAACAGCTCTGCCTCCAACAGCCTTTGACACCTACCAGTTGGGACGAACATAGGCCAGGACCGGCCTACTCATACATGTGTATTAGATTGTCCTTACTAAAAGACAGGTTAATGAATAAATGCCCCCGTGAAACAATAGCCACTCTAAAGATCCATTTGTTGCCTCAGTCTCTACAGCTCTAACACACTCCATTTTCTTTTTGCCCACTTCTCTTTATACCATTTCAAGATGAAGGTAAAACTTTGAACAATATTATTACTCCACATGTAGAACCTATAGTTGATACATACACGGTAAGAGTTTTACAATCCCAAGCAAAAAGATATATTTACCAAAATGCTGGAGCCCAGCCTATCCAGCCAGTATTTCTCTGGACTAAATAATGAGCGAATTCAGAATTCTGGACCCAGATCAAGAAAGGTTACCCTCCAAATACAGATTCTACTAGAGTCCTGCTAGGTAAAACTTACTTGAAGTAATGAAGAGAGAAGCGGTCAATTGATCGAAACAGGGACCGCCACATTGTTGCCTCATATATAGTGAGTAACTGCAAAAATAATCTTAAAAATTAATACAAAAAAGGATGGAAAGAGGAAAAGAACAACAGTCCCAAAACCAAAGGTTTAACCTTTACAGATTTTCTGAAAACTTTTGATTAGTTGGTGGCTTCTTCTTGTTGTTGGACGATGAAGACACAGACTTTGTGAGATGAATGCCTGCAACAAAGCAGCGGTTCTATGTATTTGGTGGTTGGTTTTGTCTCGTAGGTTTGAAATTTGGAGAACCCAACCAACAGTCAACCGACCTTCCTGTAAAAACCGTAATTTTACTCTCTAGACTTCTACAGAGCTCACTAGTGACTAGTTACCCACCAAAAAAAAAAAAAATCCAAACCTTCCGAGACGGCTAGTTAATCGACTGATCGAGTAATTGAATTGGTAAAGGGCTCAAGATTTAATCTTTTCTTTCTGATTCTTTTTTCTTCCAAATTTGTTGCATCGTGGTAGAAATTGTACAATGAATCGAATCAAAGCGCATAATCAAGTCGAAGTGTTTAATTATCATGAGAGAGAAAAATGCATGCGTGTAAGGAGACAGCAATCTAGCATTAAAAATATCCCGGCGGCCCAATACCGGCAATGCCTAGCCTCCGCCCAACGGCAACTCCTCTGCTTCATAAGAGACGAGACGGAAAAATGTTGAGAAGGTTGATAAGAGATTTCCGGTTATCTTGAACTTATCGGCTCCTCGACCTTTATTTACTTCTGATCGTGCTGCCGTAACAGCTTTGGCCATCGCTACAAAACGTCGACGGCGGAGGAATCTGCCTGGGGAAAAGAGAACCGGCGGGCCGGACCGAAACATATAACACGAGGCAGTCTAAACCAGTACAGCGCCCACTCTTGCGACTCATCTATTTATACGTTTCCTGTTGCATTTGGCTCATTCTGAAGACTGTTAGCTTCCAAATCTGGAATTTTCTCCTTTCTCACAAAAATCAGATAGTGCGGCAACTTATGTATCCAGTTATTCAGGACCAGTTAGCATCTGCTGCATTTCAGCAAGCTTGTTTTTGGGTCTGAAGCCTCTGTTTTTTCAGATCAAATTTGTCACTCCCCATGCCTGCAGAATGATATGGCAACACCTCAAAATAAAATATCAAACCCTACATATACTAAGGTGATTTCTTCATAATCGATACACGTAAAACTCACATTGATCGAAACTTAAATGCCTAGTCTTCAAGAACAGGATAAAGTCAGAAATATTGAACTTGTTATACATAACTATCCAAATTCTCACTTCTATTAAACATTTAAAACGTAGCTGAAAATTACACAAATATCCAAAATATTATTCCTAAATAAAAGCTAAAACACCAACTTTATGATTATAGCAGATCGTCAGCAAATCATTCTTCTAATTCCGCACCTCCAACGAAAAATCCTACAATATATTAATAAATGAGGAAGCTCCCTAGCAGAGTGACATGATAACACCAAAAATGGAATATCGAACCCTCGTTCATACTAAACTGATTTCTACATAACCAATACATACAAAACTCACATTGTTTGAAACTCAAATTGCATAGTCTTCAAGCAAAAATAAAGTCGGAAAGTTGAACTTGTTGGCCATAACAATCTAAATTCTCGCTTCTATTAAATATTCAAAACGTAATTGAGAATCACACAAATATCTAGAATGTCATCCATAAATAAAAGTTAAAATACCAACTTTATAATTATACCAGAATGTCATCGAACCATTCTTCTAATTTTTCATCCATTAACGTAAATCTTACAAAATGTTAATAAATGAGTGAACTCATTAACTCGTTAAGAAAATATGGCTTAATTGAGATATAATACATAAGTATTAACTTTTCAAAGGCTAAGGACATAAAATATACATTAATCTTTTTGGGTTATTTGTTTGCATATCAAAGAACAAAGAACCTTAGGTAATAGTAATATGAATGGATAATGAAATAATGAAAGTATAGAGCTCTGCTCAAACAAGGAAATCACGTTTGAGTAGGGAGCGGCGCCGCTTGAATTGATGCGAACAGTGTCACTCGAAAGAGAGCAAGCGACGCCGCCTAGGGTCTAGAAAACTGCAGAAGACAAAATTAATTCTTTTCAAAACTCCAAGCATTGCCAAACACAAAAAATTGTTTCCAAATATTACATGTATCTATATTATGGTTTCAACACGGCGATTGTTGAAATTTCATAACAAAATTAATCACAAAGCTAAATCATGCTTAGGATAAGATTTTGGTTAACTGCTATCAGAATAATGGTCAGAACAAAAATTAGGTATTCAACAAGGGTCTAAATGGTGACCAGGTACTATATCCCTAACCAAGGGCTAGAATTTAGATAGATTTAGAAAATTCACACCATAACCTCCCACGAGCATCAGAATCTCCATAAATCAGAATTCAAAACTTAAATAAAACTTCACAAATTTTTATACGCAATACATAATATACATATCTTTAACATTAACAAAACACCATACTCAGTCAAATTTATAGTGAAAATATAAGCTTTTCATGAATTTAAATACTAATAAGAATTTCAAAAAAAAAAGACCAAAACACAGGAAAGCCAAATATCCACACCAGATAATTTTGAAGTCAAAACCATTCTCCTATTGCTTCCAAAATACTCTAAATACCTACAAACCTCATAATTCATAAACCAAAATTAGAATTTGGACATATATTGATTGTCCCCAAATCAAACCCCATGCAGTCCTTATCTCTATCAGAAACTGAAATCCCTAGGACAATTTTTTTAAAAAAAACACACACTGAGAGACAATTAAATTGAGTACTTATCTAGATTTGAAGCTTCTAGATATGATTTCTTCTCTATTCTTCTCCCACGTTGTTCTCCTTTTCTGAGTTTCTGTCACAATGCAACATCATCGAAACACGTAACCGCAATTATTAACTTAATGAAATTGACAAAAAACCTTGAATTGCTACTCATTTCGTCTTTATTTATCTATCACAGTTAACTATTTCACACAATTTAAGAAAAATTAATTAATTTCTTAAATTCATATAACTTTGTTTATACATTCCAAAAGTACTATTAGATTTAATGTTTTCACAACTCTTTTCTTACTTTATTTACTCAACGCTCTCTCTAAAGTTATTATACTTTTATTTTTTAAAGCTATTTAATACATAGGTATAGCAGTAAAATTAATATTAATGACACATAAATTTTTTCAATAGAATAAATAAAAATGAACACTAAAATTTTTCAGTTGTAACAGATAAATAGGGACAGAGGAACTAATAAGTTTGTTACCTTAATATAATCAACAATTGACTCGTGAACCCTTGAATCACAAGTCCAATCAATACAAAAGCTATATCATGAAAAGCCAAATAGACAAAAGGGTCGTGGGCTCACAAAATTCCACGTAAAACTGATGTTGCCAATAATTTCATAGTATAATGGAAGGGTTGAAGGTTTTTAGTTCTTCATTAATTGTACTAAAAGGAATAATATCTAGGCAAACAACCTCTAATTCAGCCATGTAAATAAGATAGCCTGATATTTGCAATTCCATCTTAGCCCCAACAAATTCTCCTTATTCACAGCTCTTTGATAATGGGCTATTTGCATTTCAACTCTTTGGCTAGAAGTTCGAATGACTTGTCCTCTATGATCGTGAAGGTGGAGTCGGAATCCAAGACCGTCCCAACATGGCCGGTAGCTCCCAGCGCCGGAAATTTCTATGGGACTTTGATGTTTACTTCGCCTAGTATGATTTTTCTAAAATCACGTACTAATGGGAGTGGTGATATTGGGTTTTCAGGAAACAAGATAGCTAAGATTGGCACGGGTGCTAGTTCTATCATCGGAAACCAATACAACAAGTTCATCACCTTTTGACGTATTGTCCAATGGGTCAGACGAAATACCATATGAGAACTTCTGAGAAGGTAGTGACAATGCCCCAGGCAGCCCAAATCCTTCAAAGAAAAGGCTTATTGTGGTAGACTAGTAACTTATGTACACATAAAAAAATATGAGTTGAATAAAATCAGCATAAGTTAAGTACACTATCCACATGTTTTATTTATATTAATTGAAGAATAACTTATGTATTGTATATAAGTTACTAACCTACCACCATAAACCTTCTCATCATTGAATGTCATAGGGCTGCAATTTAGAGGATTGAATGGAGTAGCCAACAATAAAATCCTGCAAACTTTTATGCAGGAAATCTAGGGTTTCTAAAAAAAATTAGCCTCTAGTTGTCCCTTTTCCATATTGTTTAAAATACAGAGGAAAGGTATGGGTACAATTTTAAAGTTTTTCATCATAGTTTTTGCAAAAAGATAGACACATAGGTTTGAATATCAAAGCATATTTTTTGTTTTTAGAGCTTAAAATCTTGTGAGAACTAGAGAGTTTGGGTAATAAAGTCGAGATGTTTGTAGGGAACTTGTTGCTGAATTTATAGTTGGAACACTTGTATTGGTGTGTATGGGGGAACCATGTTAAGGTAATGTCGGTGTCTAATAGAAAGGCCATTATTTGCAGAGGTGTACCAAAGTTGAGAGAGGTAAAGCAAACTCCAATATGATTGTCAGTCAAAACCTGTGTTTTGGTAATTTGTGAATGATAGGTTTGTTGGCGTTTGAGATAATGGGCTCTTGCTAGAGATGAAGAGACCAGTTGGTTGACTCTCTGCCATAGGTATGCTGCTAGAGTTGAGGTGAAGCTTG
The DNA here is from genome assembly GCA_026120185.1 of Voacanga thouarsii. NCBI lineage: Eukaryota > Viridiplantae > Streptophyta > Magnoliopsida > Gentianales > Apocynaceae > Voacanga > Voacanga thouarsii. The sequence goes on from JANUWF010001775.1 coordinate 2,718,797, forward strand.
GTCTAAGAGAAATGATTTCGTCGAAATTTCTGTTAAATACTGTTTTTAATAGAAATTTTGACAGTGGAGCGGTCGAAACAGAATTCTCAAAATGGGAAGGTCGTATTCTGAAAATGAAACATGTTAAAAATAGGTCTTATTTTCAAAAAAAAAATGAGACCTCCTTGCACCAAAAAAAAAATTCATAATAGAAAAAAATTTAAATTTTGAAAAAAAATCTAAAAAAAGTCGCATTCCTGTAATGAAACCTACAACTCCTATTTAAAGTTCATGTTTTTTACCCTTCTTTTGGCCATATGAATATAGATAATTAAAAGTTGAATATTGATTAGTTATAAAGTGATATTGAATGGTAATGTGAGATTTGATCACTATTTTGAATGACAGTAAATTTTTTATGTAATTAGTGATGGATTTGGGATAAATTTTGCCTATGGGATTAACATTGAAGTGATTTACTAGTAAAATTTTGTACATTTACTTTTTATCTCCAAAATTTGCAGTCATCTTTTTAGGGTAGAGGTGGCCACACTAATCTCCAAGGGGCATTTCCTCAGGATTGGCCAACCTCTGCTTTTTGTTTTTTAAAGATTTAAATTCATCTCAAATGTATATTTTTCTTAAGTAATATGTTACACTTATTAATAATTTTCTTAAATTTTAAAAATAAATTCTGAAAATGCGACTATAAAATGTTATTTTCTGTTCTTTTTATATTCTCTCTCTTATTTTGTTGTATTCGACAATGAATGAAACAACTTTATATTTTCGAAACACAAGTGAAAATATAATTGTATTTAGACTTATATTTTGAATTGCGATATTGGAATGATAAGGTAGAAGAATACATTTCCTATAAATGCAATAATCATGACTAAACCGTTAATATTTCTTCAGAAACTTATTTATTTGTGTAATGTAAGTTAAGATTTATAAAATAGAAAAACTCAATACACAAATAAAAAAACTTCTAAACTTTGTATTGACTTTGTAATTAGTTTTAAAGTTTATGACTTTTTATTAAGTTTTGCTATTCCATAAATGCAAATACAAGCCATACAAACAAATTAGAACTTAAAAAACGGGGCGAAGTTCTTTTGACTAAATGATGTCACAATTTTAATAAGTATCCAAATTTTTTCTATCAAAACATAACACTACTAACATTTTCTTTCTTTTTATATCTCAGGATTATGAACTCAAAGATTTCAGATGACTTGGGATTTATCTTTTTAGGAAGCATAAAAAAAATATAGAAATAAAATAATGTTTAATTAGAAAAAGAAGTAGGATTAACATTCTATGGTTAATGCAATCCCAACAAAACCAATGAATAATGACATATCAGGTAAAATGAGAAGGTGATTTAAAAAATTAACAGGAATTCCGTAAAATGTGGCTGTTTTCTATCCAAATTCCGATAGTGGGATAGCTCCAACCGAATTTTCGAATATAGTGAGGTAGCATTCAAAAAATGCGACCATTTAAAATCAGGTTGCATTTCCATAATGCGACCATGTCAGGCTATTTTTACTTTCGCTCTACAAAAAAATGGTAATTTTGGACATTTAAAAGATTAAGGTCGCATTTCATAAATGCGAATGTGACCTTAATCAATATAGTTACCTTTTGCAAGCTCTTCCACGCAACCAACTCTTTTCTATTGAATTTTGTGGCTATATCTAGGGCAAATACAAGACCTATTGAAGAACTCAAAACAAAAAGTTTTATAAAGAAATGAGACACCCAATTCAAATATTAAGACCCTAAGCCCAAATAAAGTATTTAAAATTCTGAAAAAGAGAATCAAGTCTACTAATTCACACCCAAGAACCCTTGATTCAACAAGGAACCAAGAACACTTGAAGAACGTGAACTAAACAACCAAAGATAACCTCTACTCTAGACCCTTAGATTAACAAGAACCTAAAATTCTATTTTGATAGGTTAGTTTGATCTATCTTTAAGAGTTTATAGACTCAAATCTAAGATAAGGAATAGAATCCTAAGATTGGTTTTGGATTTTATGAAAGAACCCTCAAAAAACTCTCTCAAGAGTATTTTTTGATTTCACTAAAAATATCCAAGTTATATTTGAAATGTTATAATGTCATATATATATATATATATATATATATATATATATATATATATATATATGCATCTAAACCTAACTAAAGTAAGATGAAATCTTAGCCATTCAAGCATTTAAATGGCCCAAAATATCTCTATTACATAATAAAAGCCGTGGAAATTAATTTAGAGACCAAAATAAAATAAAATAAGAAAATTTAGCAAAACAGAGAAAGCCTCGAAGTGACCTGGCGCCAAGTACACTAGTGCACCTGGCGCCAGGAGTGTTTTAGAATGGAATAGCTCCTCCAAAGTGGACCTGGCGCCAGGTGTACTAGAGTACCCGGCGCCAGGTGTGTCCTAGTTCTACACACTGATTTTTTCTTGTCCTTTCAACCCTCTCTTATGTTCCTTTGGCCCTCCACACGAATTCTTATGCAAATGCAGCTTTCTTGGGCATTCTCTTTGGCATCTATCTCTTGATACTTTTTATGTTCCTTGGCTTGTTGAATGGTTTTGCTTAAATCCTCCATTGTAAGCCTCCATGTCTTGCATTCTTCCAAGGTGCCATGAAGTGGAGCTTATAGTTCCATCCTCCTTCTTTAGTTTTAGCATATTGCTTGGATGGATTTCTATTATTTCTCCCTTCTATGGGCGAATTCGTCTTCGAATAAGCACCTACATAAGATTTCACACAAGAATGCTTTTGTGAAGATGAAAATACAAGTTTATGCTCTCTCACATACAATGCATTTTTCAAGCACAAAATAGTCATTCTCATGTTATCTCCTACTTCTCTCCTTTTTTCACTTTCCTCCTTTGCCCCCTCTTTTTTGGAGGTCTCCGTTTGAACTCTTTCTTTTCCCTTATCATTTTTCCTCTTATTCTCTTCTTTTGGAAGGTCTCCTACTACACTCTTCTTTTTCTTATTGTCCCTCATTTTTCTTTACACTTCTCTCACCTCACTTAGGGATAGGGATAGAAGAGTATATAGCTTACTTCCCTTAATAATTGAGTAGGAATTTCTCCCTCCATTATGAAACACACTCTTATCAAATTGCTATGGCCTTTCCAAAATTAAGTGACTAGCTTGTAAAGGGATTACATCACAAATAATTTCATCTTGATACTTCCCCATTTTAATTGTCAACAACATTTATTTGTTCACCTTAACTTTCCACTATCATGGAACCATTGCAATCTATAGGGGTTGGGGTGTTTCATCACATATAAACCCAATTCTTCCATAAGACTAGCACTCACAACATTAGTAAAGCTCCCTCCATCAATGATAGCAACACATGGCTTTTGGTTAATAAGGCAATGGGAGTAGAAAATGTTGTTTCTTTGTAAGCTCTTCTTCACTTCATCATTACAAACATCTCCAGCAACACAAGTTCCCAGATTCTTAATTGCAACTCTGGCTAATGAGTAAAAGGGTGACACAACCATTCCTTCGTCACTAGAATTATCATCACCATTATGCCCCTCATCTCGTTTCTTATCTCCATAATCCTCCTCCCTACTAGTTATCCCTCATTGATAGAGGTAAACATTAATTTCTTGGTTGGACACTCATATGAGGTATGCCCATAGCCTAAGCATTTGATGTCTCTAGTCCTTAGAGGTCTCTCAATACCTTTCCCTTTATTCTTGGCCAATTCTTCTCTAGGCTTGTAGGGTTCTCTTGGTGGTCTTTGTGGCTTTGGTTGCTCTTCATTTTCTTTAGGTTGATGGTTGAAAATAGAATTAGTGTAGATGGTTTCTTTGGAATGTGACTTCCTTTTGAGTTGTCCCTCAATTTTAATAGCCATATACACCATCTCCTCCAATGTCTTATAAGAATGTAATTCAACCACATTTTTTATATCCCTATTCAACCCACTCAAAAACCTTACTTTTGTAGCCCTCATATCCTCAACAATGTTAGCCCTCATCAAGGTTACCTCCAATTCCTTATGAAAATTCTCTACACTTTTATTTTCTTGTCTAAGCACATGCAACTTTTGATAAAGTTTATTATAGTAGTGTAGAGGTACATATCTTCTTCCCATCAAGTTCCTTAACAATTCTCAAGTGGCAACCGGTTGATCTCACATTCTCCTTTTTTGGGATGCTACTTGGTCTCACCACACTAAAGCACACTGAAGGAAACTTGAAATAGCCAATTTAACCTTATTCCGCTCACTATATTCATGGCACTCAAATAAAATTTGCATCCTCTTTTTCCATTTAAAATAAGTTTCCGGGTTACTTTTACCTTGGAAATAGGGTACTTTCATTTTGATGTGTCTCAACTCTCTATCCCCCTCATCTTCATCTCGCCTTCTCACTCTAATCTCGTTTCCCCGGTTTTGTCCTCCGTAATCTTCCTCATGGACTCCCTCATCCCAATCTTCCATTCTTTCAAACTCTCTTTCAAGCCCCCTCACATTTTGTCCATCATTCATTCCTTGCATTCTACTTCTTCCTCCTCTCAACCCTTGGCCACCTCCCCTCAATAGTGTAGGTGGATGATTTCCTATGGAATGCTCATCACAATCCTCTCCTTGTTCATACAATAGGGGTGTAACATTTTTTTCCTCTCTCATCCTAGGGCTATCTTATTCTCTATAACCCCTTCTTTGTACAACGGTTGAGCCTTGGCCTTGGTTGGTTTGCAATTTGGTGATATCATTCCTCATCTTATCCATTTTTGCATTGAGAGTTTCAAAGACAGCTCGAATATTAAAAGAGTCGTGTGACATTTTGTTGGGATTTTACTTGGGAAGTTTAGATAGAAGAACTATTCTTCACAAGCACTCCCTTACGTGTATGCACTCACCCTCGTGTTTAACTCTCTTTAGCTTTTATATCAATAGGCTTACCCTCTTACCTTTTTCAATTCACTTAAGTTCTCAACAAGTTCTTCCCACAAAAGTCTCCCCAATTGCTTAGGAATTAGTCCAAATTTTGACAAATCAATTAACTCTCTGAGGACAATCAACTAGATGACTAACGGTGGAAGTTGATCAACACACAACAATAAGCCTCAAGGAGTTTATATCAATCAAATAGATTCAATGAATTCAAGAAGTTCAACAAAATTGGCTAGGGAATGCGTGAATGGACAAGTCTTAAAAGAATTTCTAATGTAACACTAGAGGTTCAAGGAATATAGCATTCAAGAGTAAGAGTAAGAATTTATCAATTAAGATGATCTCTCAATGGACAAGCAATGTCTCCAAAATATTTAAAATAATAGATAATCAACCATAGAAAGTGTTTGCAAAAATTTTAGTCACAATTTTAAGTGAAAAGTTCACTCAAACAAAATATCAAACACTTTGTAGGCAATTTTCAGAACTCAAGATATAGCAAAAATTTTAAACAATTTTAGCCCCCAAAATCAACAAACAACAAGAAATTTGCAATCCCCAATGATTATACTATCAACAAGATACAAGTTTAACACATAAAACATAAAAGAAAAAAAAACAAAGAAAACTTGACCTTTTTGTAGCACAAATTTGAATTACGGGATTGACCAATTTTGAAGCCTTGTTCAATGTTTCCAAGCTTTGATGAAAATCAAAGCTCTCCTCGCTCTGATACTAAACTATTTGATATGATCTTAGAGTTGATTTTCTATTGAAGTTCGTGGCTATATCTAGGGCAAAATACAAGACCCATTAAAGAACTCAAAACATAGAATTTTATGAAGAAATAAGACACTCAATTCAAATATTAGGACTCTAAGCCCAAATAAAGAATTTAGAAATCTAGAAAAGAGAATCAAGTATACTAATTCACACCCAATAATCCTTAATTCAACAAGGAACTAAGAATAATTGAAGAAGGTGAATTAGGCAACCAAAGATAACCTCTACTCTAAACCCTTAGATTAACAAGAACCTAAGATTCTATTTTGATAAGTTAGTTTGATCTATCTTTAAGAGTTTATAGACTTAAATCTAAGGTAAGGAATGGAATCCTAAAATTGGTCTTGGCCTTCATGGAAAAACCCTCAAAGAACTCTCTCAAGAGTGTCTTTTGATTTCACTAAAAATATCTAAGTTGCATTTGAAATGTTATAATGCCATATATATATGCATCTAAACCTAACTAAAGTGAGATGAAATCTTAGCCATTCAAGCCTTTAAATGGCCCAAAATATCCCTATTACATAATAAAAGTCGTGAGAATTAATTTAGAGACCAAAATAAAACAAAATAAGAAAATTCAATAAAACAAAGGAACCCTGAAATGACGTGGTGCTAGGTACACTAGTTCACCTGGCGCCAGGAGTGTTTTGGAACAGAGCAGCTCCTCCAGAGTGGACCTGGCGCCAGGTGTACTAGTGTACTCGGTGCCAGATATGTCATGATTCCACACAGATTTTTTTCGTCCTTTCAACCCCCTCTTGTGCTCCTTTGGCCCTCCACACGAATTCTTGTGCAAATGCAGATTTCTTAGGCTTCTCTTTGACATCCATCTCTTCATACTTTTCATGTTCCTTGACTTGTTGAATGGTTTTGCTTGAATCCTCTCTTGTAAGCCTCCATGTCTTACATTCTTCTAATGTGCCATGAACTGGGGCTTATAGTTTCATCCCATTCTTTAGCTTTAGTATATTATTTGGATGAATTCCTATCAAGAATGCATCAAAAAGCTGTAGATTTTCCACATAATACTCAAGTCTGAATGTAACAAAACCTTATTATATACATCCGACATCATCTTAAACCATTGGTAATTCAATAAAATAATATTATAATATTACAATAATAATAAAATAATTATCTAAAAATTTGATAATAGAGTGTATATATATATATATTCTATTAAAACATTCAAAATATAAATTCTAATATCACAAGTACCATAGAGAAATAATAGTCAAAATACAATAAAACATAATATGAAGGAATAGATGAAGAAATGAGCCAATCTCTTAAGACACTAAAAGTATTATTAGTACAATTTCTCCTAGTATATCCACCTCTGTGACAATTGCTACATCTTGAAAGAGAGTTGGGTATGTAATAATCTATATCACAAGGTATCATCGATTTTCGCAAACGGTTGGGAAGTTCATTCCTCATCATTTCTTTCACAGATGCAAGTGTAAACGTTGAAGGCCTCCAATATTATTCATCTGGCACAAAGAAAAACTGACCTTCATATGTCAACTCGTACTTCCTTCTAGTATAGAACTCCAAAACAAAGTCAATTTAGTTTTAACCTCTGGGACGACATGCTGCAAACCCATGCAAATAAGATATACCATATATACTTCACTCTTGGCAGCTGCATGATCTCCCCATCAAATTGATATTGTAAACATTTGGATCTCTATCCCCTTATTGAACTGACGATTTGATCCCGAATATACTGGCATATGTATTAAATAAGGATACAACTTTCACATTTCAAATGGTAAAGAGTGTCTTAAATTAGATGCTTCGTCTCTATATTCATTAAAATACTTAATTAACTTCATAAATGAAGTTTCAACTAAAACTTTCAGTGGGAGAGATTTTGCTTTTTTGAGCACACTGTTCATGCATTTAGGCAAATTAATAGTTATTAAACCATATCTATGTCGTTCATCATATAACAAAGTTCATTTCTCCAAATCAATTTTCATCAAATAGTTAAATGTATCTTCCTTTCGGATCCTGATTTTATCTAAATAAGGATTGCCATAACTTGTATATTTACACTTGGCATATCAGCAGTCACTCTTACTTTCCAAAACCCTAAATTCTCGCCTAACTTGAATAGACCACTTTCTTACTGCATATATAGCCTTCTTCTTATTCTTAAACCGTATATGTAGATGCAAATCAATATCAGTGTCAGATCAACTTTTTGTGAGATCAACTGAGTGCCTGTGAAGTGCTTCATTAGCACATGCATCAGATCTTATGTCATCAAATATTGGAAATCTTGTGGATTCCTATGTGGTATTAGAAGGCCTTACTATATCATTCATATCATCTGGCAAAGGAAAGTTGGATTCATGACATGGACTGTTTATTGGAATTTCATCTTCTTTACTCTCATATCTATCACACCAATTCATTGGTCCCTTAGAGCCTGTGACACCATCACCGTCAAATATATGCACCATCGAATCAATATTTACTGCACCAATGATCATGTGTGACTGAGATACTATACCATGTGTAGAAATGGTGGCATGATGACAGTTGAGGTCTCATTCACATAATGCAACTTGCCTTTAATTACCCTTTTTCGAAAATTTCAAAATTTTTCATTTTTCTTCGCAGAATATGAAAATAGCCAAATATGGTTGTATTATGGAAATGCGACCTGATTTTAAATGATCGCATTTGAAAAATGCAACCTCGCTATATTCAGAAATTTGGTTGGTAAAGACTTAAAATGGCAAAAATAATGAAAATGAAGGTATGTTAGAAAAACGAAAATTTTACCTTTGTGATTAAGTGGCCATTTTCTGTATAAAGATATTCGAGGCTAGTGGCTTACGTCCTTGCAAACATCTACTGCGTCTTATCTACGCGAAATTTTCGATTTTCCGAAATGGTGCCCATAGCACAGCCGGTGAAGGCTTGAAGTTTGGGTATTTGATCAACTTTAAAGGCTTAGTATGAGTTTGGTTTCTGTGAATTCTTCAAAGACAAAACCTTCCCCAGAAATTGGTTTACTGTGATATTTTGTGATTGCAATTGAAAAGCCAACCCTCACCACACTGTGAAGACCCCTTTCAATTACTCAAATTTGATGCCCAAGAGAGAAGACATTGTGCGTGCAAATAGAAAACTTTCATACTTTGTGTTATCCTACACGCGAAACAATACGAGTTTTATCCTGTGTTATTTTTTTAATTAATAATTAATTAATTTAATTTAAAAAAATTATAAAATTTATTTTACCTTAGTCTTATTCATTGGACCAGATAAAATTATTTATTCTTGAGTTTAGACACTCATAAATAATAAATCTCAATTATTTATTTTTTGAACTTTATTAAATAGCCAAATAAATAATAACAAGCCCAAATAGACCAAATAAAAATTTATACCTTTTATCTAGTTCCAAATTAATTTTCTAATTATTCAATTTGGGTCTTGGGCCCTGAATAATTAATTAATCATTTAAATTAGATAAAATAAATACTCTCTCATACATTTTATTTTATTCTAGTCCAATAATAAATTAGATCAATAAAATAAAAATCATAATTATCAAGACCAATTCTTGAATTCAAATTCTTCACGACTTAAGGGTCATTCCGGGGACCAAAAAACACATAGTCTTAGCTACTAAAATGATCAAAATACCCCTACTATATAAATAACTATATTTTGCATTTTAAATATTTCATAATATCACCATAAGGAAATATAGACCCCAAGGACAATGCTGCGTTAGCAAAGTCTTCGACTTACAGGTGTAAGGACTAAAATACCCCTCCACGCATCGCCATGTAATTAGAAAGGAAGAGTGTACTAACACCTCTCTAATAGACATCTACCATCCTTAAACCTCTAGTCCAATGATCCACGACTCCTGAAATATTTTCACTTTTCAAGGAAACTACCCTAAAGTAAACATTCAAGTCATATTTCCTAGAGCCCTAAATAATTAGATCATTTGAACAGTCACAAGGGCAATATAGCATAGAAGTTATCTTATACAAGTCTTTCTTAACTAACTAGTCACATATACCTAATATACAAGTATATTGATTCTACAAAAGAACCTTAACTATAATATATCAAAGTATCTGTTTCTAACTTCGTCAGACTACTAACTCATACTCAAGCGGTAGAATATTAGTCCACGCTATAACAGTAATAGTTTGGGTTTCTTTTAAATAGTACTTTTAGAAACCACTATTACAGGTCTTATTCTACGTATTCGAAATGCGTTCATGCTATGAAGTGAGTAGACTACTCACTGGCTAAAGGCAAGCCATTTCTCATTTGGAATTCATAACACAATAATCTATACATGATGAGATTCTCATTCTCATCAATTGGTTAAGAACAAACATTTATGTGTTAAATAACTCGTGATCCATACTTTACTGTGAAATACCACCATTTATATAGATTACTTACTTAAACACAATAGGTCATTTCCAAACAAAAAATCGTGTACAAATAAAATATAAATTCACAAATAAATTTTGAGAATAAATTCTTTTATTGGTAAATTCGATAATTATATCAGATAATCTAGTCTAAAAGGCATATATTCCAACAATCTCCCACTTGCACTATAAGATTAAGAAAGCCCGTATGTGCCCACTCCTATAGCGCCTAAGTATCTTTTGAAGACTCTCTCAACCAAAGTTTTGGTGAAGGGATCTGATAGGTTGTTCTCCGAGGCTATCTGTTCCACCACGATTTCTCATCTTTGAATGAAATCCTGGATTAGGTGGTACTTCCTCTGGATGTGCTTCCCATTGTGGTTCTTTTGATTGCAAGACAGCTCCAGAATTGTTGCAATACACCATTATCGGTCTATTCATGAGTGGCACTACTCTAAGTTTTGAAAGGAACTTCCGAAGCCAGACTGCTTCCTTAGACGCTTCCGAAGCTGTCACATACTTAGCTTTCATGGTTGAGTCAGCAATACAAGATTGCTTAATACTCCTCCATGAAACAGCTCCTCCAAACAAGGTGAAGACATATCCACTAGTGGATTTTCTCTCATCCTTATTCGCCTGAAAATCTGAGTCTGTGTATCTAATAGGAACCAAGTCGTTAGCCCTGTAAACCAACATATAATCTTTCATACCATTGAGGTATTTAAGAATATGTTTTATAGCTTGCCAATGAACCTCCCCAGGGTTTGACTGATATCTGCTAACTAAACCTACAGCAAAGCAAATATTTGACATAATGCACAACATGGCATACATGAGACTTCCTACAGCCAAGCGTAGGGAATCCTACTAATCCTGTCTTTTTCCTCTTGGGACTTAGGACAGTCCTTAGAACAAAAAGACAACCTATGTCTGCAAGTGATTATAGCTCCCTTGCATGAGTCCATGCTAAACTTGACCAGCATCTTGTCAGTGTATGTCACTTGGGATAATTCTAACATTCTCTACTTCCTATTTCTAAAAAGTTTAATCTTGAGAGTGTAACTGGCTTCTCCCAAGTCCTTCATACTAAATTGACTAGACAGCAAAACTCTAGTAGATGATAATGTCCCTACATAATTCCCAATGAGTAGAATGTCATCCACATATAGGACAAGAAAAATCATATTTATACCTTTCAATTTTCTATACATGAATGGTTCATCCTTGTTTTGAATAAAACCGTAAGACTTTACAGTCTCATCAAAACAAATGTTCCATGTTTTAGATACCTGATTAAGTCCATAAATGGACTTCTTAAACTTGCAAACCATATATTCCTGGCCTTTAACAATAAAATCTTCCGGTTGGGACATATAAATGACTTCGTTAAGATGGCCATCAAGAAATGCCGTCTTGACATCCATTTGCCATATCTCATAGTCATAATGACATGCAATGGCAAGAAGGATATAGATGGACTTAAGCATGGCTACCGAGAAAAAGGTTTCATCATAATCAATTCCCTCTTTCTGAGTATACCTTTTCGCCACAAGTCTAGCTTCCACCTTCTCATCCGCTCCTCTCTTCTTCTTGTATAACCACTTACATCCAATGGGTTTTATCCTTTCAAGTGAAGCTACAAGATCCCAAACCTGATTGAAGTACATAGACTCAATCTCGACTTTTATTACTTCATGCCACAGATCTGCATCGACATCAGCAATAACTTCTTCGTATCTAGTGGGATCTTATTCCTGATGGTCAGAGACCAACTTGAAAGCTTTTCCTATCCATCTTTCTAGAACTCTAGATATTCTCCCACTACGTCGAAGCTTCGTTTGTACAGGTTCTTGAGGATGTGCCTCTTCTTGTTCCATAATCGGGTCTGAAAAAGTTGATTCCAAAGATAACTTCTCCTCGAATTCCAACGTTGTTGAACCTTTAGTGAAAGTACTTTAATCATCCTCCAATTATCTAGCATTGGTACTTACCATACTTTCTACTCATTGGGATAATAAAAGAAACATTCTTTTGTCCCTTTTGGATATCCAACAAAGTAGCACAATTCTAATCTTTGTTCTAACTTGTCTTCCTTAATCAGTACATAAGTTGGATAGACCCATATCCTGAGATGATTTAAACTTGGCTTATGCCCAATCCATATCTCATAGGGTGTCCTAGGTACTGACTTGGAAAGCACCAAGTTCAGAATGTATACCACTGTTTCCAAGGCATATCCCCAAAAAGAGATCGGAAGAGTAGCATGAGACATTATGCTTCGGACCATTTCCATTAATGTCCTATTCCTTCTCTCAGCTACTCCATTCTGTTGGGGTGTACCCTGCGCAGAGAGTTGCGATACTATTCCATGATATATCATGTAATCATTAAACTCACTGATGAGGTATTCTTCACCACGATTCGATCGTAAGATTTTAATCAATTTACCTGTCCGACGCTCCATTTCAGCCTTAAACTCTTTGAACTTGTCAAAAGAGTCAGACTTGCGCCTCATCAGGTGCCTCATTAGATAGACATAACCAAACCTTGTACAATCATCCGTGAAAGTGATGAAATACTCAAAGCCCCCTCTAGCTTGAGTAGACAAAGGATCACACACATCAATATGAATAAGACTCAATATCTCCTTAACTCTATCAGCCTTTTGGGTAAACGACCTTTTGGTTATTTTTTCCATAAGGCAGGATTCTACACTGAGGCCAACTTTTCAATCTTGATAAGCCCAAGAGCCCATCATGGATTAACCTCTGAATCCTGGTTGAGTGAATATGGTCCAACCTTAAATGCCAAAGATATGAGTCATTGACATTGGTCTTTCTCTTCTTACTTAAAGGTTCAGATTGAGCGTTATTTATTTAATTATTTGTAGGATTTAAAAAGAATAAATTTTCATAAATTTTCTACTGATAGTAATACCAGAATAGAAAGAAATAACATATCTATGATTTATTAGTTTTGCAACTGAAATCAAATTTGTCTAAAACTAGGTACATATAAAATATCATTTAATACAACTACTTTATTACAATAAAAAACAATATCCAACTCTCCCACTGCAAGGGCTCATACGCATAGTCAATACTCGCCCTTCTGGAATCTTCTTATCTTGCTAAACCCTTACAATGAGTTATAGATATGATTAGTGGCACCAGAATCAACAATCTAAGTGGAAGTTGATCCAACCATTGAAATAAACTCTAGATAGAGAACAATACCTGTAGGATTTTTCTTGGCCTGAAGTTCTGGACACTCATTTTTTCAGTGTCCCTTCTGCCCGCATTTAAAGCATTTGTCTTTGGGCTTGTTGGGTTGGTTCTTGGGCTAGGCCTGTGCATTTCTCTTCTTCTTCTTGAACTTCCTAGGCTTAGGCCCAATTCTAGAATAAAAAGTCCTACCAATCATAGCCTTGAACTGTAACTTCATGACCTTCTCTGCCACTTGAAGCTCTTTCATCAACTCAGTTAAATTCATGTTCAATTTGTTCATGTTGTAATTCAACTTGAACTAAGTAAAAGAGTCCGACAAATATTCGAGAACCATGTCCACTTGGCTCTTGGGGTCAATAACAGCCCCTAAAACTTCCGCTTCCTCGAAAGCAGTAATTATTTTGAGCATATGCTCCCTGACCGATACTCCCTCAACTATCTTAGTGTTTATGATAGTCCTAAGAGCCTTCTGCCTTGTGGGCCGACTCGTATCGACGAATATCGTGGCTAATGATTAGTTAATATCATATTCAGTGGCCATGTGCTCATGTTTTGACTAAAGCACATTCGACATAGAGGCCAACATGTAGCATTGAGCCATTTCGTTGGTCTTTTTTCATGCTTTTTCAACATTACGCTCCTCTGTGGTGGAACCCTCCCCAATAACAGGGCAGGTTTAAAAAATGACATACTTATACTCCTCAACAGTGAGTATTATGTCCAAATTTCTTTTCCAATCCATATAGTTAGGTCCCGTTAACTTATTCTTATGGAGAATAACGGCCAAAGGATTAAACGAACTTCCACCAACCATTTTTGAAATATCGAAAATAAAAGAAAATTTCAGTTTATGAAAAAAATAAAATAATTTGTGACTTTACCCTCATATTAAATCCGATAATAGTTAACCCTATCACTATTATCTTTAATATGATTAATTTGGCTTTTTAGAAAAACTGACATAGTTTCTTGGGAAAAGATTAACAGTTTTCTAAGTTAAGTGTATTAACTACCACAAATTAATTTCCCTTCTAGGTAATGATCTAGAAGATAACTCCATCGTGGGATGACCCTTTCTTCTCATTTTTTACGGACATTCCCCGCACTATAACCTCCAACGTAGGCTGGCCGATCATATCACGTGTCCCGAGTTATTAATTACATCCATCCATTAGTTCTAGATCCTTATGGTATTCCCATCCTATACGGGTTCACTCCCAGAGTGAAGCGAGGGGACCCACGATCTCTAATGAGGATCGTGATGGAAGCCGTGGGGCCGTTGGAACCCCTCTCTTACTTAATATTTTAAAATAAGGATTTTTCTTGAAAAATATACTTTGAAATTTTTAATTAAGTTTTCTTTTAACTCAAAATAAAATATCTAAACCCATAAAAATTTCTATGTCAAAGTTTATATCCTTTGATAATTTTTTTCATGAATTAATTTTATTTAAGTTAATAAACTTAATAATTTCAAAAAATTTCCAATATAATTTTCGAGAGATTTTGATCTCAAGTTTTCTACAAAAACATAAAGAATCAGCCACGGAGAATGTTTCGAGTCCTCTGAGAGTTGAACCCATGACCTCGTAAGCTTCCAATTAATTGAAGAATGTTTTGAGTCCTCTGAGAGTTGAACTCATGACCTCCCATATGAGAGGTAGAAACTTAACCAATTGGGCCAAATCCAATTGCTTGGACATGTTTCTTTTTTTTTTTCATTTAAACTATTCCTAATATTCATTTTGTATTTTTTTTAAATATTAATACTATTACAAAATACAACAATCATATTCAATTTACAATGAAACCATATTATTCAATATAATAAATTATTTTGTATATTTATATAATTAAAAGTTTATATACTATTAATTATTTTACCGTTTTTATTAAATAATTTTTACAAATATATACATATATATATAAAAAATATATATGTATGTATTGATATGTGTGTGTGTGTGTATATATATATATATATATATATATATGTATGTATATATATATATATAATATAATATATTTATTTATATAGATAAATATTTTTATATATTTATAAATACTTATCTATATATCTATATTTATATATATTTATATATAATTAGTCATATGTAAATAAATATTAATCTATATATAAATATTTTTAAATATTTATTTATAAATACATATAGATCAAAGATTTTCGTGGCTAATTTGTGACTGATCACCTACAAATCAGCCACGAATCAATTAAAAAAAATGATTATATATTGATAAAAGATTTTCGTGACCAATTCGTAGGTGATCGGCCACGAAAATGCCTGTGGTTGTTTCGTGGCTGATTCACTCACGAATCAACCACAAAAATCTTTTATTAATATATAATTAATATTTAATAAAAAAATTCCGTAGCTAATTCGTAGGTGAATCAACCACGAATCAGCCGCGGATATTTTCGTGACTGATCACCTACAAATCAGTCACAAAAAATTTTTAAAAAATTGATTATATATTGATAAAAGATTTTCGTAGCTGATTTACCCACGAATTAGCCACGGAAATCTTTTATCAAATATTGATTATTTATTGAAAAAAGATTTTCGTGGCTGATTCGTGGGTGAATCAGCCACGAAACAGCCACGGATATTTTTGTGGCTGAACACTTACGAATCAACCACAAAAATCTTTTATCAATATATAATCATTTTTTTAAAAAATTTTCGTGGATGATTCGTAGATGATCAGTCACAAATCAACCACGTATATTTTTTGTGGTTGATCTCTTACGAATCAACCACAAAAATCTTTGATTCATGTATGCACAATTTTTTAAAAATTTTTGTGACTGATCCGTGGCTGATTCGTGGATGATCTCATACACCAGTTTCCGTGGCTGATTGCCCAGTTTCTAGTAGTGCTACTATAGGACCCAAAAAAAAAAATTGATCAGGTCCATGCACCTGCCACACTTGAACCCATGAGCCGGATCCGGGCGGGTTCCCACGACCCGCCCCTTACCGCGGTCAAAATTGTTGACCGCAGCATTCTCCAATTTGCAAAATGCAAATTGGAGAATTGCTTCTTCGCAGAAGCCAAGGTTGAGGCTTCCGTGAGGAAGCCTTTCTCGCGAGGATCAAGCCATGCAAGGCTTGTCGTGGCTCCTCTCACATGAAAATGTAGCTCGGCGGCTTGGCGGCTCAGTTCATCTTCTCCAAAATGCACCTCTGCATCTAAATTCTGATTTTTATTCTATTTTCACTCAAAAATCATCCAAACAACCGTCTATGCCCTTAAAAAATACTGAGCTTACACGATATCTATAATCAAAATATATTATTCTTATGCTTCTACTCGCGAAACTTATAGTGAAACTACCCATACCAATAAAAATGAAGGATCACAGGTTTTAACCAAAATAAATATTTTCTTATTTTAGTTAAGCATAACATACTTCCTACATTTGCCAAACCATAGCTCTGATACCAATTGTAGGCTTAAAATGGTAAAAATAATGAGAACGAATGCATGTTAGTAAAACGAAAATTTTACCTCTGTAATTAAGTAGCCCTCTTCGGATTGGTGTAGATGTTTGTATAAGGATATTTGAGGCTAGTGGCTCATATCCTTGCAAACGTCTATTGCATCTCATCCACACAAAGCTTTCGATCTTCCAAAATTGTGCCCGTAGCACAGCCGGTGAAGGCTTAAAGTTTGAATTTTGGTCAACTTTGAAGTCTTGGTATGAGTTTGGTTTCTGTGAATTCTTCACAAACAAAGCCTTTCCCAGAAATTGGTTTACTGTGATGTTATGTGATTACAATTGAAAAACCAACACTCACCACACTGTGAAAACCCATTTCAATTACTCAAATTTGATGCTCGAGAGAGAAGACATTGTGCGTGCAAACAGAAAGCTTTCATGCTTTCTGTTATCCTGCACGCAAAACAATATAGGTTCCATCCCGTATTATTTTTTAATTAATTAATTAATTAATTTAATAAAAGATTATAAATTTTATTTTACCTTGGTCTTATTCATTGGATCAGATAAAATTATTTATTTTTAAGCTTGGACACTCATAAATAATAAATCTCAATTATTTATTTTCTGGACTTTATTAAGAAGTCTAATAAATAATAACAAGCCCAAATAGACCAAATAAAATTTCATACCATTTATCTAGTTCCAGATTAATTTTCTAATCATAATTATTAAGACCAATTCCTGAACTCAAATCCTTTATGACTTAAGGGTTATTTCGGGGATCAAAAGACACATCGCCTTAGTTACTAAAATGACCAAAATACCTCTACTATATAAATAGCTATATTTTGCATTTTAAATATTTTCTAATATCACCATAAGGAAATATTGACCCCAATGACAATGCTACATTAGCAAAGTCTTCGACCTACAAGTGTAATGACTAAAATACCCCTCTACGCATCGCCGTGCAATTGGAGAGGAAGAGTGTACTAACACTTCTCTAATAGACATCTACCATCCTTAAACCTCTAGTCCAATGACCCGCGACTCTTGGAATGTTTTCACTTTTCAAATGAGCTACCCTAAAGTAAACATCCAAATCATATTCCCTAAGGCCCTGGATAATTAGATCATTTGAACAGTTACCAGGGCCGATATAGTGTAGAAGCTATCTTGTACAAGTCTGCCTTAACTAACTAGTCACATATACCCAATATACAAGTATATTAGTTCTACGAAAGAACCTCAACTACAGTATATTAAAGTATATGTTTTTAGTTTCGTCAGACTACTAACTCATACTCAAGCGGTAGAGTATTAGTCCACGCTGTAGCAGTAATAGTCTAGGTTTCTTTTAAATAGTACTTCTAGAAACTACTATTACAAGTCCTGTCCTACGTATTCGAAATACGCTCATATTATGAAGTGAGTGTACTACTTACTGGCTAAAGATAAGTCATTCCTTATTTGGAATTCATAACACAATAACCTATACATGATGAGATTCTCATTCTCATCAATCGGTTAAGAACAAACATTTATATGTTAAGTAACTCATGATCCATATCTTACTGTGAAAAGACTACCATTCACATGGATCACTTACTTAAACACAATGAGTCCTTTCCAAACAAAAAATCATGCACAAATAAAATGTAAATTCACAAACAAATTTTGAGAATAAATTCGATAATTATATCAGATAATCTAGTCTATAGGGCATATATTCCAACAGTTGGAGTTGCCCCACTGTTGGAATTCGGATAGAAAACATCCCCATTTTATAAAATTCTAGACAAATGAAATCCCTCCCCACGGAGGATGGGGGTTGTTCCTTCTTCACCAATTCATGGTGCATACACACATAGTGTGACAGATCAGCATCCATGATAGCAACAAATTTGCCTGAGGCATGCTTTAGACCGTGAATGTAAGCTATCCCTGAAAATAACCACAGGTAAAGACTGTATAGAAATAGTTACCCAAAGTTACCAAGCTTCTTTGGTCTAGCGCTTAATAGCTGTAGGAACAGAGAACCATATATAGGGCATCCTAAAAAAACTTGAAAAGAAAAACACACCTGCAAATTGTAGCAATTAACTGTAAAAAACATCTTACCATGGGATCCTCCCCACAAACCTATTCTAATTGTTTTACAATATCTTGAGTTCCATCCGGACTTCCATCATCCACAATTATGATTTCAAAATCAACATCCCTAGGAAAGTGGTAGCCAAAAGTCACAATACTAACAAAATCACACAAAATAGAGGAATATTTGCTATTTTACTATTTGGTGCAATAATTTTCAAATGCCATCACTTGTCACTGAAACCTCAAATTTAAGGTGCATCTTCCATCACATTTTATCAACTATCTTCGTCTACTTGCAACTTGTGCTTGTCCAGATTGTTCAAATGATGAGTTGCTACACATTCTTAGTTCTGAGTGTCAACAACAAACTTAAAAATGCCACTGCTAGCAGCCTACAATTAGAGAAAGAAATACAAAAACTGTGATACAAGGTATGGCATAAACATTTTCCCATCTAATTACACGCCTTGAGGACCGCAAAGTGATAAATATGTAGAGTACAAGTAACTTCTCATGCTACAATGAAAGGTTTTCTAATCATTCGACTAATATATATCATCATTAGGGTCAAGACACCTTGCAAAATCACTCTACCTAGCATCTAGACATCAAATAAGATGGGAAACAACCTTTTTTTTAACCTTCTAACAAGTATGAACTTTGTAAAATTGAGGGAAAAAATCACCAATCCCATGAAACCAGACTTATTTTCAGTAATCACAAGCTATGCAAAAATCTTTTTTTCTTTTTTCCTTGGGTCAAATATCATTCTTTGCAAATCAAAAACAAAAAGGCGTAGGACCACCGGGTAACAAAGTAACACATTAGTCTCTAAATTGCAGGAAATAGTTTACAGCTACTCTTGCTCTGATCATCCCCGGATAAGTCCAGTATCACATTGAGAAATTCTATCAACAAAGTATTTTTGATAATCCATATCCGTAATCAATAAAAGTCCAATTACATGTTACACCTCTTGTATCTACTAAAGTCTGATCTCAAAGCTTGGGATGGATTGAATTCTGAGATTTAGGCATTTAATAGTTTGCAGATCAATATCAAAGGTTCAGAATCTCTCATATCAAAATATAAATTCAAAAAAGAACAGCTAATATGGAAAATTAAACTAAATCATTTGAAAATCTAAAATTATCAATCACCAAAACAAACATGGAGGGGAAAAAAGGAAAATTATGTGCGTTAGACTACGTAATCATACATACTGAGTAAAACAAGAGCATACAGAGAAGAGAGAGAAAAAGAGGGTACGAGAGATGGTTGTAGACGAGATAAACAATGAGAGCGAAGTTGAGGCGCTTGTTGTAGGTGTGGATGATTATCCTCTACTTGTTCTTTGGAATCGGAGAAGTCCACAATCGTTATCAGAGGTGCGCACTGGGTGAAGTCCGCTGCGAAGCTCTAGCTGGTAAAGAACTCGCGGAGTGTGCGGAACCCTAACCGGTAAAAAATCCGCAAAGTTAAACCAGTCTAAGCAATCCCTAGCTAACTGGCTCCCCAGAAGGCCAAAGACCCCTCCCTTTGAGAGATACGTGACCTTACGGGCAACGTGCTAGTTCCCGACCAACTAGGCAGGGATCCTCTACTTGTTCTTCTCTTGATCTTCTGCCATTTTCAATCAAACCCCATTCTAATTCCCCTCCAGTAAAAAATATAATAATAATAATAATAATAATAATAATAATAATAATAATAATAATAATAATAATAATAATAATAATAATATCTATTTGATTTTAGGTTCTAGGACGACGATTTTGTTGAGTTGGGGAATAGTGACGGTTAAAATTTGAAGAGTTCAAACGTAATTTAATAAGTGTAAGTGAATAAAATTTGTTTTAAGATAGTTTTATGTGAGTATAATAAAAAATTATTTCTTTAATTATTTGACTCATTAGATTAGATACGTGAATTCTCAATGAATATACAGAGAAAAACAATTAATGTATATTTATTTTTATTTAAAGATAAACTAATCTTTTTTATTATAATTATATAAGTTTTAATAATTTTTTAATTTTCGTATTATGTCTTAAATTAATATAATTTTTAGGACAGAGAGAGTATTAAGTATATATAGATTCAAGTAAGATTCAAAAAGAAAGAATATAATATGGTGAAATATATAACAATTTTTTAGAAATAAAAATATATAAAATAATAATATATTTAATTTGAATTAAATTTATAAAAATCTTTGTTCACCTACGCCTTACTCAGTTGACCTTACTAAAGTATGGACTAGGAACTCATTCAGGCCCATTTCCTGACCATTTTAGTATTCTTTGGGCCTACAAAATCTTCCGACTGTGTGAAATCGGCCGGCAGCGGTTGTCCCCACCGGCAGCCCACTGTTTAAGGTGGCGATTCTGGCACAGCTTCTTTAAAACAATGGATTTCGGAGTAATTACAACAGATAGCCGAATATCATCAGTGGAATCGCAACTCAGGCAAGACTGCAAGTTCTTCTTAACTGGGCCTAGCCCAACTATTTTTTCTCTTTCTTCTAAATTCTAAATAATTTCTACTTTTCAAAAATTACCATTTACTTAAAATATGATATTTGAACTTCATTGTGATATTTACTTATCATTTACTTACAAAATTATCATTTAGTGGCTTTATTTACTTATTATTTACTTACAAAATTATTTAGTGGCTTTAGTCCCAACTCAGTTAGTCGGGTGAAGTCGTAATGACTCTTAGGTCTCGAGATTAAATCCCTTCGATAATACCTATTTAACTTTCTGAGTTTACAAGTCAATCACGATTTACCTAAACTGATTTATATACTTGTAGCTCTTACTTAAAATAGCAATTGCAGACTTCTCCAACCCACGATATATTATATTTTCAAACTTTAACTTTATGTATTTTTAAATTTTTTTAACTCAAACAAAATTCTTTCAAAAGAATTGCAATCGAACGACACCCATAGAGCGAAAAGTTGCAATCTTTTCCATGATCTTGGTCCTAAGTTCGACTCTTATGGGGCCATTTTACTCGGTCCAAATGTTTATTCTGAAATTAATTCAATTCACATTCATCGTGTGAGTATATTTTTAGACATGTTTTTATAAAATAATTTGCAAGCATAGATCATCCGATTTGCATTAATAGTTTAATGCCAATACTTTACTATATTTTATTTTATTTTTTATTTTGAGAAGACAGATCCAACATCATGAGGAATCTATCCAATTATCATATCACGCAGAGAATTATGGAATTCACTCATTGCTTTTCCCTTCTTTTTTTTTTTGAAATAATTAACTCATTCACTTGTTGTTTAGTAAAGTCTGTTGATTACAATTTTATATACTTCATAGTGATTCCCCTCCATGCCTCATTTCAGAGAGAATCACAAAGTGGCTTTATTTCATTATATTCCATCCATATTCAAATTTAGATGAAGTTCTGACCATCTATTAGAGGAAAAAAAACGAACAGATCTTATAAGATTCTCAAAAAATTCTTTGATTTCTTTCGGAAGTAAATGATTACGCGTGAGATTTTATGTAATAGTATCAATTTTTAAACCAATGTTTATCTTTTAAAGGTACAATTTGTTATGCATCTGGTATAAGGATTTAAAGATTGTGGTGGGTAAAAATATGACCCATAATAAAATTGTGCATAAAATTGGCAGTTGATAAGTTCCTGTCCTAGAAGAAATAAAACCACCTTCATTTTCTTTCTAGCCTAACTATAGAAAATGGAATGTATCTACTAAACTAGTAGCTTAATTCTGGGGTGACTCTTATTTTAAAAAACTAAGAAAAAAAAAACTCAATTTATATTTTCGTAACTAAAAAAAAAACTCAATTTAAAAGCGATACTTTAAAACAGAGTAATATATAATTTATATTTTAGTATTTAACTTACTATTCAAAATATTAGAGTTTGATTATATAACCTATGATTTAATTTATAAAATAAAAAGGAAAAATCGTTACACTGGTTGTATATCCAAAGAAATTCTTAAATGGAAGAGTGGAACAAAAATTGTTACCCCGGTTTATATCCACTCTCTTTTTAACACACAGTTTAGTTCGTTAGGAGGGTGGGGGATAGGAAGGTCGGCAAGGGCAGAGGGAAGATAAAATCATAAAACAAATAACTTTATTTTTGTTATAGAGGAAAACGGAGAGATTAGAAAATTATTAATTTATTTTATTTTGTAATTTTTATCTTATTTAAATTATAAAAACAAAAGATAAGGTCATTTTTTTAATTAAACTCGGCTCCGTATTTTTTTCTCTACTGACTCTTCAAATTGATTCCAAAATCTCTAATTTATTATAAATAATACTATTTAATATATAATTAAAAATAAAAATATTATACGTATTTACTGATTTAATATATGCACAACTCATTCTTATCTAACAATTATGCATATATTTAATCAGTACAAGTATCGTATTTTTAATTATTATCTCTATCATAATAAAATCGACATACTTACTATTTTTTATTGTCTAAAAAAATTTAATATTTTTCTTAAAAATTTTTATATTATATAATTTATCAATATAAAATAATCAATATATCTCACATATATTATTTTTATATACTTAAATTTAATATAAAATATTATGAAATCTACATATTTTTTATTTTTATTATATTTTAATTTTTACATAAAATATCGTGTCAAATTAAGCACTATTAATTTTAGTAAAATACTCCTTCCGTCCCAATAAAATTGCATTACTTACTATTTTGGGTTGTCCCAAAAAATTTGACACTTTCTTTAAAAGGAAAATTGTTACCATATAATTTATTATAAAATAATCAATATATCCCACATATATTATTTTTATATACTTAGATTTGACATAAAATATCGTGAGATCCACCTATTTTTTATTTTTATTATACTCTATTATATTATATTTTTGTATAAAATATTGTGTCAAATTAATCACTGGTCAATTTTAGTGGGACGGAGGGAGTATTAAAAAATATATTATTAAAAACCATGTAAACCATAGAAAGAAGAAATGCCAATCCAGATTGCCATCAACTCGTTAATTTTTTTTTTTTTTTTACTGCACACATCAATCAATCAAAAAAAAAATTATAATGCAAAAAACTCAATCATTACCTTGTCAGCGCAAACATCGAATCATACCCCAGCAAGTTTCCTATCTCTCTGCTTTTTCGTTTGCTCGTCGTCGCAGCAGCCACACCCTCGACCACCTCTTTCGGTAAATAGTTGCTTCCTCGATTTTAGCAAAATTCACAGTGTCTGATTTGATATAAACTGTTATATAAAAATATAAATAATAATAATAATAATATTTTTATTAACAAATAATTTACTTCAAAATTTTAAAACATAAAATAATTTATAATTAAATATTTATTTTGTAATATAAAATATATTTAAAATTTTGTTATTTAAGGAAAGTATAATTATTTTGAAATATTTTTTAAATTATAAATAAATTAATTTTAACGAGACAAAAGGTAAACTAATGGATTTGATAGTCCAATATGGCACATTAAAAGTTTATATTATATTCATTGAATGTTATATTTTTAGAGGAATTAATTTTTTATGTATATAATTTATATAAATATTTGTCTTCTTTTTCTTGTTATATGCATAATTTCATAGTTTTTGTGTCATTTGATTTTAGCTATTTTTCAAAACTAAACTAATAATTATGGATTGAAATTTTTCAAACAAAACTAACCATTTGAAATCTCAAACTATTGGATTCAGTTTTAATTGGCTTAGTTTGGTTTGGTTTGAATGATTTGCATTTACAAAAATTACTATCAAACAAAATAAAAAAAATAATGTTATTATATTAAACAAAAAATATTTTAACAATAATCCAAATAGAAGAAAGCACTCTTAAGAATGCTTAATAATAAAATTAAAAAAATAACAATTAAATCATAAAATAAAAATTACATTAAATAAATACAAATAAGGGAATCGATATAAATGAAATGATTGAAAAAAAAAAAAGGCCTTATTATTACGACAATGAGAATTAATGATATAAAAAGTTTGTAAATTACAAATATACTACTTGATTTTTTTTTCTAAAAATAAACTACATATATATATATATATATATATATATATATATAATATTTCATAAGAATTTATTAGTTAAATTTCATTCAATTTGAAGAATTTTTTAAATCAAACCAATCTTGTGGTTTGGAAACTCTTCAAGCCGAAAGCAAATTAGACCAAACCAAAGTTTGGTTTGGTTTGATTTGGGCATACTGGGATTTTTTGAACACCGTCACATAAAATTTTATATTATTTTTTAAAATTTTAAATATATAATGTAAGCTTAACCCGAGTTCTAATTTTTCACGGTTTAACCGTGGATTGAAACCGAGATGAACGGTTCCCAAACCATTGACCACAGTTCAAGTCGTGAACTGAGTCAAAGGTCCGATTTAGGTTGGAGTTTTTTCCAAACGACAACCGACAGTTTCAACATGGATTTATTATTTTTTATTTTTTTAAAACCAATGTTGACATGTGGCAATGGAAAAAATAAAACAAGAAATAATTTAAAGAAATAAAAAGGGCCATAATTGCCGTTCCATTTTTAGCCATTGTGCATTTTTTTTTTTTCTTCCTAGCTTCCTCTATAAATAACACATCAATCTATCCTATTTTTTTACACTTCTCTTAACTCTGTCATAACTCTTTCAACTCTCTTAATTTCAATTTATAATATATTATTATATTTATTTTTTTATTTTTGAAAAAAAAAATCTCATCTAAGTAGTAAATGACATTTATTACTCCATTCGATTATCAACTAACTTTCGATTTTACAATATTTTTTCCTTCCATAACTACCTAACTAGTACAAATTGGCTAATCGCCAAATCAGAGGTTGGCCAATCACAATCATAACCGCCAACCGTGAAACCACCAAATTAGAGTTGAAGATTTAAGGTTGAGGTTTGTCATTTTAGCGGACTGCCGTGATACCTAGTATAATGTGAAAATTATAGTATGGGCTCGATCCACATGAACTGCATGTATTGAATGGTTGTATTTTATGAAGTAAAAATTATACAGTACAACTTTTAAATACATATAGTTCACATGTCTACCGTCTATGCTCAAATATAATATATGCTAATATAATGTATATAGTACCAATTTTCAATATTACTATGTGAAAACTAGATGTATATAAATATTTGTCTTTCCTTTAGCTCCATATTACTCCCTAGTGACGAGTTATTTGAAACTCATGTTGTGCTTGACAAATATTTTTTTTACTTTTTTTGGCTGAGTCTTATCACATCTTAATTCGATCATATTACAGTTAATCTATGAGGCTGTTGGATAATTCAATTAAGTATTTAAAAGTAATTAATTAAATATTTATTTTATTGAGTGAATTTTGTAATAGATTTTTGTTATTATTAATTAATTAAGACGTATTAAAATTTTATTATAAATTTTAAGTAAAAATAAAAATTATTTACATTTGAAATATGAATTTATTAAATATCGATACAATTATTAATATTAATTTATATTTAATCTAAAGTATAATAAAATATAATATAAAAATGAATTATAATTAATTCAAATTTCATATTTAAACTTCAGATATTAGATTTTAGTCTACAAACTTTAGATTTTAGTCTTCAATACTTAAATGTTCAGATTTCAATCTTTAAATTTCAATTTTATCGATACCATGTTATGTTTGGTCTACGGAAGAGGGAGGAAAAAAGAAATGCATTTATTAAATTATAGTATTCTTTTTAAAGTAAAAATATAAAGATAAACACGTCATTTAATTTTTTTAAATTACTTTTGCTTTCTGGATCCCTCTAATTTATTTAAGAAGAAAAGAGATGTAAATATAGAGAGCAAGTGATAACATTCAAATTGTATTTTCTATCCATATTATCTTTCAATCGAAAGATATATAATACCATTTATTACTTCTTTTTCTCTTTTCTTTCAATATTTCATCCATCCATTTTGACAATGACAATGGACAAATTGTTCCAAAGCTGCTGTGTGCAATGTTCAAGCATTTCGACTGCACCTTGGAAGAATTTGAATTAAGACCTCAACATTTGTCAGGTTAGTAGTAGTAGAGAATAACCTTTGTCGTTGGTGGGATCCCTCAAATTAAGAAGCAAAACACGAATAATAGCCTCTTTAACTTCTTCAACCACCTTTTGGTTTGGAAAGCAAACCTCTTTGGAAATTCTTTGATTGTTGATCAAATGGATCATTATGAAAATTGAGTCCCTTCATGCTCAAAGAACGATCTTTCTTCCTGTCTTTTGGACTAATTTTCCTTTTGTGGACCAAATTTATTATTTCGAAGGACAGAATTAAAAATTTAAATTTAGTGAGATAAATTATATAAAAAGAGATATACTAAAATTTTTAATTTTTTTTTGGAGGAATCCAAAGATAAAATTCAAATGATTTTTTCAATTTTTTTTTAATTTTTAAGGAAAAAAACAAATTTATTAAAATTGTTGTGGGCATGAGCACATCCTCTCACCCCCCTCTCTCTCTCTCTCTCTCTCTCTCTCTCTCTCTCTCTCTCTCTCTATCTATGTGTGTGTGTGTTGCAACTCATTCATTCCAACTTTATTTTAGGCTGCCAAGATATGAGACATTCTCACATCACTATGAACCTCCCGATTTGATTGTTTGAGTAGTCTTGGTTTTTTCCAAACGACAACCGACAGTTTCAATATGGATTTTGTTATGAATTATTGGAATCTTTATTAATTAGTGGAGGCTCCACTAATTATGGATTTATGTGAATTATTAGAAGATTTTTATGGATGTCCACCATTTAGTGGAGACACCACTAATTAAGATTAGTGGAAGATGATGTATGCCATGATGTAATCCACTAATTAGAGCTCTATAAATAGAGCTATTCTCTAAGCTTGTAAGACACCATTATTTTGTGAAAGAAAGATTAGTGAAAGAAAGATTAGAGAAAGAATTGTGAGAGAAAGAAAGAGAGAAGTTTGAAGAGAAATTCTTGTGCAAAGAATAGTTAGAATTCTCTTAGTGTGTAGTGTATAGATTTTATTCTAACACTACCCTAATTTTATAACACGTTATCAGCACGAGTCTCTATCGGTACAAAAGCCAGAAGACTAAACACGAGTTTCTGCCGTTACCAAAACCAGAAGACAGGTACGCATTTATTGATCTCTATGGCTAATCTCGCTAAACTCGAATTTGTAGCCCTTGATATTTCTGGAAAAAATTATATGTCATTGGTTCTCGATACGAAATGCATCTAAATGTCGAAGGCCTTAGTGAAACTATTCAAACAAATAATAGTGCATCTCGCACAACACAAGGCTAAAGCTTTGATTTTTATTCAGTCGTCATCTCGATGAAAATTTGAAAATGGAATATCTTACCGAAAAAGATCCATATGGCCTGTGGGTAAATTTAAAAGAAAGATTTGACCACCGAAGATTGGTCGTACTACCTCTGCACGGTATGAATGGTTGCACTTGAGGTTGCAAGATTTTAAAACCGTGAATGAATATAGCTCCGCAATGTATAAAATTACATCTCAATTAAAATTATGCGGAGAAAAAGTGACTGATGAAGATATGTTGGAGAAGACATTCTCCACCTTTCATGCCTCGAATATTGTCCTGCAGCAACAATATCGAGAAAATGGGTATACAAAATTTACAGATTTAATTACTGCCCTCCTAATTGCAGAGAAAAATAATGAGTTATTATTGAGAAATCATGAAGCCAGACCAACTGGCTCAACAGCACTCCCATAAGTGAATGTTGTTGGCTCCAGCAGAAGCTATCGTTATAGTCGTGGTCGTGGTCATGGCCGTGACCGTGTCGTGGTTATGGTCGTAGACACGCTCGATATTTTCCTTATCACAATTATAATCAAACTGTGAGAAATACTGGCCACCTGAAGTGGAACAGAAAAGATCATAAGGGAAAAGAAAAAGAAATTGAAGAAAAACATGAGGATATATGTTATAGATGTGGCATGAAAGGTCATTGGTCACGAAACTGTCGTACGGCTAAGCATTTAGTTGAATTGTATCAAGTTTCATTGAAAAATAAAAAGGTGGAAGCAAATTTTTCTCAACATCCAACAAATAATGTTGAGGATGATGATATTGATCCTGAAGATCTTAATATCAATATTACCCATATGGATATATCGGATTTTTTTGAACACCCAGACGGTAGGATAGACCATTTAATTGGTGATGGCAGTGTCCAGAATAACTAAAGTCTCACCCTGATATTTTTGTATTTTCATTTTCATTCTATTCTAATAATATTTACGTTTACATATATATATTTGTGTTCAGATGGCTGTTATTAATGATGATGTATGCATTATTGATAGTGGAACTACACACACCATACTAAAAAATAAGAAATATTTTTCTGATCTCAAAATGGGAGAAATAAATATTTATACAATAAACGGTAGTGCAAATGTAATTGAGGGCTCTGGAAGAGCTAGTATATTGTTGCCTAAAGGAACAACAATTATTATTGATAAGGCACTATTTTTCTCAAAATTTAGAAGAAATTTATTGAGTTTTAAAGATATCTGCAGAAATGGGTATCATGTTGAAACAAATGAGGAAAATGAGATTGAGCATCTTTTTATTACTCAAATGCATTTGGGTAAGAAATTGGTATTAGAAAAACTGCCGTCTCTTTCTACTGGTCTATATTTTATAAAAATACGTACAATTGAAATTCATCATCTAGTAAACCAGAAGTTTACTGATCCTATTACTTTTAGCATTTGGCATAACCGGTTGGGTCATCCGGGATCTACCATGATGAGAAGAATCATTGAGAATACACATGGTCATCCTTTAAAAAATAAAAGGATATTAACATTAGAAAAATTCGCATGTACTGCATGTTCTCTAGAAAAATTAATTGTTAAACCATCACCAATAAAAGTAGGAGCTGAAAGTCCTACATTTCTCGAACGGATTCACGGAGATATTTGTGGACCTATTGATCCACCATGTGGACCGTTCAAATATTTTATGGTCTTAATTGATGCATCATCCCGATGGTCACATGTATGTTTATTATCTACTCGCAACCTGGCGTTTGCGAGATTACTTGCTCAAATAATTAAATTACGAGCACAATTTCCGGACCATCACATTAAAAATATCCGTTTGGATAATGCTGGTGAATTTTCATCACATGCTTTTGATGCATATTGCATGTCAATTGGGATTAATGTTGAACATCCTGTAGCTCATGTTCACACACGAAATGGTCTTGTTGAATCTTTGATTAAACGATTACAATTAATTGCTAGACCATTATTAATGAAAACAAATCTCCCAACATCTGCACGGGGACATGCTATTCTACATGCTTGCAACACTTGTACGTATAAGACCAGCTAGTTATCATAAATTCTCTCCTTTGCAATTGGCTTTTGGGTCGGAACCAAATATTGCTCATTTAAGAATTTTTGGGTGTCTTGTATATATTCCAATTGCACCAAACCAACGTACAAAGATGGGTCCTCAAAGAAGAAAGGGGATATACGTTGGATATGATTCTCCCTCTATTATCGGGTATGTTGAACCCCGACAGGAGATGTATTCACGACAAGATTTGCTTGATTGTCATTTTGATGAATCATTATTCCCTAAATTAGGGGAGAACCAAAACAGACATAAAAAGGATCTTGCTTGGACAACATCATTAAATTATCTTGATCCGCGCACAAGCGCATGTGAACTTGAAGTTCAAAAGATAATTCATTTGCAAAGCATTGCAAATCAAATGCCGAGACGCTTTTGTTGACTCGGAAGAGTTACAAAATCGCATATTCCGACTATAAATGCTCCTATTCGAATTGAAGTTCCAGCAGAACAAAATATTATACCTATAGCTGCTTGAGTCAAAAACACGCCAGAAGCGTGGCCGACCTCTTGGTTCTAAAGATAAAAATCCTCGAAAGAAAAGATGATTGAATGATCCAGAAGATCATATTGAAGAAAAGAATGATAAAGACCAAGAGAGAACTGATGACAAAGAACCGGAAGTTGATGAAAGTAACACTGAAATTTATATCAATTATACCACTTCCGGTAGAAGTTGGAATCGGATAGAAGCTGTTATTGATAATATATTTGCATACAATATATCTCTTGATGTTACACAGGATAATGATGATCCTGAACCAATATCGATTGATGAATGTCGGCATAGAAAAGATTGGCTGCAATGGAAAGATACGATTCAATCGGAGTTAAATGCAACGACAAAACGTGAAGTCTTCGGACTGCGGTCCGAACACCAGAAGGTGTAAAACCTGTTGGCTACAAATGGATATTTGTGCGAAAGCGCAATGAAAAGAGTGAAATCGTTCGATATAAAGCGCGATTAGTAGCCCAAGGTTTTTCACAAAGACCAGGTATTGACTATGATGAAACTTATTCTCCTGTTGTTGATGCTATTACACTCCGATATCTTATCGGTTTGGCGAGTACATGAAAAGATAGATATGCGCCTATTAGATGTTGTCACTGCTTACTTGTATGGAAATTTAGAAAATGATGTTTACATGAAAATCCCGAAGGATTTCATATGCACGAAGCATATAAATATTATCCTCGTGAAAATTACTCCATCAAGTTGCAGAAATCATTATATGGCTCTGAAGCAATGCAGGCGCATGTGGTTCACACGTCTTAGTGAATATTTATTGAAAGCGGGATTTAAAAATGACCAGGTATGTCCATGTGTTTTTATTAAGAAATCTGGTTCTAAATTTGTGATATTAGCTATATATGTTGATGATATTAATCTTATTGGAACTCCTGAAGAGCTCC
Organism: Voacanga thouarsii; assembly: GCA_026120185.1. Classification (NCBI taxonomy): domain Eukaryota; kingdom Viridiplantae; phylum Streptophyta; class Magnoliopsida; order Gentianales; family Apocynaceae; genus Voacanga; species Voacanga thouarsii. The sequence continues at coordinate 2,750,610 of JANUWF010001775.1, forward strand.
AAGAAACAATTGATTATTTAAAAAGAGAATTCGAAATCAAGGATTTTGGTAAAACCAAATTTTGCCTTGGTTTACAAATTGAACATCTGGAGAGTGGAACATTTATTCATCAATCAACATATACAGCAAAAGTGCTAAAAAAATTTTATATGGACAAAGCACATCCATTGAGTATTCCAATAATCGTCCGATCATTAAATGTGGATAAAGATCCTTTCCGACCTCAAGAAAATGATGAAGAACTCCTTGGTCCTGAAGTTCCATATCTCAGTGCAATTGGTGCATTGATATATCTTGCTAATAATAGAAGACTTGATATTGCTTTTGCTGTCAATTTATTAGCAAGATTTAGTTCTTCACCAACATGACAACATTGGAATGGACTTAAACAAGTCATTCGATATCTCCAAGGTACAATTGATCTCGGATTATTTTATTTAAAACCAGTCCAACATTGATAGGTTATGCAGATGCTGGTTATTTATCTGATCCACATAAAGCACATTCTCAAACGGGCTATTTATTTACATGTGGAAATACTGCTATATCATGGCGTTCTACGAAACAATCTATAGCAGCTACTTCTTCAAATTATGTTGAAATTATAGCCATTCATGAAGCAAGTCGAGAATGTGTATGGCTAAGATCCATGATTCATTATATCCGAGAAAGTTGTGGATTATCATCAATCAAAGATATTCCAACTCCTCTTTATGAAGACAATGCAGCTTGCATAGCTCAATTACGAGGAGGATATATTAAAGGAGATCGGACAAAACATATTTCACCAAAATTCTTCTTTACTCATGAACTCCAGAAGAAAGGTGAAATTGATGTGTTACAAATTCGGTCATGTGATAACCTCGCAAATATTTTCACGAAGACTTTACCGACTGCAACATTTGAAAAGTTGAGATATAAAATCGGTATGCGTCAGTTTAAAGATTTAAAGAAATCATCTCATCAGGGGGAGTAATAAATAGACATATAGAATAGTGTACTCTTTTTCCTTCACTAGATTTTTTTTCCCATTGGGTTTTTATCTAGTAAGGTTTTAACGAGGCATATTCTTTATGTAATGGATGGACATCCAATGGGGAGTGTTATGAATTATGGATTTATGTGAATTATTAGAAGATTTTTATGGATGTCCACCATTTAGTGGAGACACCACTAATTAAGATTAGTGGAAGATGATGTATGTCATGATGTAATCCACTAATTAGAGCTCTATAAATAGAGCTATTCTCTAAGCTTGTAAGACACCATTATTTTGTGAAAGAAAGATTAGTGAAAGAAAGATTAGAGAAAGAATTGTGAGAGAAAGAAAGAGAGAAGTTTGAAGAGAAATTCTTGTGCAAAGAATAGTTAGAATTCTCTTAGTGTGTAGTGTGTAGATTTTATAACACTACCCTAATTTTATAACAGATTTATTATTGTTTATTTTTTTAAAACCAATGTTGACATGTGGCAATGGAAAAAATAAAACAAGAAATAATTTAAAGAAATAAAAAGGGCCATAATAGCCGTTCCATTTTTAGCCATTGTGCTTTTTTTTTTTCTTCCTAGCTTCCTCTATAAATAACACATCAATCTATCCTATTTTTTTACACTTCTCTTAACTCTGTCATAACTCTTTCAACTCTCTTAATTTCAATTTATAATATATTGTTATTATATTTATTTTTTTATGTTTGAAAAAAAAATCTCATCTAAGTAATAAATGACATTTATTACTCAATTCGATTATCAACTAACTTTCGATTTTACAATATTTTTTCCTTCAATAACTGACTAACTAGTACAAATTGGCTAACCGCCAAATCAGAGGTTGGCCAATCACAATTGTAACCGCCAACTGTGAAACCATCAAATTGGAGTTGAAGATTTAAGGTTAAGGTTTGTCATTTGAGCGGACTGCAGTGATACCTAATATAATGTGAAAATTATAGTATGGACTCGGTCCACATGAACTGCATGTATTGAATAGTTGTACTTTATGAAGTAAAAATTATACAGTACAACTTCTAAATACATATAATTCACATGTCTACAGTCTATATAAGAATTTTTCAAATATAATATATGCTAATATAATGTATATAGTACCAATTTTCAATATTACTATGTGAAAACTAGATGTATATAAATATTTGTCTTTCCTTTAGCTCCATATTACTCCCTAGTGACGAGTTATTTGAAACTCATGTTGTGCTTGACAAATATTTTTTTTACTTTTTTTGGCTGAGTCTTATCACATCTTAATTCGATCATATTACAGTTAATCTATGAGGCTGTTGGATAATTCAATTAAGTATTTAAAAGTAATTAATTAAATATTTATTTTATTGAGTGAATTTTGTAATAGATTTTTGTTATTATTAATTAATTAAGACGTATTAAAATTTTATTATAAATTTTAAGTAAAAATAAAAATTATTTACATTTGAAATATGAATTTATTAAATATCGATACAATTATTAATATTAATTTATATTTAATCTAAAGTATAATAAAATATAATATAAAAATGAATTATAATTAATTCAAATTTCATATTTAAACTTCAGATATTAGATTTTAGTCTACAAACTTTAGATTTTAGTCTTCAATACTTAAATGTTCAGATTTCAATCTTTAAATTTCAATTTTATCGATACCATGTTATGTTTGGTCTACGGAAGAGGGAGGAAAAAAGAAATGCATTTATTAAATTATAGTATTCTTTTTAAAGTAAAAATATAAAGATAAACACGTCATTTAATTTTTTTAAATTACTTTTGCTTTCTGGATCCCTCTAATTTATTTAAGAAGAAAAGAGATGTAAATATAGAGAGCAAGTGATAACATTCAAATTGTATTTTCTATCCATATTATCTTTCAATCGAAAGATATATAATACCATTTATTACTTCTTTTTCTCTTTTCTTTCAATATTTCATCCATCCATTTTGACAATGACAATGGACAAATTGTTCCAAAGCTGCTGTGTGCAATGTTCAAGCATTTCGACTGCACCTTGGAAGAATTTGAATTAAGACCTCAACATTTGTCAGGTTAGTAGTAGTAGAGAATAACCTTTGTCGTTGGTGGGATCCCTCAAATTAAGAAGCAAAACACGAATAATAGCCTCTTTAACTTCTTCAACCACCTTTTGGTTTGGAAAGCAAACCTCTTTGGAAATTCTTTGATTGTTGATCAAATGGATCATTATGAAAATTGAGTCCCTTCATGCTCAAAGAACGATCTTTCTTCCTGTCTTTTGGACTAATTTTCCTTTTGTGGACCAAATTTATTATTTCGAAGGACAGAATTAAAAATTTAAATTTAGTGAGATAAATTATATAAAAAGAGATATACTAAAATTTTTAATTTTTTTTTGGAGGAATCCAAAGATAAAATTCAAATGATTTTTTCAATTTTTTTTTAATTTTTAAGGAAAAAAACAAATTTATTAAAATTGTTGTGGGCATGAGCACATCCTCTCACCCCTCTCTCTCTCTCTCTCTCTCTCTCTCTCTCTCTCTCTCTCTCTCTCTCTCTCTCTATCTATGTGTGTGTGTGTTGCAACTCATTCATTCCAACTTTATTTTAGGCTGCCAAGATATGAGACATTCTCACATCACTATGAACCTCCCGATTTGATTGTTTGAGTAGTCTTGGTTTCAATTTGTACTTTACCCGCATTAAACTAAAAAAAAAATGAAATATATTTATATAGACCCAATATATGTGAATTATAAATATACAAATATTATATTTTTTTAAAGTATGTATATATATAGTTTACAAAAATTAAATTTATATAAATATTTTCTTTTAAATCTTGTTTAATATTATAGGAATAATTGAAACGTATTATTAGTATCGATAGCTTGCACCATAATAATAGAGATCATGCATCTAATGCGAATATAGCGATATATTGCAAATCATAATATAGAAGAGAAAAAGAAAATTATAAAAAATAATGAAGTTAGTGGCCTAGTTATCTCTTTTTTTTATTTTTATTCTGGCCTAATTATGTCTTTAACCACCATATTAGTTAAGTTGAAAATAGACAACCAAATTTCACTCAAAATTTTCAAGAAAGGGAAAGAGAAAAGGAACAATTTGAGATGGAATATATACCTTTGAACTCCAAAAAAAAAAAGACAATAAAAACTGTTGTAATTCCAATTATATATATATATATATATATATATATATATAATTACATGGCTTTTTTGGGGAAAATTATGTACATGGCTTTTTTTGGGATTATCTGCAGGGCTTGTGGAAAATAATTTATGGATTCTAAGGATAAGAAATTTAGTTAGAAAAAGGGTATGATGATGCTGATGCTGACTATGAGGCTATGTTTTAGGCTTTTGAGCTTATTCACTTGACCAATTGGCCCTTGAAGAAATTTTCCTTCACCTAGTTCGCACCAACCAGGACGTAATGCTACTACGTGCATCTATGTATAAGGTCCATTCTGCAAGTGGAACCTCGGAACTTGATCATTCTCATTACACAATTAATCAGTCAACTTTTTCTTTTCTTTTTTGTTTCATCTAGTCATTTCATAATGCCACTAGGTCAATGCATTTTTTTCAGAATCGGACGAATCGAAAAAATTAATAATTTACAGTTTAATAATTTAATCATAATTAAATTATAATTAAATAAGTAATATTATTATTTAAAAATTAAAAATATAATATTTTTAAAAATAAAATTAATTAATAATATAATATAATTTAAATCTATAAATACATAAATAACGAAATTATAAGAAAATATGATATTTTCTCTATTAATATAAATTATTTATTTCATTTGTGTAGTTTATTTTTTTTAATGAATATATTATCTTAATTAAGAGGAAAAAAAAAGAGCCAGTTTAATTGGTTAGACCAATCAGTTCACCGATTCACCGGTTAGACCGATCGGTCCAAATCGATTTGAACAAAATATGTCGATTTTTGAAATTTTCAACTCAAATAGATAGACCGGACCGAATTGGGGATCGATTCATGATTCAATCGGTCCGACCGATCCAGTCCAAAAAATAATGGGTCAATGTAATGGTTGCCGATAAGCTAATAGATTTTTTTTTTTTTTGAATAAATCAAATATTCAAATTTCGTCTAATTATTCTTGGAGTTATGGGCATTCATTCTAAATTCATAATTATATAAATTCAAATTTAATCACAGCCAAATAAAATAGTACTCCCTCAGTTTCAAATTCTTTATTCGTAAAATTTTTTGCATACAAATTAAGAGTGTTAAAAATAATATAATAATTTAGATAAAATTTTTATTCTACCCATATTAAAAATACTATAACTATTCGTTAGTGAAAATTTTCAAGAAGTAAGAAGAAAAAAGAGTTTTGAAAAATTGTGTAGTATTATGAATTATTGGAATATTTATTAATTAGTGGAGGCTCCACTAATTATGGATTTATGTGAATTATTAGAAGATTTTTATGGATGTCCACCATTTAGTGGAGACACCACTAATTAAGATTAGTGGAAGATGATGTATGCCATGATGTAATCCACTAATTAGAGCTCTATAAATAGAGCTATTCTCTAAGCTTGTAATACACCATTATTTTGTGAAAGAAAGATTAGTAAAAGAAAGATTAGAGAAAATTGTGAGAGAAAAGAAAGAGAGAAATTCTTATTCAAAGAATAGTTAGAGTTTTATTAGTGTGTAGTGTGAAGATTTTATTCTAACACTACCCTAATTTTATAACACGTTATCAGCACGAGTCTCTACCGGTACAAAAGCCAGAAGACTAAGCACGAGTTTCGCCGTTACCAAAGCCGGAAGACAGTACGCATTTATTGATCTCTATGGCTAACATCGCGAAACTCGAATTTGTAGCCCTTGATATTTCCGGAAAAAATTATATGTCATGGGTTCTCGATGCGAAATGCATCTAAATGTCGAAGGCCTTAGTGAAACTATTCAAGCAAATAATAGTGCATCCGCACAACACAAGGCTAAAGCTTTGATTTTTATTCGTCGTCATCTCGATGAAAATTTGAAAATGGAATATCTTACCGAAAAAGATCCATATGACCTATGGGTAAATTTAAAAGAAAGATTTGACCACCGAAGATGGTCGTACTACCTCATCGCACGGTATGAATGGTTGCACCCGAGGTTGCAAGATTTTAAAACCGTGAATGAATATAGCTCCGCAATGTATAAAATTACATCTCAATTAAAATTATGCGGAGAAAAAGTGATCGATGAAGATATGTTGGAGAAGACATTCTCCACCTTTCATGCCTCGAATATTGTCCTGCGAGCAACAATATCGAGAAAAGGGGTATACAAAATTTACTGATTTAATTATCGCCCTCCTCATTGCGAGAGAAAAATAATGAGTTATTATTGAGAAATCATGAAGCCGGACCAATCGGCTCTACAGAGACTCTGAAGTGAATGCTGTTGGCTCCAGCAGAAGCCATCGTTATAGTCGTGGTCGTGGCCGTAGCCGTGACCGTGGTCGTGGTTATGGTCGTAGACACGCTCGATCTTTCCCTTATCACAATTATAATCAAACTGTGAGAAATACTAGCCACCTGAAGTGGAACAGAAAAGATCAAAAGGGAAAAGAAAAAGAAATTGAAGAAAAGCATGAGGATATATGTTATAGATGTGGCATGAAAGGTCATTGGTCACGAAACTGTCGTACGGCTAAGCATTTAGTTGAATTGTATCAAGCTTCATTGAAAAATAAAAATGTGGAAGCAAATTTTTCTCAACATCCAATAAATAATGCTGAGGATGACGTTAGTGATCCTGAAGATCTTAATATCAATATTATCCATATGGATGTATCGGATTTTTTTGAACACCCAGACGGTAGGATAGACCATTTAATTGGTGATGGCAGTGTCCAAAAGAACTAAAGCCTCACCCTGATATTTTTGTATTTTCATTTTCATTCTATTCTAATAATATTTACGTTTACATATATATATTTGTGTTCGGATAGGTTGTTATTAATGATGATGTATGCATTATTGATAGTGGAACTACACACACCATACTAAAAAATAAGAAATATTTTTCTGATCTCAAAATGGGAGAAATAAATATTTATACGATAAACGGTAGTGCAAATGTAATTGAGGGCTCCGGAAGAGCTAGTATATTGTTGTCTAAAGGAACAACAATGATTATTGATAAGGCACTATTTTCTTCAAAATCCAGAAGAAATTTATTGAGTTTTAAAGATATCCGCAGAAATGGGTATCATGTTGAAACAAATGAGGAAAATGGGATTGAGCATCTTTTTATTACTCAAATGCATTTGGGTAAGAAATCGGTATTAGAAAAACTGCTGTCTTTTTCTACTGGTCTGTATTTTGTAAAAATACGTACAATTGAAATTCATCATCTAGTAAACCAGAAGTTTACTGATCCTATTACTTTTTGCATTTGGCATGACCGGTTGGGTCATCCGGGATCTACCATGATGAGAAGAATCATTGAGAATACACATGGTCATCCTTTAAAAAATAAAAGGATATTAACATCAGAAAAATTTGCATGTACTGCATGTTCCCTAGGAAAATTAATTGTTAAACCATCACCAGTAAAAGTAGGAGTTGAAAGTCCTACATTTCTCGAACGGATTCACGGAGATATTTGTGGACCTATTGATCCACCATGTGGACCGTTCAAATATTTTATGGTCTTAATTGATGCATCATCCCGATGGTCACATGTATGTTTATTATCTACTCGCAACATGGCGTTTGCGAGATTACTTGCTCAAATAATTAAATTACGAGCACAATTTCCGGACCATCACATTAAAAATATCCGTTTGGATAATGCTGGTGAATTTTCATCACATGCTTTTGATGCATATTGCATGTCAATTGGGATTAATGTTGAACATCCTGTAGCTCATGTTCACACACGTAATGGTCTTGCTTGAATCTTTGATTAAACGATTACAATTAATTGCTAGACCATTATTAATGAAAACAAATCTCCCAACATCTGCTCGGGGACATGCTATTCTACATGCTTGCAACACTTGTACGTATAAGACCGACTAGTTATCATAAATTCTCTCCTTTGCAATTGGCTTTTGGGTCGGAACCAAATATTGCTCATTTAAGAATTTTTGGGTGTCTTGTATATATTCCAATTGCACCAAACCAACGTACAAAGATGGGTCCTCAAAGAAGAAAGGGGATATACGTTGGATATGATTCTCCCTCTATTATCGGGTATGTTGAACCCCGACAGGAGATGTATTCACGAGCAAGATTTGCTTGATTGTCATTTTGATGAATCATTATTCCCTAAATTAGGGGAGAACCAAAACAAGCATAAAAAGGATCTTGCTTGGACAACATCATTAAATTATCTTGATCCGCGCACAAGCGCATGTGAACTTGAAGTTCAAAAGATAATTCATTTGCAAAGCATTGCAAATCAAATGCCGGACGCTTTTGTTGACTCCGGAAGAGTTACAAAATCGCATATTCCAACCTATAAATGCTCCTATTCGAATTGAAGTTCCAGTGAGAACAAAATATTATACCTATAGTCGCTTGAGTCAAAAACATGCCGAAGCGTGGCCGACCTCTTGGTTCTAAAGATAAAAATCCTCGAAAGAAAAGAGGATTCAATGATCCGAAGATCATATTGAAGAAAAGAATGATAAAGACCAAGAGAGAACTGATGACAAAGAACCAGAAGTTGATGAAAGTAACACTGAAATTTCTATTAATTATACCACTTCCGGTAGAAGTTGGAATCGGATAGAAACTGTTATTGATAATATATTTGCATACAATATATCTCTTGATGTTACACAGGATAATGATGATCCTGAACCAATATCGATTGATGAATGTCGGCATAGAAAAGATTGGCTGCAATGGAAAGATGCGATTCAATCGGAGTTAAATGCAACGGCAAAACGTGAAGTCTTCGGACTGCAGTCCGAATACCAGAAGGTATAAAACCTGTTGGCTACAAATGGATATTTGTGCGAAAGCGCAATGAAAAGAGTGAAATCGTTCGATATAATGCGCGATTAGTAGCCCAAGGTTTTTCACAAAGACCAGGTATTGATTATGATGAAACTTATTCTCCTGTTGTTGATGCTATTACACTCCGATATCTTATCAGTTTGGTAGTACATGAAAAGATAGATATGCGCCTATTAGATGTTGTCACTGCTTACTTGTATGGAAATTTAGAAAATGATGTTTACATGAAAATCCCGGAAGGATTTCATATGCACGAAGCATATAAACATTATCCTCGTGAAAATTACTCCATCAAGTTGCGAGAAATCATTATATGGCCTGAAGCAATCGGGCGCATGTGGTTCACACGTCTTAGTGAATATTTATTGAAAGCGGGATTTAAAAATGACCAGGTATGTCCATGCGTTTTTATTAAGAAATCTGGTTCTAAATTTGTGATATTAGCTATATATGTTGATGATATTAATCTTATTGGAACTCTGAAGAGCTCCAAGAAACAATTGATTATTTAAAAGAGAATTCGAAATCAAGGATTTTGGTAAAACCAAATTTTGCCTTGGTTTACAAATTGAACATTTGGAGAGTGGAACATTTATTCATCAATCAACATATACAGACAAAAGTGCTAAAAGATTTTACATGGACAAAGCACATCCATTGAGTATTCCAATGATCGTGCGATCATTAAATGTGGATAAAGATCCTTTTCGACCTCAAGAAAATGATGAAGAACTCCTTGGTCTCGAAGTACCATATCTCAGAGTGCAATTGGTGCATTGATGTATCTTGCGAATAATACACGACCTGATATTGCTTTTGCTGTCAATTTATTAGCAAGATTTAGTTCTTCACCAACACGACGACATTGGAATGGAATTAAACAAGTCCTTCGATATCTCCAAGGTACAATTGATCTCGGATTATTTTATTCAAATAAAACTAGTCCAACATTGATAGGTTATGCGGATCTCTGGTTATTTATCCGATACACATAAAGCACGTTCTCAAACGGGCTATCTATTTACATGTGGAAATACTCGCTATATCATGGCGTTCTACGAAACAATCTATAGCGACTACTTCTTCAAATCATGTCTGAAATTATATCCATTCATGAAGCAAGTCGAGAATGTGTATGGCTAAGATCCATGATTCATTATATCCGAGAAAGTTGTGGATTATCATCAATCAAAGGTATTCCAACTCCTCTTTATGAAGACAATGTAGCTTGCATAGCTCAATTATGAGGAGGATATATTAAAGGAGATCGGACAAAACATATTTCACCAAAATTCTTCTTTACTCATGAACTCCAGAAGAAAGGTGAAATTGATGTGCTACAAATTCGGTCATGTGATAACCTCGCGAGATATTTTCACGAAGACTTTACCGATCGCAACATTTGAAAAGTTGAGATATAAAATCGGTATGCATCGGTTTAAAGATTTAAAGGAATCATCTCATCAGGGGGAGTAATAAATAGACATATAGAATAGTGTACTCTTTTTCCTTCACTAGATTTTTTTTCCCACTGGGTTTTTATCTAGTAAGGTTTTAACGAGGCATATTATTTATATAATGGATGGACATCCAAGGGGGAGTATTATGAATTATTGGAATATTTATTAATTAGTGGAGGCTCCACTAATTATGGATTTATGTGAATTATTAGAAGATTTTTATGGATGTCCAACATTTAGTGGAGACACCACTAATTAAGATTAGTGGAAGATGATGTATGCCATGATGTAATCCACTAATTAGAGCTCTATAAATAGAGCTATTCTCTAAGCTTGTAATACACCATTATTTTGTGAAAGAAAGATTAGTAAAAGAAAGATTAGAGAAAATTGTGAGAAAAAAGAAAGAGAGAAATTCTTATTCAAAGAATAGTTAGAGTTTTATTAGTGTGTAGTGTGAAGATTTTATTCTAACACTACCCTAATTTTATAACATGTAGTTGATTTATAATAAATAGGGGCGCAATAGGAATAAACTAATTATTAATTTTAGGAATATATACATGAACAAGTATTTTGAAACAAAATAAAAAAAATTATGAATAAATATTTTGAAACGAAAGAAATACCTAATATCCAAGTCAAGATTTCTAATTATCTTTTTACTTTACTAGTTGCGTCACTCTATGTAACTACTAAAAATGTTAATAATTGAATATATAATTTACAGATTATAAATTATAATTTGATTATTTTTTAAAAATTTCTTACGAGTTAAAAAGAAACACACTTAAAATTATGCAATAGTAAAGATAGCCTAAGCAATACTCCCTCCGTCCCTATTTATCTGTCATAATTGAAAAATTATAATGTCTTTTTTTATCTGTCACATTGAAAAAATTTAAGTGTCATTAATATTAATTTTACTGTTATATTCTTGTATTAAATAGTTTTGAAAAATGAAAGTATAATAACTATAGAGAGAGTTGAACAAATAAAATAAGAAAATAGTTATAAATAATATTAAATATAAGGGTACTTTTGAAATGTATAAATAAAATAGTATGAATTTAAGATATTAATTAATTTTTTAAAATTATGTGAAATAATTAAATGTGACAGATAAATAAGGACGGAAAGAGTAATTCTCACCTAATCCATACTCGTTGATTCCTTTCACTTTCCTTTTATCAATGTTTTCAATGTTGAACCCTGATTTTTTGAACGACAAATCAGATGCTCAAAATTCTTATAAATAATTAACTCAACATCGAGTCTTTTTATGTTTTATAAAACCATTAAAAGGCAATAATTTTATTAAGAATAAAAATAAAATAGGAGATATACAGAATGCTCAAAGGCCTATTAAAAATTATATGCAAAAATCATGCATAAATTATCTAGTAATTATGTCACATGTTTAAGCAATTTCAATTAGCTCAACAGCAAATCTTAATTTCTGTTAAAGAATGAAATTGCAATCCATTTACACTGGCATTATAAATAAAGTGACAGTAATATTAAACTTGGCTTAATATTAAAAAAATAAACCATATATCTCAGTCATAGTTGACACAAATTCACATGGGATCTATGTGACCAACAACCCAAGTGGTGGCGCCGGCCACCAGAAGGAGACAAACAACTAATAATTTTTATATATATATATCTATATATATATATATATATATATATTAATTATTAAATAAGAAATTGTGTGTTAAAGAAAAAAAATAGCTAATGCCCGCACAATGGGAAGAGTACTGAGGTTCTCTTCTAATGCCATAAGGGAAATTAAGTAGATTAAGAAAAATAAATATTTTAAAAATAAAGATAATATAATATAATATAATAATAAAAAGATACTTACTATATTCCAAAATTCGACAAACAATTAACATAGGATTTGATGGAACTAAGAGAGCAGCCAAACCAAGAATTAAAATTGTACCACAAGGTAAAATCTATTGGGTATGTGCTTACCTTAGGCGTGCATTTTAAGCAAATAGGAATGCTAGCTTTACTAGCTTAATACTATATTAGAGACTATTCTTAGAGATATCATCAAAGGTTTCACAATTGTTATTATTAATTACCATGATAAAAGATAGTAGTTGATTTCATTGATATTCGTGGAAAGTGTAATAATGATAGTAAACACTTTTAATTCAGTTTATAATAATCTTGAAAATAATAGAGTAGTTTCAATCCAAGGATGAATCCCTAATATATTAGGGCTAAAAGTTCCTTTCTTACAAATATTGTCTACAAAACCTTTTTTTTTTCTATTTTTAATGGAAGATTAAATATTACTAATTTTTTAAATTGTAAGTCATGAATTTGATTATTGAGTTATTGGTAGAATGATAAGCACATGACCTTATATATTATATTGCATGTCATTTTATTTTAAGAAAAAAACTCAAAGTAACTTGTTTGTATTATTGTCTTGACTTGATTTATCTATCTAAAAAATATTATATATCATACAAAATATTAAATAAACTAACATATATAATTTTAAATCATACATAATTATAAAAAAAATTATAAATAATGATGTGATCAATGCATATATTATCTCTACAATATTTGTGCCAGATCTTAAAACATATATTTAAAAATCAAAGTAATGTCACGAGATGAAATGAGCACCCGGTGGAAGAGATGCATAGCTTATCATGATTGTTATCGTTGACGGCATATGAATGGAATTGAAAAAACAGACTCAAGAGCCCTTTGGCTTTTCCACTCTTTCATACACAAATGAGTAGAGATTAAGTTGAATTAATCCCTTTTCAAGAGGATGGTGGTTGTGGCATACTTAACTGCTAGTGGTAATATATTTCTCTTTGCTGAGGTGGAGTTGGACTTTCTCTCAAAAAGCACTCGCTTGGCCTAAGGAAATTGAGTGGGACTAAAAAATCCAATATAGTAAAGGATAAAAGAAACACAATGTCATTAAATAATGACAAGATGGAATGTATAGGAATTGGACTTCCAAGTACATGGTTGGACATGAGAATTGAGAGGCTTTGAGATAGTCATGAGGCTACAGAGGCCTATACTATAAATAGCCTTCCGTTTTTGTTCTCATTCTTGCCAAGTACTACTACACATTGTGCAAGAAAAGAAAATCATTGGAGAGAGAGACGGAGAAGGAGATGGCAATGGAGGAAGAGAGAAGATCAAGGTTCAGGAGAATATGTGTTTTCTGCGGGAGTAGTCCCGGGAAGAAACCGAGTTATCAAGAAGCTGCGGTTGAGCTGGGAAAAGAACTGGTAATTACAGCAATTCTTCCTCCTCATCTGTATAAAACTGCAGCTTTTTTTGTGGGTTCAGGTGGAGCAACTTGTTTGGGTTGATACGCATAATAAGCTTGTTCCTATCTTGTTCATCAAATGCATACCCAAAACGGGCCTGAGAAACCCATTTCCAGTTGATTTCCTATGTTCTTCTCGTTATCATGTAAACGGTTCCCTTTGCTGCATTTTCTACCCAGTATTCCATATATTTCTTCTCTTATGGTCATATTGGCTCCATGTTTTCAATAATTTATTTTTCTGTTCTTCTTTTATCTTTCTTCCTCAACAAATGCTATGCTGGGAAAAAAAGGGTGGGGAAGGTTTAGGGTTTATGTTTTGTTTGGCATGAGAGAGAGGGAGGCTGGCTAGCTGTAACCTCTCTGTCAGTCAGTTGAGCAGCCTTCTTGCATGATCTTTGTTTATGAGGCCATATTCAGTAAAAAATTCCTGCCTTTTATTAGGGAGCCAAACGTGCCATCTTCGTATGATGAGCCCTTCAAGCGTGTTCTCTTCTTGGGCAGCTCCACCACCCTTCATTACCATACCTCCATGATTTTAGTTTATGGGTTCAATGCAAAAAAACCACTCCACTTGTGTTGCTGCAATATATACACTTCCTCAGGACGATTATGCATGTATTAATATATATGCCTAATAATTAATATAGTATTTGCCCCTAGTTTGAGTAGCCTAGGAGGGATAATTTTTCTACTCATTCGAGGCTTCTTGTTGCCATGATCTCAAGTCACTCTACAATTCTACGGAATGTTCAAAGTAATTACGGGAATATTTTAAACGGGCTCTCTTCTCTGTCACGTTAAATTAAGCTTTAAGAGACTATATATACATGATGATGGGAATTGTGAAATGTGGTAAGTGATCTTGTTTGTGACACGTGTTGAGCAAACTTGTTTTTCGATGTGTATTGCAGGTGGAGAGAAGGATTGATTTGGTCTATGGAGGTGGAAGCGTGGGTCTGATGGGTCTTGTTTCTCAGGCAGTTCATGATGGTGGGCGGCATGTCCTAGGGTACGCTCCCCCAGAAAAGCCTTTCTGTTTGAATGTCAAGTGTTTGTCAAGTAAAGAGGAAGATTCAAAAGACAAGCATCATTTTTCCCTCATAATTCTCATCTTTCTTTGCTCTGTGTAATGGGCTTCTTTTTATGCTCGATTTTATTACTAGCTTCCTTTCTGAAACCCATCCCATGCAACTCTTTCTCACTGTTCTCCATGAAATGAATCATCTTGTAACCCAAAGGCAGACCTCATGGGATCAAATGCTGGTGGGAATGGAACGTTGGCTTTTCTCTGCATTCATTTTTATCCTTTATGACCGCCCAAAAAAGGCACGTTTTTATAGACTGTCCTTGTTTGGTAACTGGATAAAGCTTCTTCTAACAGTTGGTAAAAAAGTAAACATCTTTACTGTATCCTAAAGCACCTTTTACGGTGGAGCTTTTGGGTAGTTTTGATCAGCAAACTGAAGAAAACCCTCTTTGGCCTGTGCATTGTCAGTCCACTTGTAACAGAACTCCAGTTACAAAGCACAAGGATGGACAAGTTGGTCCAAAGTATGAAACCTTATATAGGGACTGACTGAAGCATTTCCTATTTTGATACATCGAATAGGCATGTTAGAACTTCACTATATATACAATTAGTTGTGATTCTGCATTATGATTATATCATTTCTTTTTGTTAGTGTTGACTAATTAATCGGTTTAATATGGTCTTTTACTGCAGAGTTATTCCTAGGACACTCATGCTAAGAGAGGTATAATTTCTTAACTTCTGTTAGTACAAGAATCTTTCAATTTTTACATCTGATCGAAGTTATTTAGGTCTAATAATGTATTATGTGCTAAAATGATTTTGTGCATGAAATGTTTCGACAGATAACGGGTGTAACTATTGGAGAAGTAAGAGCTGTGTCTGATATGCATCAGAGGAAGGCCGAGATGGCCCGGCAAGCAGATGCTTTCATTGCTCTCCCTGGTATATATGTCTACTGGATTTGCTTTCCTTTAGGTTCAAAAGAATTTGTAGCATTGTCATTGAAACGATTAACATATTGTACTGTGTACCTTAATGAATGTCAGGTGGTTACGGCACACTTGAAGAACTACTTGAAGTTATCACATGGGCTCAGCTAGGCATTCACCGTAAACCTGTAAGAAAAACTTGCCTTCAATTCCGTTTAGTATATCAGTTCAAA
The DNA here is from genome assembly GCA_026120185.1 of Voacanga thouarsii. Classification (NCBI taxonomy): domain Eukaryota; kingdom Viridiplantae; phylum Streptophyta; class Magnoliopsida; order Gentianales; family Apocynaceae; genus Voacanga; species Voacanga thouarsii. Next base: position 2,766,613 of record JANUWF010001775.1, read on the forward strand.
GATTGGTTCAAAGGAGACATCTTAATTGTTGGATGTGCTTTTCCCATGCTAAACTATGATGCTAAGGAATGACTCTGCTAGAAGATGTTGACGATTTTGGACCATTTTTCATCGAAAAACACGATGAAATGAAATTCTAGGGGAAAATACTGCTGTAATCATAGCATTAAAAGTAAATTCTTTGAATGAGATCATGGTTCTTTGAATTTTCTGTCTCTAAGTCTGAATACTTACATAAGTTCAATCTCTATACAGAAAATGTTGACATTTCCTTTTTTCCTTTTTCTGCTGCGCTTTAATCTGCGGTTGGCCATTTCAACTTTCTGAATTTAACTTTTTCATTAGAATCAATGTACACTGATAAAATTCCACCAGCTTGACTAATGCTCCCACTAATGTTTTCCCAAGCGAGTCATTTTCATATCCTTTTCTGTGATTCAACACAATCCTTTTTCGAGTTCTGATATACAGTTGATCAAAAGCATATTCAGGGCCGGTTTTGGTCAATCATCCTTAATTATCAAGTGAAATGCAATAGGAAAAGTATCAAATGCATGTGGTACTCGTTTCAGTTCACATGGAAAGATAGTATAGGATTTGGTATTTCAAATCATGGTCATGAAGGATATGATTCTAGATTTGGATTAATGGATCTCCTTTTGAATGGGAGGAGAGTTCTAGCATTAGAAAAATGGAAAATCCCGGTCAATAAAGGTGTTTTACAAGTATGTTTTGATCTCAAAAACATAATTTATTCACTAATCTAATCCCTTTTAATAATGCAGGTGGGCCTTTTGAATGTTGAAGGTTACTATAATTCCTTGTTGTCTTTTCTTGATAAGGCCGTTGATGAAGGCTTTATATCTCCAACCGCACGTCGCATAATAGTGTCTGCTCCGACAGCCAAACAGTTGGTCAAAGAACTTGAGGTAGTATTATGGATTCATTTGTTATTGATAACTATTATATAGAATAGTCTTAAAAGGGACAAAACTCTAATAAACTATCCCAAAGCTAGTTCAAGAAATGTGCTTTATTGCTGTTTAACTCATAGCTTTCATTCTTACCTTATGTCTCAGGAACATGTACCCGAATACGATGAAATTACATCGAAATTGATCTGGGGAGAAGTGGAAAGACTAAACTACGTACCGGAATCTGGAGTTCCTACATAATGCTGGACGGAAATGGAGGATTTGATGGTTTTTGGGGTTAGCATTTTGAGTAAATATATAGTTGTACACGGTACTAAATGCCGTAGATGTCAGGAAGAAGGGAGGTACAGAAACTTTCTGTTTTTTTGGGGCGAAAAGCCTTTTACAATGATTCAAAAGTTTCAGTATAGAGTGGTGATCGAAGTCTTCTTTTTGTGGATCCCTTACTGGAGAGAGGAATCCTTTTTGTGTCAGCTTTCTACCATATCAATCTTCAATGTCTATGCTTGATGTTCTTCAAGAGCCAAACAAAGAGCAATCACTAATGCTTGGTACGTACTTATAATAGCTGCTGGTGCAACGGTTCATCATCATCTGCAAAGGAAATGATATTGAGATGGTTATATGTGATGATCAAGAACTTCTTGTTCCGACAACTAATAATTTAATTCTTGACTCGTAATTTAAAAAATCATAAACAAAAGTGAAAAAGGAACTTCTTGCTGGGTTTCATATTTGGTGCAGGTTGAGAGACAATGACAGTTTCCTGGTGTCGGGCTATGGGTCCATAGAGTTGTCCGTGGACAGAATGATGATGATGAACAACCTGTTCTTCTCACTGAATGGGACGTACTAACTGCCGAATCCACAAATTCATTGGACTTAACACTGGGCCGAGCAATTTAGAGACTCAAAAGTCCCCGCGCCACCGCGGCGCCGCCCATGTATCACGCAAATTCGTCTTCAATCTTGACTGCGCAACCACGGGTTACTGTGAAATTAGTAACTTTAATCATCTAATTATACGCTCTCTTCTCTAATTTCTTTTTTTTGCTCTCTCCTCTACTTTCGAAAAGTCTGGCATGTTTCTTTTTATTTTTATCTTTTTTTTAAGTAAAAGATATTATTTTTTTTCTACTTAAAAAAGAGAAAAAAAGATAAGAATAAAAAAACATGTAACGATTTCTAGAAAGAAGAACAGTCGAACAAGTTAAGGAAAAGAATCCAAACTGATCAAATTATTAGATATTTTTCTTGATACTTATTTTAGTAAGTGATATAATAAAATAATAATTCAGTAATTGAATATTTAAAGTTCACTACAAATTAACAAATCAAAGAATTAGTTGTTGCATGGAGGTTGGCTCTCCATGCTACAACAAAAATTTTTGTGATTAGATCGCTAAAGCAAAATTATTGCTTATTCATTGACTACATATTCAAATTTTTTCTCTCTTTCTTTTGATGATTGAATAAATCTAAAGTATACTATAAAAATAGCAACAATAGTAGTCAGACAATATTTAGTTGGTAAAAGTGCTATATTCCTAAATTGAATCTAATCTCTTCTCCCAATTTATCATAATAATACTAATAAGTGACATAATAATAATAATAATAATTAATAAATGAAACAACCGTTTGAGCAACTTAGTCTTCATACAAGGGAGCAAATCAATTATTTGCATTTTGCTCCAAATTTCACAAACAACCGTTTGAGAAACACTGAAATAATTGTGTAATTAACTGGTCATATCTGAAATACAAGTTGTCACGTTCCATACCACAATTAAAATATTTAATTATTTATTTCTAAAATATTAGGGGTTCGATCTTGAGAATATTTAAAAAAATAAAAAAAAAAGACTGGAGAAATGAATCCACCCCACGAGGTGCCCGCGCAGACACACATATATAAAGAACTAATATATGATCTTCAAGTGGGTACGAGGAACAGAGGAGGGCATATCAAAGAAAAGCAATTGATTTTATAACTACTTTTATCGCAGTTTGCATCAATTAGAACAAACAAATTCCCAGAATGTAGAACTCAATTATAGATAGAGCTTCAAGAAAATCGTTACTACACATACAAAACTCTCTACAATCCCAGGCTACTGCGACAACGATATGTGAAGACGAAAGTCTATGTGGCTCCAGCACATTCTCATATAGCTGAGAAGTATTCCTTGCTGAGCTTGGGGTCTGGCTTCATGGATTTCTCCCCAGGCTTCCACCCGGCTGGGCATACTTCATCTGGATTCTCCTGAACATATTGCAAAGCCTGATACAGAGATACAAATTGCAAAACTAAAGCATCAGAAACAAAGAAATCAAATTCTTCACTTCTGCAACTAAGGGAAGGACACCCCTGCCTATCTTAGCCCCTAGGTGCTGCAGACAACCCATCAATATAACACCTAACTGACAAGGGCCTATTCCTTGGGAGTTTTCTTGAGTACAGAAGTCAGCCCAAAACAATTAAACCTTGACTTGCAAGCATTGTGAGGAAGGTCCAAGCATTAAAACTAAAGACCACATAGGAATTTCCTTCACAAAGTATGTTAGACATATGTCGTTACCTGGAGCGTTCTCATTGTTTCATCAACACTTCGTCCAATTGCAAGATTGTTAATAGTAGAGTGTTGAATGACTCCTTCCTTGTCAATAATGAAAAGTCCTCTCAATGCAATTCCCTAACAGAGCAAAGAGCAATCACACCAATCAGAATGATATCATGAGTGTAAGCAGGAGCTATCCAGTGGCAACCAATCGGATTGTCAGGAGACCATAAAAGGATGATAACAAAAGGTTTGATTGTAGGGGTAAGCTTTACAAAGAAGAAAAAGAGAGATTGTTCCATAATTTGGTAAAAAGATTCTGGTACCAACCAACAAGGTAATTCCAAAATCAGTAACTTTGAACAATGAAGATTCTTGCCCCTAGATAAGAATCTCATGAAACAAATATATTTTCTAGTAAGCCTCTCAGCAACATACTGAACCACAGTAACAAGGATGTTCAACAATGACCACATGATGATGATGGTGATGATGATGAAATATGTGATAGCATTCCTAACTATCTGCAGCTTGCTTCAGACTACTTTCCCCTCCTACGAAGGCAAAACAGATTAGACAAATCCATAGAAGCTTAACAATATCCAAAAAGACCACGTTGGCAAAGGTTAAAGGTCTAATTTCCACGTCTTTCGGCTCTATTCTTTTGTAAGCACTTCTAGGGTTTATTTAAATTTAGTAGTTCAAATTGGTATGAGATAATTGGACTAATACTACGTGCATCCAAACACCTAGTTAGCCGTTTCAGTCGTGCACTTTAACATCAAAAGCTTTGGGGCACAGCTGTTCTGTAATGTCCCTTTTTTTCTTCTCAAAAATTCTGAAAGCAATGCTGTCTAAACAGATATGCACGTATGATGCAAATTAGCAATAAAAAGGACATACCTGATCGGGGATTAGCACACCATATGATTTTGAGATTGATTTGGTCACATCAGAAATCAATGGATACTTCAGATCACCCAATCCCCCAGACTTTCTGTCTGTCTGGACCCATGCAAGATGGGAGAACTGCAGCAGCAATAACATAAAACTCATCACAATGTACAGACACTTTAACGATATGGCACAAGGAAAGAAATATAACCCCAAACAGATGCAATAAATTTAGACAATTCATTCATAAAAGGAAAAATGCACATGCTCGCATGAGTAGACTTCATGTCAATGCATTCTTGTTAAGCAACAGAGACAATCCTGTGATAAACTCATTCTAAAGCCAGCTGACAGAGGAACACAAATTTTTTTGCATCTTAGAACATAGGTCTCAGATAAAGACAAAATTAAGAATCAATTAAAGGCTTTGCTGGTTAAGCAATTTTCAGGCATTAACCATGGCTATTGCTACTGCAGTTGTCATGGCATCAACAAAGTGTCAGAGCCTACAGTAGAACAAGATTGCCAATGGACTAGAATGTTGGGGTGCTCTTTTCTAAAACATGCTAGCCAGAAAAACTCAACAGTAAATTACAAGGAAAAGAAGGAACTAGAGAATTAGAAACTTAATCATACTTCTTAGAGCACAGCAGTAAGATGGTCAAGTTTCTAAACCAAAGATGAAGATATTGCAAGAAATAGCAAAAAGACCAACCATACGGACAAAAGTGCTATCAGCAGTTGAGAGCAACATTTCCAGAAATAGAAGGGAATAGGATAGAAGATTTTTTTCCCCCCAACATTTATGGGCTCATCTAAAATGGAAGTATTCACTATTTCCCACTAATATATTAGTGGAGCGTAACTATTGAATAACTTTTTACGTACTCAATGCGGCTATACATTTTGTGCCAACCAGGAGAATAATAGCCAAAAACTGCAACCTACGGTTTTCCCAAATTCTTTTAGAAAAAAACTAATTCAAATAATACTCATTATGCCATTTCAGCACCCAGAAAATCTAATGGCAGAATCCGTAAGACTACAAGCAAGCAGGAAATGTCTAGAGCCAATTATAAGAGAATGAAGCAGAGACCAAAAGTTCAGTAGAGGTAGGAGAAACCAAACTTCTTACTAATATATCAACATCAGTAACAGATCATAGCATTTGATATAGATGAACTACTTTGAGTCTTGGTTGCATTGTAATGAGTGTTCATCCTCATGGGCTGTGGTCAAAAGAATTATCAAGCAGATGGTTGAAGACGCTTACCACACTGTCTACTGAAACCCCCAGAATTTCAGTATTCAGCTTCTGAAATTCTTCATGACGGTCGCTGAATGCAGTGATCTCTGCAGAAGCAAGAGGGAAAAGGATACAGAACTTAGCAACTTAAACTTATTCATCTACTCAAAGAGCAACCCGCAGTTTCTACTTGTAACCATTTAAGAAAATATACAAAAGAAGATCCATGTATGTTTAGCGTCAGACTCACCAGTTGGGCAAACAAATGTGAAGTCCAATGGATAGAAAAAGAGAATTACATACTTCTTGCCAATATACTCTGAGAGTTTGACCTGCACAAATAACCATAAAAGATTAACCCATTTCTGTAACACTGCCTTCATGTGCGAATCATAGCATTGCTACAATTATGAGTGCACAGGTTAGCAAACTGTCGACTGTATATCACTATTCTTTGAATCAGATCAACTATTTGCCTATTTCTCTCTCTGAACAACAAACTAAAATACAATGATAAGGCAACTGAAGAAAAATTTGAAGGCTTCCCAAAATTTCCAGAACAGATCAATTGTTAGCCAGAATTCTTGGTTATGAAATTAATTGAAGAATGCAATGTCGTTAGCATAAGAGATTACTCTAAAAATCTTTTATGGCATATTACCTTTATGAATTCCTGATCAAAAACAGCCTCTGCCTCAAAGTCAGGTGCTTGATTTCCCACCAGCGGAAGCCCACACTGTAAGAACACAAAAGTCAAAATGACACAAATTGCTTATGAATTTGGCTAACAAAGCAATATAGCAAATCTTAGTAGGACATAAACAAGAAATGAGCACAAAAGAAATCCAAATGAGAATGTAAATCATCAGCACGTTTGTAATCTCGTAATCCAGGGTAAGCAAGAGAATTTCAGAAATTTTAAGAGAATTAAAAGGGCAGCATCACTAGCACTCTTATGCATAATTTATTTCCCCCCCAAAAAAAAAAAAGGTGCAACGATTCATTGTTACGTTATCGGTGCTTAGAATCCGAAAATTAAACTTAAATCTACAAAATTTCCTCCCGTTCTAATAGTTTAATAGCATTAAAATACAATTTTGACCACGCAAGTGATGTTTGACACTTGCACAACCCAGAAAACCAAACATACACAATTGTGAATTGGTAAGGAAACTAATAATGTTTATCAATTATTTAGCTTGGGAAATAAAATTATGAATTAGCGTATGACCTTAATGCATAACAAAACGAGTACAGAAGTAAATCCACCAAGCTCAACAACAAAACACATGTCCAAACTTAACTCTACAATGTAAACGGAAACTACAGAACTTCACACATTGACATTGTAATCATGTCAGATAAGAGACGAAACAAGAAATCTTACTAAAAAGAGAATTTTTAGCCACTCCATCCTAAGAGTACTGAACCAGATACTACATATATAACGAATCTAAGAACCCCGAGTAATAAATATTAAATCCACGAGAGAGAGAGAGAGAGAGAGAGAGAGAGAGAGAGAGAGAGAGAGAGAGAGAGAGAGAGAGAGAAGCCCTTTTTAATGCCCCACAAGTTAAAACGAAGCAAATTCGAACAATTAAGTTACGGAGAGAAACTTACAGCGCGAACGACGAAACTGCGTCTCTTGGAGACAGAAGAGCGAGACGAGAGTGAGCGGGGAACATGTGAAACGGAGGGCTTACGAAGGCCGTTGAAAGAGGAAGGAATAGATAAGGAATGGGAGAAGACAGGGTTTACGGAAGATTTGGGGGAAATGGAAGCCCTTGGGGTAGAAGCTAAGAGAGCAGTTGAAGCTGCAGCGGAAGCCATTGGTGTGTAGAGAGAGTGCAGTGGTTGACCAAATGGAAAGGTCTGGAAGCTTTGGAGTGGTGGTGGACTGTGGGCTTCTCTCGCCACCTATCTATCTGCCTCCTGTTGGAGATGAGAGCGTGCTCTTATAAATCCCCGGGAGGGGAGAGAGGCAGCGCATGTGTATATCCAACTTGCACAGCCATTTAACAGCTCAAATTAAAAAAAATAAAATTTTGATAATAAATATGGTAAATATAATAATAATAATAAATTCTAACATTCGTTCACTTATTAAAATATATGTATTAAAAAATTATATTTTATATAATAAAAATTAATATACGATACAATACAATTTTTGAATACCTGTAATCTATGAATTTACGATCTATATAAAAATATTTCTATAATAATAAATCTTAAAATGAAATTATGTTATCTTGGCACATAAATACATAAATTTATAAATATTCTGTATAAGATTATAATTTATATATATATATAACCTCAAGTAGAAGCAATTTGGTATCCCTTAGGAGCAAGTGGTTGGTGAGAAGGGAGCTATGGATAAGTGGTGTGATTTCAGCCTCCATGTCGTTATCTCCTTAGGAGGAATAGGGGATCTTTTGGCGGAATTGTTTTCCTTTTTTTTTTTTTAATAACCTATGTTTGATTGAAATAAAAATAAAAATATTTAAAAAGGATTAGTAAATGTAAAAATAAATAAAAAAAATACCATCTTTAGTTAGAGATAAATATAAAAAATAAGTAAATTAAGAAGGATACGTCATCAAATCTTCTCCTTTAATTTTGAAATAATTAAAAAGTTATGAGATTAAAGATAAATATATCATTTTCTTTATATTTTTTAATAGTTAAAATAATAAATACAATAAAAATCATTTACTTTATTTTTACACCAATCAAACAATTTATTTGCTGTTATGAAAATAAATATGTCCCTTCTTTTTCTCTTCTCTTTTTTTAACTAAACATAGTATAATAAAAGCATGAATCAAATTCAAGGAGCTAAATACTTAATTTTTTGTTATTGTTAAGGTGTACTTGGATTGAAACTCTTAAAAGGAAAAAATGGTTTACGTTTGCTTTTAAATGAAAATTTTAATCTAATACAAATGAATTTTATTGTGAACTATTAACAACTTATTATTTACTTTAAATAAATTATAATCTGAATATCTGAGTATATAATTTTTTTTAAATAAAATTCAACATATACTTATGTTTAAAATAAAAAAAATTAATATAATCTCAATTCAAGTATATGGGTTTTCTTTGCTCAATTTTAGTCCCCCGAGTCCATCCTTTCATGTTGGGCCGCGTATGGAGCTCAAGTAGATGATGCATAGTATTTGTATTCCATTATATAGTATTTCATCCGTAATTTTTTATCGGTCTATTTTAATTAAAAATTTTATTTTAGTTTATCTATCTCATTAGCAAACAATATTAATTGCTATTTTTTCACGATACTCCTTTTTAATACAATGAGTATTGTACACTTGTAATAGAAAATGAAAATAAATTAAATAGATTTACAACATTTAAAGTTTTAGAATTTAATTACTCTTTAATAAAGAAATAGATTCTTTTAGAATAAAATAAAAAATATTAATTAATTAATCAATAAATCTTATTTTTCTTAAAACTTGTTAATCGATTAAAATATATAGATAAAAAGAAACGAAAAGAATAGTTTGATATCTATAAATTGCAAGACTTATTAAGTTTGTATAACATTTTTAAAAAATATATATATTAACAATTTAATGAATTCACAATAACCTTTATATGAATTCATTTGGATTCAATGAATTCATTCAAATAATTATCGCATTGTCTTTTAAAAAAAAATAATAATCTTTATTCAAAGCTGTCACATATTATAATAAGAGCATTTCGTAATATTTTATATATATATATATATATATATATATATATATATATTTGCTAGTGCTCTTCTCCTACGCAAAAGAAATTTTGCTAAATGACAATGTTGCCCCTCGTTTGTCAAAAGATGAATTACACATCTCATTCCCGTTTTGCATCTTTACCTCATTAATTAACCTCAATGTGCCTTCCCTCCCAAACATGATGTTTTTTTTTTCTCTCTCTTCTCGGCCACCACTGGAAAATTTCTCCATTGTTTTGGACGGGGAGAAATAATTGAGAGGTAATAAATAAATTGATTTCTTTTTACCAAAGAAGGGCACCATTGCCATTTTATCTAAAGTTACTCAAACAAGAGATTAAGGGTTTTGATAATATCACCATCTTCAACCAATAGAAAGTATATTTTTAATTACATATTATTTAATACAATAAATTAATAATTAAATACTTAACTAGTAATTCTAAATAAAGGTATCAAAGCAGTATAATTAGGGGTTTCTTCTTAAATTCAAATATTATAAGCATATTTAGTTCACAAAACCTATACTCGGGTAAAAATCAAAATCTTTTAGATACTCTCTCAAAGCAATCTTCTAAATCAATGCCAAATAAAATATAATATATATATATATATATATAAGGATTTACAAAAAAGTTGGATGGACCAAAGATTGAAGGTGATTGAAAATGAAGTAATTCACAAAGTTAAGAGAAATACCTCAAAATATTTCTGAAGATTTTCAAGTTTTTTTTTTGGGTCCAGTTACCTTTCTTTTTTTATAATAAGGTATTTATACTTCTGTAGGTCGAAAAAAAGTCTGCAATTACTATCCTTTTAGATACGCATAAGATATTTATACTTCAATTAACAACCATCAACTTAGCGAAACCCTCCAAATTAAAAATCTAAACCATTCATTACTTTTGCTAAGCATCAATGGCCTCTGATTTATCTCAATCAGGAAGATGATAAATACTAGTAATTGTGATATTACCATTTAAAAAAATTACCATTGGTTCAAGTTTTATTCAGAAACAATGTTATCTAATTTACAAAACTTTACAATGATATATTAATAATTTATATATAACATATAAATTATTTTTTAATTAATAAAAAATTTAAATTATTTTTAATTAATAAAAATAAAATATGTGAGAAATGAATATTTGTCTCAACACAACTAAACCTATTCCTAAGTTTTGTTTCTCAATCAATTCAATTCCCAACAAGACCCTTAAATTTATATTCTTCTGAAATCATAAGAGAGCCATCATGGCCCAATGAGCTAAAGAGGGCCCATTGGCTACACTGGCCTTGGCCTGTAACTCCACCAATGTCCAAATTACCAGCTCCATTATCCTTTGTGAAGCTTCCAGTCCCAGATTTCTGATAGCATATCTCCTTATCCTCTTCTACCTTCAACACCAATTTATATGGAAAACCCTGAGTCTCACCTCTGAGTCTGACCAGGAAAGCAATTTCTGGCCACCAATCCAAACATGTAACCAGCCACCATGCAAGAAACTCTACACCTTTCTTCCTCATCCTCCGCCGCTGCATTCACCACTCCCAGATTCCCTTCTCTTTCCCGTCCCAAACACATCCATTTCCCTCCTCCTCCTCCTCCCCCTCCCTCCTCCAAACCCATTCATTTGCCCCATATTCCCCAGCCCTCCACCACTTCCTCGGAAAACATTTTCCCTCCTCCGGATTCTGAGCTACTCCAAGAGAAGCTCCTGTACTTAGACTCCCTTGGCATTGATTCAGTCCACTGCCTCACTTCTCACCCTCCTATTCTCTCCACTCCACTATCTGAAATCAAGTCCCTCATAGAATTTCTCCATTCCTTAGGCCTCACGACGCCTGACCTCCGCCGCGCATTCTCTATGTGCCCGGAAATTCTGGCTACCTCCTTGCGCGGTGTATTAATGCCGACCGTTACTTTTCTTCTCCGGGAGGCCCACGTCGAAGGCAAGGATCTGCGACACGTAATCAATCGTCGTCCACGCCTCCTTACTCGTAGCGTGGATCGCCGGCTCCGCCCAACACTATACTTTCTCCAAGGCACTATTGGCATAGATGATGTCAGCAGGTGCGCTCCTCTGCTCTCGTGCTGCGTGGAATCCAAATTCATCCCTCGTGTAGACTACTTTTTGAAACTTGGTCTATCGAAAAGGGAAGCTGTTTCCATGTTTCGGAGGTTTCCTTCATTGTTTTGTTATAGTATAGAGGAGAATTTGGAGCCCAAGCTCAATTATTTTGTGGTCGAAATGGGAAGGGAGTTGAGAGAGCTGGTGGCGTTTCCGCAGTATTTTTCTTTCAGTTTAGAAAATAGGATAAAACCAAGACATAAAATGTGTGTGGAAAAAGGTGTGTGTTTGTCATTGCCTGTGATGTTGAAGTCATCGGACTTACTGTTCCGGGATAGGTTGGAAGTTTGTTGTAATTCGTCAATGCCATTGAGTAATTCTCCATTATGGTGTAGAAGTAATGATTTTGATGATAACAGAACATAGATAAATGATAAACTCTTGTACTCCCATTTGTTTACCATGTAAAGAATATATGTAAATGCTGTTGCCTCGAATACTTTGTGCAGTTACTTTAACTTGGTAGTTAGTGTTCGTTTAATCTAGTTTCACTGGTGCTAGCTGAAGTTGCTAATTCTTCTTATAATTTATTTATTCTGCATCAATATGAATATTGGAATATGGGAATTTAGGATTTTGTTGACTGCCCCTTTACTGCTTTCGAAAGTGTTGATCTTTTTACTATTATGACTCTTACCCTTCAATTTGTAAATGGCTACAGTACTAAATGGTAATTGCTTTTCCAAGAGTGAGTTTCTCTGGCCAGTTCCATTAGACTGCTGCTATTGGAGCTGAGGAGATCATTCTTCAAAAGGATTGGCCATAGTTGAGAGTTTGACAGGATTTCTGGAGATGGCTAATCTACATTTTGATGAAATCAGAATGTTATTATGATTATTGGTTGATGAATAGCCTCATTTGTCAAGCGTTGGCATGAAACTAAGAGCCATATTTTGCTGTCCACTAAAATTTCGCTTCTTAATTTCACTCGTATAGTTAGTTTCTTGGAATTCTGTTAAAAGGAAAAAAAAAAGGTTAGAACAAGGAAGGAACTTAATTGCATAGTTGGATGAACTTCTGTTTCAGTTTCATTTGCATAATTTGATCAAGCATTGGCATCGTTATTTGGAAAGTTTATGGAACTAATTTGTCATCATGGCTCTTAAGATTTCAAACATGTAAACAAAGACGTTGCTAAGATTTTGGGTTTGCAAATTTGATTGCAATCTGAATTTTGTTATGGAAATTCATTACTGCTATGTGGAGTCCATCTTTAGAGATGTAAAACAAGTGAATTTGGAGAAATCAATATCAATATGATGGATCTTTTTATTCTTGTGACCATTCTGAGTCAGTTTCAAGTTTTCAGCAAAAGCTCATTGCTGAATTTGCAGTAGCCACCATATTCCTTAACTTTGTCTTGTTAAACCTTCAAATTTGCTAGCTTTGGACTACTAACTAGGGCTATGAATTCATTACTATGTTAATCTTCCGTTGTCAGTCCTAAAAAATAAAGAATTGTTTTGGTCTTCCTACTACATAATCAGGTAATTGCATATTTTATGTTATTTCTCTATTTCTGCTCGTCATTATTCTTCTACACCCCCCTCCCCCTCCCCCTCCCCCTCCCCCTCCTCCTTCTTAAATGGGAAGAATTTCGGAGTCATCTCCTTGCACCTCTATTATCAACATCTTTTAAGAAACTGGAAAGCAAAATAGCAATAAGAGTGGACAATCTGCATTACCTCATGGAAAAGCATCCAAGGTATTTAAGGATGCCTTTCCATATGAGGACATTTTTGCCTTTCCTGAGACTCTCATCTTCTCGCTATTAGGGATGGCCATCTGACCGGGGATTAGAAATTCTGACCCGAAATTCTGACCTGTCTCTGTATTTATCCCGTATCTCCGTCCTCGACATGGGAAAAAGTAGGAATCCCCGCTCCCGGCCCACAGAGGACAAAATAATCTTCGGTTCTGACCCAGCGAGGATTTAGGGAGGCTGGGACCAGTTTCGGCCTAGCAAGGAACTGGGGATACGAAGTTCTTGTTTCGGCCAAGCGAAAAAATATAAATCTAAATAAATTTTAAAATTTTATAAGAATAATAATTGTATTTTCTTAGCAGGAAAAAAGTAAATCTAAATAAATTCTAAAAAAATATTACTAATACCAATATTTAATTTAGAAATAATATATACTTACATGTTAATGTGAGATATTTTCTATTAATAATCGAATGAAATTAAACATTGCAAATAAGTGTATGGATGTTCAATTACTAATCTAGCAAATACTAATCAATCTTGAACGAAATTGTGTTTCGAATAAGTTTAATTTTATTCTATTACTAATAGAGCAAATACTTAGTGATGTTGAACAAATTTTTATTCACACAAATATTTACATTTTTATCAAGTTTATCATTGCCATCTTAAATTATAGTCAAATTTTATATTTTTACCATTTGTATTCTATTTTGTATCTTCTCTCTGTGAGAAAACAAATTTAAAGTTAAAATATTAATTAAAGATAAATAAAATTCGAATTGTAGTATGAGAAACAATTCAATCATAATTTACAAATGACAACATAATTTTAAAATAAATAAAGACTTTAAGGATATAAGTTTATAAACCAAGCATTTTGCTTGTGCTTCTTAAGACTTTCAATGGTTTTAAAAATAAACTTGTATTCATGCCGTTTTATAATGCCATTCTTAATTTCTCATTCACTTTTTCCCCCTTAATTGGAACTATTTTATAAATATCTTTTCAAATATATATACAATAATAAAAAATTCTAAGAATAAGAATTTTTATGAATAAAATTATCTAACATATTCTTAGTCAAATTATTTAAAAAGATAAAAAAAAAATAATGTTTACAGTATTAAAGAAATAAGAATAAATAATTAATGTTTTTGAATATTAGAGAAATAAGAATAAATAAATTATGGAGTAATATTAAAATAATATTATTAATACTAATTAAAATTTATAAAAAATTATAATATTTAGAATATTAATGAAAAATAAAATATTCATAGTGCATTACCATCCTAACTATTGTATTATTTGTTAGCATGTTATTTGTTAGTGCATTAAAATTGTAAATTTATTAATATAAGTATATTATTATCTCACATAAAAATCTATAATGTCATAGATTAAGCCATTTTTTATTTTATCATGGTTAAATAGATATAGTATAAGACATATATATACACACATATTATATAATTAATATATATATATATATATATTATGTATATAAATATATACACATTCTATATAGTATGTGTATATTTTATTTTTATATATATTATATATAATATAAATTATAATTTTTATACATACGTACTATACGGGCCGGGTTAGGGATGGGTTGGGGATCATACTATTCCCGTCCTCAGGCCGGCCCTATAAAGCCCTACCTCGATCCTGTCCCGGCTTAAATCGGAGAATCCCCAGCCTAACCGAGTCGGATCCCCAATTTATACTGGGAAATTGCCATCCCTAGTTGCTATTGTTCTTTCTTTTTTTGGGTTCTTGAGGTCTGAAGAATGTTGTGATGCAGAATATTGTTTTCTACTATGTCATACTGTAATGAAATCAAGAAAAACCAACTATTATTGTGAAGTGATTATGTACATAGTGAAGTTTAAAAACTCTTTTGAGTGAAGATTTGAAGCACGTTTTGTTCTCTATTTGGTTTTAGCTTTGCTTCTTGTTTATTTTGCTAATGCACACACAAAAATTGGTCTGTGATGAATGGTGAATGGTGAGGTTCTATGAATCACTCCCAAATGAATGAACAGCGCCTCCTGAAGAAAATTGCTCTTTCTTCCTTTCTTTGATTACTAGTTTAATTTCTTGAGCGTTACCTGAGTTATTAAATTTATATACTTTAACAATTCAATGAATTTATATAATTTTTATCTAAATTCAATGAATTTAAATAATTTTTACTTTCCTTAATAAAAGAAATAGATAACCTATATCTAAATTCAATGCGGCTACATTTAAGGAATTCAGATAACATTTATCGTAATTCATCTAAACTTTTTATATTTCCTTTAAAAAAAATATGTGTGAATTCAATACGGGAAAAAACTTTGCTATAAGAAAAAAAAAATTGAAATCATGACAAATCAAAGCGTTATATAAAAATGATGTCAAACCCTTATACAAAAAAAAAAAAAAAACAACCAATACAAAATTACATGTAGTCATTCACGTGAATATTCTCCCTCTACTTCTCCCTATTTACCGTCATATTTTCATTCAAATATAATATAAACATATCTCTTCTAATCACTTCCATTCATATCGTCTTAGGTTTGCATTTATCTCTATCCAATCTATCCTACTTTCATCCCTCAATTCTCCTAATAAAGGCATCTTTCGACCTTCTCTATATATGTCCAAACAAACACAAACGGCTTTCTTTCATTTTGTATTCAATAGATGCTACTCCCATTTTTTTCTCGAATGGTCCTATTTGTTACTCTTTTTAAGTATGCCCGCACATCCACTGTAATATCTCACCTACCTTCATTTTATGAATATGACATTTTGTAACTGTTCAATATTTCATAATATATAACAAAACATGTCTTACAACTGTTTTATAGAACTTTCCCTTTAAACTCAAATGCATATTACGATCACACAAAATATCAATTGCACTATTCTATTTCAACCAATCCGTCTTAACTCGGTGTGCAATGTTACCATTAAACTCTTCGTCTTTTTGAATAATAGATTTTAAATATCGGAAATAATCATCTACCGGCATATCTTGATCATCTAAAGTTACAATTCGATCTATACTTCTGTTAGTATTGAACTTACATTTCATGTACTATATTTTACTTCCAATGATTCTAATGCCCCCAACTTCCTGTATAGTACAAGTTAATTCGTCCATAGTAGTTGCAAAGAGGAAATGACTTAGCGCTGATCCTTAATGTATTCCGATACTAATAGAGTACACATTTCTTTACCAACACCCTCTAAAGTACTTCTCTAGACAATTTATTATAGGTTTTCTCCAAATCAATAAATACCACATGCAAATCCTTCTTTCTTTTCCGGTTATATTCGACCATCTGTTGTAATAAATAGATTGCTTCCATAGTGGAATACTCAGGCATAAAACCAAATTGATTATCTAAAATTTTTACAATACCCCTTAACCTGTGTTAATCACTCTTTCCCAAAACTTCATAGTATAAGTCACGAGTTTAATCCCAAGGTAATTGGTACAAATTTGAACATTCCATTTATTCTTGTACAAAGGAATTAAAGTACTATTTCTTCACTCTATATGCATCTTATTAATTTTGTATATCTTATTGAATTGACTTGTCAACTACGCAACACTTATCTTTCCTAAACACTTTCAAACCTCAATTAGTATACTGTCTGGTCCCAGTACCTTCTTCGGTCATCCTTTTAAGGGCCTCTCAAATTTCATACTTCTGAATACGACAAATAAACTCACGATTAACCTTTTCGTTCGAAATCGCAAGGTCACTAATGTCCTAAATTTAAACTTGATTCAAATTAAATAACCTATCAAAATATGACTTCTATCCCTCCTTAATTTTCTAATCTTTAACAAGAAGATGTCAAACCCTTATAACGAAAAATATTAATTCGGGAAGCATTGAAAAGACAAAGAATTTAATGTGATTGACTGCGGAGCATCAAAGCATTGAATATTATAGTAAGCATTGAATTTAAGGCCTTTATTGTTAACAATCACATTTTCCTTTTAATTAAAGACAATGCCACCTTGAATTCTTAAAAAAAAAATCTATATTTAAATTCAATATCGGGTCACGTGTCACGTAAAGACGATGCACATATCACAATAGAAGACTTCGACTTTTATATATTTCACATTTCTTTAAAAAAAAATCACCTTGATTCAATATCAAAAAAAAAAAAAATTGTTATAAAAAATAGAAATCATGGCAAACCAAATTATTCTATAAAGACAATGTTGTAGACGACAAGGAACGTAGTGCTCGACCGGAAGGGAGAGGATGGAAAGTAGTACGCCCGGTTCACTTACTAGGATCCGCGTTTCCTAGCGAAATCCAGGCGGTTCTTAAAATGAAGGTAACCGCCTCCGTCTAAGGCGGGAGCCGGGATAATTTTAAAACCATGAAGTCTATGAAAGGTCCTAGGGAATTTTTTTGTGTTTCAGAGCTAATATCATGAATATCCTTCGCCCGTTATCTACTTATTTTATTGGAAACGATTGTCGATTCCTGCAAACCAAATTATTCTATAAAGACAATGTTGTAGACGACAAATTTCAAGTCTGCAACTAAGACAATAAAAATATCGAAATTTACAAAATATTTAGTAAATATGAAAAGTGGTTACAACTCTCCGAAGAAGTCCTAAATTGCAGGATGAGTCATCCGATTCTTTTCTTTTTGAAAAACGATGATTCGAGGGCGGAAGAGCTTGATCTCAGATCGAACGAGATTTGATGATGAACACTTGATTGCCAAGCTTTCGAGACTTGTTTGTGCAGAGCAAGATGAACGCTTTGAATGAACCTTGATTTGATGACGATTTTGAACCTTGAATTTGATGAAGTTTGAGTGCTTGAAACTTGATGAAGCTTCTTGTTTGTTGAAGCTTTAACTTGAGGATCTTGAGGGTGCCTTGAACCATTGAGGGAAGAGCCTATTTATATGCTAAAGATCCCTTAACTTTAGCATAAATTGCTGATGTAGGATTTTGAAGGAAACTCCCAACAAACCCTAATGGACCTGGGTTTAAGATGATTTGGGCTTAATGTATGTTTTAGCCCAATTTCATTTAACCCACATTATATTTGGGTTATGAGATTTTCAAAAGTCCAATTTTAGGGCCCAATCCAATTTCATTTAATCCATAATATATTAGATTTAATGTAAAATGGATCATTAACGATAGCCCAACTTCAATAGTCCAATTTTATAATCCATTGGATTTAATGAGCTTTTAATAATAGTCCAATTATATTAATTAATTCAAGAATAATTATATTTATTCATGAATTAATTTTAATTAATCAAGAATAAAATATATAATTTTCTTTAAATCTTGAAAATATATTTTATCCTAAAATTCTTTGTCTACAAATGCCCCCACTTCAAGACTTGAGGGAAAATATTTTTGTTAAAAGAATTTGGAAACAAGGCTTGAAGTATTTAAAATATTAATTTCTCAATTTAATTAGAAATTAATATAAAAACTTTTTTCTTTTTTTTTTTTACTCCTTAATGAAATAGAATTCTTTTTCCATTCCTATAAGGAAAAAAGTTTTGAAATCCAATTTTGAGTAGGAATCATATTTCTTGAATCCACCAATCAAAATTTTTGGATTTAAATTTAAATCTCAATTAAAATCTTTTAATCAAGATTTAGAATTCTTATAGGATTTGGAATAAGCCTCCTATAATACCTATAAAAAGGCTTCAATATTCATCAATTTTCCACACCAATTTGAAGAAATCTTCTTTATCCTCAATTGAAGATCCCTGCCATCTTAGGTGAGTTCTGCAGTTTTCACCGCAGCAGTCGGTTTTTTTTTTTTTTTCAATTTCACAGTTTGCTAGCAAAATTGCGGTGGCCGGGCCGCTATTCTTGACCACCTTTTTCTTTCTTCTGTTTGCGTGCTGTTCACACCACACATGCACTTCGTTTTTTTGTTGTTTTTTTTTTTTCCGTAAACTCCTTGTTTTTTCTGAAACCAACTTCTTTTTTTTTTCCTTTTTTTTAAAGTTTTTTTTTCCAACCCTTTTTCCGTAAGCTCAATTTTTTTTTTTTAACTAATTTGTTTTTTTGAACTTTTTTTTTTAACTCAATCTTTTTTTTTTTTTTACTAACTTTTTACTTATTGTTATTTTAAGCTAACTTTCTCTCTCTCTTTTTTTTTTGCGAACTTTTTTTTTTTTATTTACTAGGTCCAATTATAGTGCACTTCTCAAATTTATGATCTTCTTCGGGCCAACAACTGCTAGTCATTCATGACCACGAGAATGATCCAACTGAAGCAAGGATGACTTTGACGGTTTATGAGGCAAAGTCAGGCAAATATGCGGGGCTACTTCCAAAGGCGACACTCCAACGACTTGTGAAGGAATGGTCAACAGAAGTCAACTTCAAAGGCACTCGCTCCCCAAAGGCATGGATTTTTCTTTCCTCAAATCATGAATCTCAAACTCATCCCAGTGTGTTACCTTTACTTGGACGCCGATTGATTCAAAAAGAGACTCAATGGATCTCACCACTGAACTTTTTGGGCGTGTTTCGCTTTAGGGAGAGATATTAGGAGTGGGCACACGACGTTCTAAGTCGTTGTGAAGGACACTTAAGATCTGCGAAGATCTATGAGGCTGTCTATGCATCGCTTTTTACGTACGATTGCAACCCCAACGTTCTCAAAGCCTTTTAGGAATCTTGATGTCCTCTCACCAACACGCTCTTAACTTCAGCTGGCGAGGTGTCTATTTCACTTTGGGACTTGCACGAACTTGGAGGCTTACCAATACTTGGAATGCACTATGATGAAGTTGTTCCTCATGCTGCAGAAATCACCGGTGTGGACCATGATGGCAAGCGATTCCTTCCAAGGAGTTGCGAACATCTTCTCCATGCATACCACTTGATCAAAAAGGACAACAACAATTCTAGTATTTCCATCAATAAGTGGCTCAACTTCTGGTTTAGAAGAGCAATAAAGTATTCAACGCCTCCTCAAAAGGAAGAAAGGAGATCACGCTCCAAGTTTACTGATAATCCATGTGGAGTTATCCCACCTCATACTGCATGGACATCTGAAGAAGAAGTTTTGTTTTCAAAGTTGGGCATTAGAAGCCACAACAGAGATCAAACATTCCTTGCAGCATTTTTATCATGTTGGCTTTGTGTCTTTGTCTTGCCTAATGAAGAAGTAAACATTATTCGTCCAAGTACCTTCAAAATGGCAAGTTTGATGGCGTACGGGGAACGAGTTAGTTTGGCTATTCCCATTTTGACCAGCATTTATAGAGAATTGAATTGTATTTCCAACTCTCAACATCCCAGTGAGGAGAAATCTATCTTTCCAACTCACTATATATATGGATGGCTTGCACACTACTTCAAAACTCACTATGAAGTTTCTCAAGGCCTGAACAGCCCTCCAATGGCGAGTTATTCTGGTGAAAGTAGCGAAAAGTACTTTAGCGAAGACGAAGCCCGCAAGCAGATTTATAGAGGTGAGATCATTGTTTGGGCTACGAACATCCTTACTAAGCATAAACAACATGACTTTGTTGATAACGAGATAGCCACTTTGGAGGAACAACTTTACTTCTTGAGCCTTCGTTCAAGTCTTCTAACTTTGCGGAAGGACGATCACTTCATCATTGAGCCTTATAGTCCACATCCCTTTAGTCGTCAATTTGGATTCTTGCAAGATATCCTAAGCTACTTTGAGATTTTTACCCGTAAGACCGCCTTAATAGATGGCTTACGTCTTTGGGTAAGATGCACGCTTCATGGAACAATGGCCAAGGTAACATTTACAGCCACTCCTTATAGCGTAAAGAAGCACTATACTCCCGAGTATAAAGCATGGTGGGAACAAGTACATGGAACCTTTCTTGAAGATCACATCTCGATATTGAATTCCCAAAACCTTGCATTTAAGAAAGTAAAGAATTTGCCTTACCCCGAGAAGAAACTTCATCAAGATACTATCACTCTCAATGCTTCAAAGGGGTTAGAAAATCCTTCAAGACATGACAGACATTCTTCTTCGAATCATGACTTGGTTATAGAGAAGCTTTCATCATCTTCAAAACGAAAGGAGTTGAATCGAATTGAATAAGCCAGTTCTAGTAGTAGAAACCGCTGTTGGAAGAGAACGAAGGCAGCAACTATAACTTTAAACCAAGAGCCCAAGGATCAAGAGACCTTCAAGGACAAGGTAAAACTGGTTTTCCCTTTTTGTTTTTTATTTTTATTTTTTATTTTTATTCCAGTTTTCTTTTTTTTTTACTCAACTTCTTTGTTGTTCTTTTTCATTAGGTCAATGTTGTAGCCCTTGATGAGGATGCTTATTCTCAAGGCTCGATCAATGATTCTCACTGCTCAAAGTAAGGTGGTTGCGAGAACATCTCTTACTCTCAACGTGAGGATTTGACATCTAAGGTAGCAGCTCATCAACATTGTTCAGCCATCTCTACCTTCCCGGGAGAGCCCCTACTGTCAAGTTGCAAAAAGAAGTTTGTCATCGAAGTATGGCAACAATTTTATCAACGAATTCGACAAACGCCTATCGAGCAGATCTCTTCACTTGAGGATCAAGCTTGCTATATTCTTAAAGAATTGAGTAAGGATCCTATTGTTGACTTGTCACCATTGGATAATCGTTGGAGTTCTTTCTTTGCTAGAGCACGTGAATTTAACAATGCTAGATCCACCTCTTCGGAGAAAGCCTCAAAGGAGTCTCATGAAAAATTACTTTCTACTGCTAGCCAACACTTAAGTGATGTTGAGGCTAAAAAGTGTGACCTTATAAGTCAAATTGAAGAAAGTAAGGCCAACTCACAACGAGTTAAAGCCAATATTGCTGCTTTCAAAAGGAAGCTCAAACGCTTAAAGAAAGAGGATAAAAAACATTTAACTGTTGTTGAGAAAAAGAACAGGCAGCTTTTAGAAGTAGAATCCACATGCTTGTCCCTTAAATAAGAGCTTGCTTCACTTCAAAACGCCCCTAAAGCAAACGAAGAGGATGAAGCCAACTTGAAGAATATAAGAGAACATTTGGTAGCAATGCAACAAGACTTGGAAAATTTCAAATTTTTTACTTGATGTCGCGTAGCACCTCATATGTTCATTAAGCAGTTGTATTTTTCCTTTCTTGTAAAATAAGCTTGCTTCTTTACTAGCATCAATAATATACTTCTTTCATATTTTCTCAACCTTTTCTCGCACATATGTGTTTTGTTTACTTATTGCAAACGTCGACTACACAATAAGTCATAACTTGAGAAAAATAGAGAATGATGAAAGGATGTGACTGAACTTAGAAACTTCTTCTAAGCTGCCTACGTATCTTAAGAATAACTTAAGAATCAAGTCAAACGTAGTTCAAAATGGATGGATATGGTTTGGGGGGGGGCGTTCACAGTTTTGACTCGTGCGGGTCAGGAATATCCATTTTTACCAACTTGGACTTGATAGAGTGTTTCAACAGTTTAACCACGTACTACACTATTGGTGGTTGGCTTTACACAGTTTAAACTCATGCAGGCCAGGAGTATTCATTTTTACCAACTTGGACTTGATGGAGTGTTTCAGCAGTTTAACCACGTACTACACTATTGGTGGTTGCCTTTACACAGTTTAAACTCATACGGGCCAGGAGTAACTTGCAGTTTAATCTTATGCAGTCAAGGAGCAACTTGCAGTTTAAGCTCATGCAGTTGAGGAGCCCTCATTTATGCATAATATCGCTTCAAATATTTGCCATTGATCAGTCTAATTCTCAACCCATCTTCATGAGGGGACGAAAAACAAAGAGCATGCACTGGCGGGAAAAAACAGAGAAGGAAAAAAAACCCGCAAGTCTTAAAGGCCACACGGAAGCGTGAAGATCATACATTTGCGCTTCTTAAGCCTTATAGGTTGAGTAGAAGTGGATTGAACGACGGGAATTGCTTCGCCTTGCCCACTTGAAGAAGCTTCTGGTTGAAAACCCGCTAGCCTCCTACTTCACCTTGTTTGCATGAACGCCAAGCTTTCCAACTCTCGGAATATTCCTCTGCCTAACCTCTAGTCGGTGAACACAATAGTGAAGAGGAACGGACTCAATTCTCCTTGGTTCTTTTACTATTGATTAGCAAAGAAACAAGAAGAAGACACATAGGAGGGAGACGTTTGAGAGAAAGAGAGAGCTGCGTGAGGCTTGTGTGTTAGGGAGATTAGGGTTTTCCTCTACCAGAGTCATGTTTATTGGTCAGCCAAAAAACTAGGTCTCTCATTATCTGATAAACATATCCCCGGCATATCATATTTCAAAACACCCTGATGTTATCCTGAGAATCAGTTTGGCTTAACCCTAAACTTTTCTTAACCGTATCTGGAAAAAACTCTAAGGTCCAAGCTATTGGGCCGAAAAAATATTTATTATTTTTCTTGGACTCAAAAGGCCCAAAATAATAAACATTAATTATTTATTTCCTGGGCTTATATAAACAACCCAATAAATAATTAATGAGCCCAAATGAACCATAACAATTAACCTTTAATTATTTATTTCTTGGGCCTATATAAATAACCTAATAAATAATTAAACATTAATTATTTCTCCTAGTTTAAGCCCAGGTTAATTTTCTAATTATTCATACTGGACATAGGCCCTGAATAATTAATTAACCAATTAAATCAGATAATTAATTTCTCTCAACTCCTATTTTATTTATTTATTTATTTATTACAGTCTAATAATAAATTAGACTTCCTGAATAAAATCAAATAAAATAAAATCCTCTTGAACTGAGACCAATTCCTCAACCCAAAATTAGTTAGGACTTACGAGCTATTTCGAGGACAAAAAAGACATATCGCCTTGGCTGCTAAAATGACCAAAATACCCCTATTATATAAATAGCTGTATTTTTCATTTTAAATATTTCCTAATATCACCATAAGAAAATATTGACCCCAAGGGCAATGCTGCATTAGCAAAGTCTCTGACCTACAGGTGAAATGACTAAAATACCCCTCTACACATCGCCGTACATTTAGAGAGGAAGAAGTGTACTAACACCCCTCTAAATGACATATACCATCCCTAAGCTTCTAGTTCAATGATCCACGACTTCCTGGAGTGTTTCCACTTTCCAAGGGAGCTACCCTAAAGCAAACATCCAAGTCATGTTTCCTAAGGCCTTAAACATTTTAGACCATTCGGATAACCACAAAGGGCAATATAGTGCAGAAACTATCTTGTACAAGTCTGTCTTAACTAACTAGTCACACATACCCAACATGCAAGTATATTGGCCCTACGATAGAACCTCAACTATAGCAAATCAAAGTATATGCTTCTAGCTTCGCCAGACCACCAACTCATACTCAAGTCGTAGAGTACTAGTTCACGCTGTAGCGATAGTAGTCTAGATTTCTATCATATAGTACTTTTAGAAACCGCTACTACAGGTCCTGTCCTACGTATTCGAAATACGCTTATGTCATGAAGTGAGTGGACTATTCACTGGCTAAAGGCAAGCCATTCCCCATTTGGAATTCATAATATAATAACCTAAACATGATGAGATTCCCAATCTCATCAATAGGTTAAGAACAAATGTTTATGTGTTAATAACCAATGATCCACACCTTACTGTGAAAGACTACCATTCACATGAACCATTTATTTAAACACAATGGGTCTGTTCCAAACAAAAATTGTGCACAAATAAAAAGTAAATTCACAAACAATTTTTGAAAATAAATTCTTTTATTAAAATATTCGATTTTACATCATAAACCTAGTCTAAGTAGGCATACAATCCAACACTTCAGCAACTTTCTTGTAAGATCCATTTGAGTAGACCTCTTGAACAACATATGGGTCATCCCACTTTGACGTCAACTTTTTTGGTTTATGTCAAACGATGATTGGTCTTTTCACAACGAGAACTAAATCACCGATTTGAAAGGAATGAAGATGCACTATCTTATTAAAGGCTTTGGAAACATGAGCTTAGTAGCATTCCAACCTTTGTTGTGCCTCTAACCTTTTTTCATCGAGTGCCTTCAACTCTTCAAGTCTAAGACGGACATTATCTTCCTTGGTGAGACCTTCTTGAATAGCGATCCTTAAGGAAGGAATTTGTTGCTCTAGTGGAAGGACAACTTCCACACCATATACTAATGCATATGGGGTAGCTTGGGTTGGAGTGCGGTAAGTAGTCCTATATGCCCACAGTGCCTCTCCAATATGAAAATGCCAATCCCTTTTTGACTTAGTAACCACTTTTTGCAACAAATTGCATAAAGTCTTGTTGAAAGCTTCAGCGAGTCCATTAGCCTGGGCATAGTACGTAGAAGATTTGTACTGCTTAAATTTAAACTTTTCGCATAACTTGTCCATCAAACTATTGCAGAAGGGCTTTCCGTTATCTGTGATAATGTATCGATGAATGTCATATCGATAAATAATGTTTACACATATAAAATCAATGACATGTTCCTTTTTTACTTCTTTTAATGCCACAGCTTCTGCCCACTTAGAGAAGTAATCCGTTGCAGCCAAGATATAAAGATACCCAACAGAAGACTTTGGTAATGGTCCAACAACATCCAATCCCCATGTATCAAATGGCCATGAAGCAACTGTCGGGTGCAATAGCTCCGGCGGTTGATGTAGATAATTGGCATTGAATTGACATGCTTGACATCTTCTAGCATAATCTAGACAATCTTTCACCATGGTAGGCCAATAATATTCCATCCTCTTGATACGAAAATGAAGTTTCGGACCAGATTGATGGGCTCCACATATGCCAGAATGAGATTCTTTCATTGCTTGCACAGCTTCTTCTTGACCTAAACATCTCAGGAAGACATCTTCAAACGAACGTCGAAAAAACGTATCTCTATAGAAAAAGAAGTGGGTGGCACGCCGGCGAATATCACTCCGTCTTCGTGGATCATCCGGAAGCTTTCCATTTTTGAGATAATCTACGATAGGTTGTCTCCAATCTTCTTCATTAATTTCATAAACAAAGACAGAATGGATTTCATATCCTTCATTGTCTTCATCTTCAAAAATAGGTGGTATGACCCAAGTTTGACATATAGGAATTTGAATTTCTCGATCATGTAAACATAATATAGAAGCCAATTTTGTCAACGCGTCAGCTTGCTTATTTTTTCTTCTTAATACATGCTCGATCGTCACATCACCCAAATATCACATAAGTCGTCTCGCATAATTATGATACGCGATCAACTCAGGTCTCTTAACATTATACTCACCAAGTAATTGATTAACAATCAATTGGGAGTCTCCATATACTTCGAGGTGCAGTCGTTTCATATCAACAGCCAACTCTAATCCAAGTATAAGGGCTTGGTATTCAGCCATATTATTTGAGTATCTTTTAGTCAAGGTGAAAGAGTACGGTAGTACATCTCCTTCAGGGGTAATGAATACTACACCAGCTCCAGCACCTTCACGATGTGCCGCACCATCAAAGTACATCCTCCATGGTGGGAGAATTTCAATGACGAGAACATCTTCATCAGGCAACTCATCACTTAGTTCCCACTCAGCAGGGATAGGATGATCAGCCAAGAAATCCGCCAGCACTTGTCCTTTGACAGCTTTTTGTTGGACGAAGACAATATCAAATTGTTGGAGTTGAAGGTACCATCTCGCTAAACGATCAGATAGCATAGGTTTTGTCATGACATACTTGATGGGATTAGCCTTGGAAATAAGGCGTACAATATGTGCTTGAAAATAATACTTCAATTTTTGAATTGCAAATATCAAGGCTAGGCAAAGCTTCTCAATTGGTGAATAATTCAACTCATTTGGTGTCATCATCCGACTTAAGTAATAGAGTGCATTTTCTTTGCCATTGTTATTTTCTTGAGCAAGCAACGCCCCCATGAGCGTTCTTACGCAGCAATGAACAAAATCAATGGCTTATCCGGGATAGGTGCGGCAAGCACATGAGGCTTCATTAAGTAAGATTTGACGCATTTGAAAGCATTTTGGCACGCTTCATCCCATTCAAATGGTACGTCCTTCTTCATTAGACGACTGAACGGTTGGCAGCGTCCGGCAAGATTTGAGATGAACCTTCGAAGGTAGGCCAACTTTCCTTGTAAACTCTTTAATTCATGGATGTTTCTCGGTTCGGGCATCCTCATAATTGCATTGATATTTGATTAGTTTATTTCGATACCTCGATGACAAACGATGAAACCTAAGAATTTTCCAGAGGTGACACCAAAAGCACATTTAAGAGGATTCATCTTCAATTGATATTTTCGGAGTAACTCGAAAGTTTTTCTCAAATCTTGAAGATGATTAGCTCGTTTACGTGACTTGACCAACAAATCATCCACATAGCATTCCACGATCTTGTGTAGCATGTCATCAAAGATCTTTT
Source organism: Voacanga thouarsii (assembly GCA_026120185.1). NCBI lineage: Eukaryota > Viridiplantae > Streptophyta > Magnoliopsida > Gentianales > Apocynaceae > Voacanga > Voacanga thouarsii. The sequence continues at coordinate 2,794,260 of JANUWF010001775.1, forward strand.
TCATTGCTCTTTGATATGTGGCTCCAACATTCTTTAGACTAAAATGCATCACTGTGTAGTAATAAATTCCTTTCGGAGTACGAAAGGCAGTAAGCTCCTCATCTTCAGGTGCCATTTTGATTTGGGTATACCCAGAGGATCCATCCATGAAAGATAGAACTTCATGACCAGTGGTTGCATCTACTATCAGTTCAGGAATAGGCAGTGGAAAATCATCTTTTAGACAGGCATCGTTTAGATTCCTAAAATCCACACAAATTCGAATTTGTCTATTTTTCTTCCTTACAGGGACAATATTCGCAACTTAGGTTGGATACTTGACCTCTCGAATAAATTTGGCTTCGATCAGCTTGTTCACTTCTACTTCAGTTAATAGAACCAGCTCAGGTCGGAAATGCAGTTAGGCCTGCTATACTGGTGTTGCCCCATCCTTTACAGCTAAATGGTGGATAGCAATTGTGATGTCTAAGCCTGGCATTTCTTTATATATCCAAGCAAAGACGTCTCTGAATTCCTTCAACAGGTCGACATAAGCCTTTTCTTATTCAGGCGATAAGAGTGCATTTATGTAAATTGGGCGAGGATCTTCAACAGTGCCCAAGTTTACTTCTTTAAGTTCATCAATTGTGGCTTTTACGCCTTCTTCAAGTTCTGCTGGAGCATGCTGCGCATCCTTTTCTTCGGCACACTCTTCATCATAGATGGTAATGTGATTACAAGAGGCTACGCTTTCTTCATCACAAGGCACATCAGGTGTCACTTGTGTTATTATTTTTAAGATTCCATTGCAATTCACCACCGTTCTTGCCTTGGAGGAGACTTTGCTGGAATGTCTTGCATTTGAAGTGACTATGACTCCAAGCCTCTTGAAAATAGATTTTCTTCTTTTCTTTGGGCCTAATCTAGTGAAGGTAGATGGACGTGCATTTGTATCTCTTGTCCCACCAAAAGCAGATCGCAGTTTTGACGTCACTTCATCTTCTATAGTAATATACTGTACGTTGGCCCTTTTAGTCTTGAGTCGGATGGGAGATGCTTGTTTGTAACCCAGGCCAGCACGCTTTTTACCTGTTGGCATGCTTTGGATAGATCCCGGGCTTTGACCCTTTTCCTTGTTGACATCAGCAGGAAGCTTTCCCAACAAATGTTGATTTTGTGAGTTATATCCAGCCTTGGCTAGGAGTTTATAAGCATTTGGGTCAAATCCTTCCTTTGTGCGTGAGGTTGGTAATTCATCATGCTCTACTTTTGCTTCTTTATTTGGTCGACTAAATTCTTTTGCAGGAGTATTTGACGACTTGACAGGATCAACCTTTGTAAGAGGCAAAGTGAGCCCTTCTAGTAGCTTATTGCATGCATAGTGCTTAGTAGAGCTCTCTGCACATACTATAGCTTTAACATCTTTGGAGAAGGTAACCTTTTTATCTTCCTTCCCTCTTGATAAATTGATCTTAGTTGATTTACCATCCTTTTTAATGTAGCACTTAGCATTAGCAATATGCGCCTCAACTTCAGTAAATGGTTTATCATCAGCATCTATTTTCTTCACTACGCTATTTCAACGAAATTTGAAACATTGATGCAGGGTTGATGGCACCACACCATTATCATGGAGCCATGGTCTTCCTAGCAGAATATTGTAGGAGGTCTTGGCATCAATAACATGAAAAAGAGCAGTTGAAAACATATCTTCAATCAATATATCCAATTGAAGAATACCATTAGCTCGTTGCCCCCCTTGATTGAAGCCTTGTATCATAAGGCGACTTTAGGACAACTCATCCATAGAAATGCCCAACTCTCTTAATGTTCGTAGAGATAAGATGTTTACTGCCAATCCTCCGTCTAATAGTATCCTATTCACCATCTGTTTTTTCATGTAGCCAGCCACAAATAATGGTCGATTGTGAGGCATTGAGCCAAGTAGCAAGTCATCGTCAATAAATGTAATCTCAGCCATATAGCTACTAAGGTCTGCTGAAGCTTCAATTCTCTCCAGGTCTCCTTCATTTATACATTCATCCTTGTCTTCTTTGCTTTCCTCATGTATGGCATAGCATGAAACAATGTTGAACTTTTTAGCAAGTTCCCTTGGTATGAAGTCTTTTAGTCTGAGAGGTGGTGGAGATTTCTTCCAGAAAGAATCATCCACTGTTGATGCAGATTTGGTCTTCTTACTTTTGACCTTTTTCACATTTTTTTTTTGTGAATCTACTTCTGACCAGTGAAGCTCCACCTTTTGAAGCTTTGGTGCGTTTCTTTCTTCTTGTCACAAGGGTCCAACCTTCATCTTCGCCATGGATGATATGCTTTGGTAGGAAGGACTTGTCTGTCAACTTCAACCTTGATATGATCAAAACTTCCAAATTTAACTTCTAAAATATCGAGTTCAATAGGAGGGATGCCAACAGTTGTCGAATTTGCGGATGCTTTGTCTTCTTCAAGGACTACATGTCCTTCATGGACTAACTACATGATCTTGTCCTTAAATACAAAGCATTTCTCAATTGGATGACTAATCAGCTGATGGTACTTGCAGTTGTTGGGATCATTTATTCGTCCAACTTCATTCGGGCGCTTTGCCTCCGGCAACTCTATAGCTTTAGCAGTTAATAGTTCATCGAACATTGAAGAAACATCAGAGTCGAGAAAATGATATTCCTTAGACTGCCTTTCTTCTAAGGTTACCTTTTTCCTTTCCTGCGGAGGATCCATCTTCTTGGTCACCTTTTGAGTTACCTTTGAAGAAATTTTTAGTGGAGCCGCGACTGTAGCCATGGGCTCATTTGCTTCAGTTTTAGAAAAAGGGTTGCTCCATTTTCTAAAATCTTGTTTTTCTTTGCCTTTATTGGGGTCTTGGACAGTTGCTTTTCCCCCATGTGCGACGATGCTCAATTCTATGTCATGAGTGCGGGTCGCTAATTCTTCAAAAGTCTTTGGCATGATTCCTTTAAGAATATACTGGAGTCCCTAGTGCATGCCTTGAATGCACATCTCAATTGCAAATGATTCACTTAGACGATCTCTACAATTGAGGTTCAAATTCCTCCATCTGTTGATATAGTCCACCACTGGTTCATCTTTCCATTGACGAGAGTTGGTGAGCTCTACCATGCTGACGATTCTACGAGTGCTATAGAATCTGTTGAGAACCTCTTGTTCAAGTTGCTCCCAACTGTTGATGGAACCCGGTGCCAGATCGGTGTACCAGTCAAATGCATTTCTTTTGAGAGATCGTACAAACTGCTTCACTAGTAGATCCCCATAAGTTCCAGCATTGTTGCACGTCTCCATGAAGTGAGCCACGTGCTGCTTAGGATTTCCTTTGCCATCAAATTGTTGGAACTTTGGTGGCTGATATCCAGTTGGCATTCTCATATCATCAATTCTTTGCGAATACGATTTTGCATATGTGAAGGTGGATTTACTATCTCCTTCATACTTGTCCTTAATCGTGCCCATGATGAAGTCTTTGAGCTGGTCCACAGGAATCATACATTCGGATGATATTTGAATATCCTGTGATTTCTTAGAAGTTTCCACTTCCTCTTGCACTTCAGATCTCTTTAGAGGAGCTTGACTCATTTCGCCAGTCTTTTCAAAGTGATTGATGAGATGCGTGATGGTAAGATCTTGCTCTTGGGAGCGTTTGGCGAGTCCCTCCACTAATTTTGTGAGGTGCGCGAGTTGCTCTTCCAGATTTTGTGTGTCCGTCATTATAACCAGTGCCACAAAAGAAGCATTAGAATCTTCATTTGATGAAGCTTTGGATTTGAAGTCCCCATGAGGGGATTGAGGCGCAGAGCCAGTACTTGAACTTTGGTCAGCTTGTTTGGAGATGTTGGTCTTCTCCAACGAAGTTGACTCTTACGCATTGTAGAAGCAACATCTTGCTTCAACTTTGCAGTTGCAGGCGATGAGACAATGCTTAAGTTTTGAGCCTCACTTTGTGAAAGAGCTCGAGTCTTATTTCTTGTCAGCATGCCTTGGCTTGAAGCTTGTGGAGCCTTGCCAACAGTTGTAGCAATCTCCATGATATCAGCAGCCTTTGAACCAGCAGATGCAGTTTTGCTGTTCTTTGGGGCTATTGAGTTGATTTGTACTTATACTTGAACTTGGGATTGATTTGAAGAGAAGAGATGGGAGGCAGAGATTGTCCCACTGGGCGTGCTAGAAATTTGTAGACGACAAATTTCAAGTCTGCAAATAAGACAAGAAAAATATCAAAATTTACAAAATATTTAGTAAATATGAAAAGTGATTACAACTCTCCGAAGAAGTCCTAAATTGCAGGATGAGTCCTCTGATCCTCCGATTCTTCTCTTTTTGAAAAATGTTGATTCGAGGGCTGAAGAGCTTAATCTCGGATCGAACGGGATTTGATGATGAACACTTGATTGCCAAGCCTTCGAGACTTGTTTGATGTAGAGCAAGATGAACGCCTTGAAATTTGATGAAGATTCTGAACCTTGATTTGATGACGCTTCTGAACCTTGAATTTGATGGAGCTTCTGAACCTTGAATTTGATGAAGCTTGAATGTTTGAAACTTGATGAAGCTTCTTGATTGTTGAAGCTTTAACTTGAGGATCTTGGGGGTGCCTTAAACCATTGAGGGAAGAGCCTATTTATAGGCTAAAGATCCCTTGACTTTAGCATAAATTGCCGATGTGGGATTTTGAAGGAAACTCCCAACAAACCCTAATGGATTTGGGTTTAAGATGACTTGGGCTTAATGTATGTTTTAGCCCAATTTCATTTAACCCACATTATATTTAGGTTATGAGATTTTCAAAAGTCCAATTTTAAGACTCAATCCAATTTCATTTAATCTATAATATATTGGATTTAATGTAAAATGGATCATTAACGATAGCCCAACTTCAATAGTCCAATTTTATAATCCATTGGATTTAATGAGCTTTTAATAATAGCCCAATTATATTAATTAATTCAAGAATAATTATATTTATTCATGAATTAATTTTAATTAATCAAGACTAAAATATATAATTTTCTTTTAATATTGAAAATATATTTTATCTCAAAATTCTTTATCTACAAATGTCAAATCCTTATAACGAAAAATATAAATTCAAAAAATATTGAAAAAAAGATAAATTCAATGTGATTGAATTTGGAGCATTGAATACGGTAGTAAACGTTGAATTTAAGGCCCTTATTGTTAAAAATTATATTTTTCTTTTAATTCAAGATGATACTACTTTTATTCTTTAAAAAATTTATATTTGAATTCAGTATTGGGTCATGTGTCACATAAGAATGATGCCACGTATCGCAGTAGAAGGGTTCCGCTGCGACTCATATTACTAAACCTTGCCATTTTTTGATGGAAATTTTGAGTGCAATCCAAAATGACTAAATTAACCATGCATTCGGATTGAGATTAAAAAAAAAAAAAAAGAAAGCAGTATAATGATTTTTAATTTTATAGAATATTTATGAGTTTAAAATTTAATATTGTAATTTATTTTACAGTATGTTTGTTTGGAGTTAAAAGAGAGCGGAAAAATAGAAGAGATATAAATTGGATATAAATGGATAATTTTAGTCGTTTGGTTAGAAATGAAAGATGAAGGAAAAATATATTAGAAAGGAGAGAGTTTTCCCTTAACGTTAGAAAAACAACTTGTTTAAATTTGAATAGAGTACGATGTAAATCAAAATAATGTTAATTATTTACTTTCTTTCCATCCTAATTAAATAAAACAAAAATAAATTATATTTACATTTCTTTCTCTCTTACTCTATTATTTTGTAAACCAGACATAACGTTAAATGTATAATAAAAATATTAATATTTTATAAATACAAATTATTTACATTAAATTGTTTTTTCGTTTAAAAAAAGTTTTACTTTTCATAAACGCTGCGAAATGAATCCAAACCTCCGACTACCTTAATCATATGTTTCGTTTTTAGCAAATATTTTTCGTCTTAAACTATTTTGATGATGTCATTCTAATTATATTATATAAAGTCTATAAATTCATTAATTCAGGAGAAAAAAAAAAGAGTCGCAAGGGTGAAAGTAGAGTTATATCCTGCTTTTTAAAATATATTTTTTCATTGGATTTAAATATTCATATTTTATTTAAAAAAATATTTTTATTTAGATTTTATAATTAAATTTTATTTAAAAACATAAAATTAATAAAATTTTTAAGTCTGGAAGGATATAGTAAAATTCAAGATAAAATTAAATTGATAAAACCGTAAAAATAGCAGGGTTGCCCATGTGAAGGATGGATGTAATTGGATAATAATTATTTTGAAATAAATTTATTTGAATAATAAAAAATTATAAAATTTGTGAAGTTGATATAAGATTAACGAGAAAGTATATGATGTATTCTGAATACATAAAAGTTATCGAAAATTGAAATTTATTTATATTATAATTATTTTAATTAAATTGAAGATTTTGATTGATGAATTTAGCAATGGCCAATGGCCCGGTTTGGCCCGCCAGGCTGGGGTCCGAATCGCCCACTGTGCACCGGTATGGGCCGGCCGCCTAGAGTGAGCCGTTGCCAACGACTCTCCACTTTTTGTTTATTGCATTTCAGCTCCTCTAACGGCTGAAATATATATTTTTTTTACATTTTGGTCCCTAACGGTTATATTCTCTATTTTAACCCCCAAAACTCTATAAATACCCCCTAATTCATTCCAAAACTCATCAAACATTCTCCAATTCTCTCAAACTCTCTCCAATTCTCCATTTTCTCTACAAAAGTATTAGAATATAATTTATTTTTGTATTATACCTTTTCAATTCTTCAATAAAGTCTTCATATTTTGGAAGATTGTTAAGTAGTGGAATAGTGGATACAAGAAGTAAAAAGCTCCACAAAATATTGTTATTCTTGAATCTTGGTTATCAACGAGTTAGTATTTTTTAATCTTACATTCTTATATTTTGGATTAATTATTTATTTGTTTAATTTTTAAGTTAATTTATTTTTTATATATTTCAATTCTCTTATTTCATTATTTGTTAATATTTTATTTTTTTTGAACTTTTATTTGAATTTTGATTGTTTTTTTTAAAATAAATAATGGACCCAAATCAATACCATCATTTTTCTTCATCCCAATCATCTGTACATTTTGATTTTAATATAGATACAGCTTTGAATTTAATAAATAATGAAATATGCAATGAAGATAAATGTCCTAATAGACCTAGTGTTAGTGTTTCACAATCACAACCAACTCTAACAATTAATCCTGACGAATTTAATATAGGTGAGGATGAGATTGAAACAACAGATGTTACAATTAAAGCAAAAACATCTATAGTTTGGATTTTTTTGAAAAAGATAATGATAATGAGAGGGTAATATGTAAAATTTGTAGGGTGGTATATGCACATAAGAAGGAAAGAATGATGGGAACACTAGTTAGACATATGAAAATGTCACATAATGGTTGATTAGAAAATCTACTTAAATAACAACAAATACGTACTACATGAGGTCAAATTGTTGGTAATTTTCAATATGATCATAAAAAAAATAGAAGTGCATTTGGTAAAATGATTGTTCAAACTAAATTACCTTTTAATTTTGTAGAAAATCCACATTATGAGCAATATATGCAAAATAATTGTCAACCGGCATGGAAAAGAATTCCTAAAACAATATTAAAAAATGATATAATAAAGATATATAAAGAAATGAAAGAGTATCTAATTGCTATGTTTGATTCTTGTAATTGAAAATTTGTTCTTACTTGTGATGGTTGGACTGCAATTACTAATGAATCTTATTTGTGCATTACATGTCATTGGATAGATCATGATCGGTTAGTACAAAAAAGAACTATTTGTTTTAAATTATTTGAATATCCTTATGTATGTAGTAGTATAGCTAGAATGACTACTCAAACATGTCGTGAATATAGGATTTTAAATAAAATTATTTCTATTTCTTTAGATAATGCTTCAAATAATGATTCCGCCATAACAATTTTAAAAAATACTATGAATCCTATGTTAGATGGGTTTTATATCATACTAGGTGTGCTTGTCATATACTTAATTTGTGTGTTAAAGAAATATAAAAATATATTGTTAATATAATTAAAAATGTTGTTTATTTATTAAAACCTCCCAACTAGGCAACAAAATTTTAAGACATTATGCCGAGAACAAGGTGTATCTTTTAAAAAATTTAGATTAGATTATAAAACTAGATGGAACTCAACTTTAGATATGTTTGAAAGTGTTATACCTTTTCAAAACCAACTTATTGAATTTTGTAATAGTAATAATTTTCAACCTCCACTAACTGAAACTGTTTTTGAAAATTGTACTGCACTTTCAACATTTTTTTTTACTTTCAAATAAGCTACTAAACTTTTATCGGGATCCTATTATCCCACTACTCATCATATTCTTTCAACACTTGCTAAGGTAGCACATATTTTTGGTGAATATATGTATCATTCCCAATATGGTTATTTTATGAGAAGTATGTTTGAAAAATATAAAAAATATTATGAAGATATTCCTATTTTATATTGTATGGCGTTGTATATGGATCTTAGAGTAAAGACGATTGGTTTTTATAGTATTATTAAATATTTATATGAAACATTAGATTTTGATGAATCACAAACACTTAAACAATGTATGATAAAAGATATAAAAGATAAAATAACTAAAACTTTATTTGACATGTATAAGTTGTATGAGTTTGAGTCTTCTTGTTCTAATTCTCCTAGTTTAAGTTGGCAAGTTTCATCATATAGTAGTCACTTTCAACTTCCGCGAAAATCTACCTCTTCAATTTCATCAGTATTTAATCCATGGGGTATTATGAAACATAAAAAAAGATCGACTATCACCTACAACGAGATGACAATTTATGAGATACAACCCTTGATAGAAAATGAAGATCAATATTTTGATATTTGTGGTTGGTGGAAGGCTCATGTAAGTCAATATCCCATTTTATCTAAAATGACACGTGATCTTTTGACACTACCAGTTTCTACAGTGCCATCGAAAAGCATCTTCAGTGAGAGCGTTCGAACAATCGATGAAAGAAGATTTTGATTGGCTCCTCAAACTTTGGAGATGTTAATGTGTTGTAGTAGTTGGTTTGCAATTGAAGATATGACGGCTAATTCGTAGATTATTGATGATGACCCAGATGATGAATGGGGTGAACCAAATAGTTAGTTTAATATTTTTGTAATTAGAAATTTAGGATAAGCAATATTATGTATTTAATTTTATTTTTAGAATATTTATTATATTTTTAAAATTTAATCATTGTAATATTTTTAATAGGTTTAGGCATTAAATCCCCATTTTATATAATATTTATTTTATTAATTAATAAAACAGGTAGGGGTTCAAGCCAAACCCCCCACCCCTTCAAAGTGACTTTTTTATAATTTTAAAAAATTGTGTTAAGTAGGAAGAAAAAAAAAAGAAGAATAAACTCACGGGCCGGTCCGCAGACCTCACGGGCCAAGGGCCCGAACCGTGCTGGTCCCAAGGCCTTTGGTCCAAGGACCGGCCCGCCTCTCTCTAGGACCAGTCTGCACTTCACGTAAGCCAATCCTCAAGCCCGACTCGACACGGTCCAAAACCATGCGTACCAGCCCATTAACCATTGCTAGATGAATCCCAATCCAAATACATAATCCTGCCATTTTTACTCTTTTGCCCACATATTAGTCACGTGACCTTTAGGGTTCGGTACGACGTGGGGGAATTAGGGGATGGGACCCGGCATTGCGTACCAAAAGACGCGATAAATGAGTGCCAAATAATGGCTATTCAGACAAAGGACAGGCGAAGGCGCGCATTGCCTATTGGCTTCATTCAATTTCCTTTGTATCCCACCCCTTCATTTCCCTTTTTCTTTTTTTGCCCTTTTTGTCCTTTATTTTATGTTTATTCACAATTATAACCCTCAATTTTTCTCATATCTTAATAGGACACCCAAGATTCATAAAATTACAATGACTTCTCTGTATCGTGAAAGTCAACTATTGAAACCAAAAAATAATGTTCCTCCAATATAATATATTAGACAACTTATATAAAGTCTTTAAAAAATTAAATAAAAACTACACTAATAAATTATAAAAAGGTTTTTATTTAATGCTTCAATTGCAGCCTTCACTTTTTTTTTAATATTTATTTTGTTTGATTTGTTAATTACACATTAGTGGTTGATATTACTATATCAAATAAGAATACATTAATTATTGTTTTTAAATAAACATTTTTATATAATCAAACACACACACACACACACACACATATATATATATATATATATATATATAAATAAACAAGCAAATGTGAGTTTTTGGATGAACTATTGTATGCAAAAAATATTTGTAAATGTATTCTAATTATTTTATTATTCATAATTAGTGTCATTATGAATCTCGATTTCAATTAGATTAAAAATAATATTTTTTGAGATATTTATTATGTCAATAAAGACAAATTAACTTTTTTTTTTCATTACAAAGGGATTTTGAAACCTCTCAAATGAATAATTTGTAGTAGGCAAATGTACTCTAGCAATTATATGAAATTTTACTTTAAATATCAAAATAATTATGTTATTCCTCATTTAATATACACATTCAAATGGACCAACATATATATGTTATATATGATTTATTTTATTTTGAACAACCATTATTTTGCTTATTAGAATGTATACTTTTTTAATTATAAATTGATGATTCACAACTATATTTTAATAGATGAATTAAAACCTAATAAAATAATAATTTAAAAGTTTAAGTTAAGCAATAAAAATTAAATGCTTCGACAGTTTGAAAATTAAATTTAACAATTGTATTTCATATAAATATATAACTAAAATACCTAATATTATATTTTTTTTAATTGATCAAATTATAGACATGCTTATACAATTTTTGCTTGGTCATTCCTTATCAAATGTCAATGTTTTCCTTATTTTTCCACAAAATTAAAAGAAAATTGTGTAATTTTCCTCTTAACTAAAAAAAAAAAAATTGCTTGTAATATTTAATTGCTCTCTTAACTAAAGATAAATAGAATTGTTTGGAACTCAATTAGTATAAAATTAGCAAATCAAATTTTTTATTAGAGATATATAGGAAAAAATTATGATGGAGCTATTCATATAATGCATTTAATATAATGAGAATATAATAATTACATAAAAACATATCTTACTAATTGATACATTAATTGAAAAAAAAGTACAAAATAAAAAAAAAGCATTTTTGTGGACTATCGAAAGAAAAAATGAAATATATAAATAAATAAATAAATAAATAAATATATATATATATAGCTCAACAACTTTCTTCTTCAGTAGATCAAAGTCAACCATTTAGTTTGGTCATTAGAACAAATAATTGACATGTAGAAGAAGGAATGAGTGGGTCAATCTGCTAAAACCTCAAAGTTTTAGTACCAAAATTACAATTAACCACAAATTTGATGTTGGTTTTTTCATTTTTTCGGAGCGTTCCCTCCACATCTATCCGAACTAAAATTCCCTCCCTTCCCTCGTTTTCTTCTCTTCTCCTAATACCCCACACACAAACATATACCCATTGCCCCCAGCACTTTCCCCATCATCTAGACACACAGCACACACAGTCACGCACAAACACACACTCATTTTTCACACAGTAAAGCCTTCCATCAGCAGGATACAGACAGACAGATTTATATAAGCCGCGGAGTGAAGAAAGGGATTCGATTTTGTGTAATTTAAGTGAAAAAATAGTTAATTAGAGTTATGTCTACGCCTCCAGCTCCAACGAGAGGGGCGGTCGTGTCGCCGGCTCCGGCGGCCAATGGTGGACGCCAGATCCCTAAGCCGATTAAGCGTCACTTACCTTTCTCATCTATGAAGCCGCCTTTTGTATCTCCCGAGGATTACCACCGCTTCAACACCACCGCTGGCGCCCCCGATGATTGCAGGAATCAGGAGGCCGAAGCTATCGTAGTAAAATCCCCAGTCAGTCTCGTTCTAGGCTCATCTAATCAGTTTGATTGTTTCAGGAAACCGTTGTTTATTATTTTCTATACCTTTATATGTACAACGAAATAATGTCGTTGTGATTAACTGCTTAAACTCATTTTTAGACCCCAAAAACGAGAAAAGGAAAATTATGGAACAGAATTGAGGCTTATCTTGTTAGTCCAGGCTTATTAGTACAAGTTAATCGAGATTTTAACATGCATTTCATAATTTCGGTTCGTAACATTAATCGAATTTACAAATTGCGCTAAAATTTTAATGTAAAAATTAGACTCGCAAGAGTTCAGGTTCGTTGATGTGAGGACTGTCTGTGTATGATTAACCTGGAAGTAATTAAAAGGTACAATCAAACTGGAACTGAGATCATTTCACTTGCCAATGAGGAAATTCTATTGGTTGAATTTTAAAAGATGAAAAAAGATCGTCCTACAGCTTGCGCTTCCAGTTTTCTGGAAGTTGATAAAAGCATAGCCAATGCTCAAGTCTTCAGACAGGTGAAAACACATTAGTTGCTTTAGGAAGTCTTTGTTGTTGTTATGTAGTAGCCTTACTCTTAATGCTGGAAAATAAGTGGCTGAATTGCAACTTTATTCCTCCCCAGCATCCTGAAATATACCTCCCCTAACTGCTGTTTCTCTTGCAAAACACTATAACATAGAGGGCTTCAGGTAAGAGCTCCCACAACAAGAATAACAATCACATCTAGGAGGCTCCAACTGGTGGCACCTATTTGTTGTCTTAATGGCCGCTATGCGTAAATAATAGTCGATTGCTTGGCAGTATAAACAAGACTGCACTGTTGACATGTGGAAGTATGTTGAAAATGAATTGCATGCTTCAGATACACCTTTGCAGATGAAAATAAGGAGGAGCGTCCCATGTTTTCACGTGTAGGCTCAGTAGACAACCATAATCCAACTGTAACCAGGTGGGAAACATTGAAGTGCTCTATATGGTAACAACAGGGTTTTGGCCGTTCCTCTCACTTAATTAGCCATTACTGGGCCCCAAAGATTTCTCATTACATGTGGAAAGCGTATATTCAGTTAATTGAACTCATTGGGAAATATAGGTTGTCATAAGAAATGGTTGGATGATATACAGCTCGGGATCAATCTGAAGAACATGGATATATATGTATATATATGTGATGATAACTACTTATCCATCTGTCTTATCACATTGAATGGAGTTTGATGACCTTTCTCAAGCAAGGTTATCAAACCAAAGAGTATCTGCCTGTGGTTTTTTTTTTTTATTTTGACTATTTCATATGTTTGAACCCTAGAGGTGAACTTGATTTCTGCAAAATCTGCATTGACCCTCCTCGCTCTGTGATGGCTCATAAATAGCGTTCATTACTGGCCCTGCACCTAGTGGAATTAAACTTGGTGCACTCTGCTTCTGCATATTTTGAGATCCTACCATCTCAAATCTATTTCCATATAGATATATTTCTCAAATTGGAATAATGTATCTGATGATGATTGTATGTACATTGACATTGTCACACATAGAAGAAGCGAAAATGTGAGGCAAAATTGTAAACTTTTCTATTATATCTAAACTTGTGCATTCTTGATATATTATGATGATTATTGAATCTTGTACGGTTATTTCCTTACAATCCATCATACTTCTCTTTTTGATGCATAATTTGCCATTTTTTGTGTGTTGGAAAATACAAAAACTTCTTAAACTTCTTGTTGACGATTTCTACACCACTTTTTATGAGCAGCTAATCCTGTTTCTTACAAATAAAATTTATTTCTCAGCCAATGAAAAGGAAAACTGGAAGTGACCACCATGAAGTTTCGTCTACTGAGTGGACTGCTAGTCCTGGTTACAATGGTGTGGCTAACAGCCCCTTCCGCACTCCTGTATCTGCCAAAGGGGGGAGGACCGGTGGCAGATCGAGGGTCACAAGAAACAACACATCTGCCCCTCTAACCCCTTCGTCCAATGCAGGTGAGAGATTTTCTGCAGTTCCATTTGATAGTCTTCCTTGAGAACACAATTCTTGAAACAGACTGCCTAAATTCCTTCTATGTAATGTTGGAGTGAGCCTTAAATAATTTATTGCATTTGACAATTCTTGCACCAATTAGAATCTTCCAAAGAGAATACATGACAGGAAAGATGTGTATAATTGCAGGTTCTCCTTCTCCACTTACTCCTGCAGGCAGCTGCCGCTATGACAGTTCTTTGGGTAATACTTTTGCTAGTTGTATTTTGCTTCTAGGCACTGCTGTTAATTCCGTTCTGCCATCTATGTGCATAAAAGATTTTTTTTCTGACGTTACTTGTGATCGTTTCAGGTCTTCTAACAAAAAAATTCATCAACTTAATAAAGCATGCTGAAGATGGTATTCTTGATCTAAATAAAGCGGCTGACACTTTGGAGGTGATTTATCTCCTTAATCTATATCCTATATTTAACCTGATCTCTAACCAAAATTCTGATGGTTCAGGTGCAGAAAAGACGGATATATGACATAACAAATGTTCTTGAGGGAATTGGTCTTATTGAAAAGAAGCTGAAGAACCGAATTCGATGGAAGTAAGCTTGTATTTGTGTCCTAGTCTTCGATTATTTATTTAGTGAGTTTGTTTGCATGTTCCAGCTCACCAAACATCTTGCTTTTAGGCTGTTATATCAGATTGACTACTTATAAGCATAAAGCTATTTATTTATTTGTTACTTACATATGAATATATTAATTGGCTTATTAGGGGGCTTGATTCTACGGGACCAGAGGAACTGGAAAATGACGCTTCTATTTTACAGGTAGGTGCAAGTTACTGAAATTTAAGCATGTTCTGCCTTTGAGTATTCCATGCTTCTGTTGATTGGAGATCTCCACTCATTTGAAAGAGCCTTTGAGTATTCCATGCTTCTGTTGATTGGAGATCTCCACTCATTTGTAAGAGATATATTGCTGTCTCGCTATGAATCATGGGACAACATCTTACAGTAGTTAACTTAGATGTTTATCATGATTGATGTTTAGATTTACTGTGGTTGTAGGCAGAAGTTGAGAGCCTTTCTATAGAAGAAAGGAGATTGGATGCTCGTATAAGGTTATATGCTTTATTAGCTTTTTATGCAATCGATGCTTCTGAAATTTCAATGTCATGCTGATGCTTCAGATTGTTGCAGAGAGATGCAAGACAAATTGAGGGATTTGAGTGAAGATGAAAACAATCAAAAGTAAATTTCCATCCTAGCTTTATTACAATATTTTCAAATTGGTATAAGTTTCTTCTCCTAGTAATTCCACTGCTTCAACTCTTACCTTTCCTAGGTGGCTTTTTGTTACTGAAGAAGATATCAAGAGCCTACCATGCTTTCAGGTAATTCTACGGTTATTCTTTTGTCGGTGAAAAGTTTATTTTTTCAAGCATATGTAAGACACGCGAGAGATACTTTTAGATTCTTGTGCCTGCATGATATCAAGCTTAACTGTTTAAGTTTCAATTGAAACATTACCCTCTATACCTTGCTTTTGGCAGAATGAAACCCTTATTGCCATTAAAGCTCCACATGGTACCACCCTGGAAGTCCCTGATCCTGATGAGGTAAAAGTAGGAGAAGGAATCTCATGTAGGCTCTATGTAAACATATTTCTATCTAGAGAAGTGGCTTGACTCTGTTTATTCAGGCTGTTGATTATCCACAAAGGAGGTATAGAATAATCCTAAGAAGCACCATGGGTCCCATTGACGTTTACCTTGTCAGGTACTGATGCCTTTTTTTTTTAAATAAAGAAATTTGTATCGTACTGCATGAGAAATACTCAGAATTTCCTTGGCCTTTTGTTCTTACTTGGAGTGAACCATATTTGTATTTTTCTTTGTTATATTTTAAATTTCTGAAAAGTAATTCTACCTCGTTTTTAGTCAATTTGAGGAGAAATTTGAGATGAATGGTGTTGAACCATCAATGAGCTGCCCCCTTGCTTCAAGTTCAGGTTCGAATGACAATCCAACAACAGAGAGATCCGCTCTGGAAAAGAGTGGACTAGATATAGGAGCACTATCGCATGATGGCAACAAAGCTGGTGCTGATCTTGGTGCCTCACTGGACTATGGTGGAGGAATGATGAAAATTCTCCCTTCAGATGTTGATGTAAGTGTTGCTACCGGCTTAATATCTCCATATGATCGAAGATTCCCATTTTCCAAATGGGGTCAATGGGAAAGCAAACTTCTGTGATTCATTTGTATTTCCCCTTCTATCTACTGACTTTTGCTGTAAGCGCTTATGTTCACTTGGTTAGTCCAGGCAGTTTAATGGTAATCTTTCTAGCCAGATGCATGATATGATGTTGACCGCTTGCTAGAAGTTTAAACAAATTGGTGATGATGCAATTTGGTACCCTTGGTAATTATAGCCCAGCAAAAATATGATTTTCATCTGGTGCTTTTTTTTTTTTTTCCCCCAGAATGATGCCGATTACTGGCTTCTCTCAGACTCAGGTGTGAGCATCACAGACATGTGGAAGTCAGATGGTATTCCTCTTTTAAGTAGTTGAAGCATTTTCTGTGTTTTTCCCCTGAATTTAGATGCTTGATTTTCTGATTTCAAATGCAGCTGGTGTTGAATGGGATGGAGTGAATATGTTTCCTGGGGAGTTTGGAATGGCTGATATTGATATCCCACGGCCACAGACACCGCCATCTAGTGTTGCCAACGTGTCTTATCCCCCTGGGAATGTGCCTTCAAGGTGATCTAGTTTAATTTTCTGAGCTGCATTTCCAAACGCAGGTCTACTTCATAGACTTCTAGTCTCCACAAGCAGCTTTTGCTGTGGGTGATATAATCTTAAAGTTACTCCAAAATATACTGATGCATTGCCGTGGGACCCAAAGAAGTCGGGATTTTGTAAATTCCGAGATGAGGGCTTCAGTTGTACAGTTATCTGTGTAGCCCTGTCATTTAGAGGCCAGTAAAATTTTTGCAATTCCATTCTTCTGCTCAACATTTGAAACAGGACGAGATCATTTATATGAGGTATTGTGTTAAAGACTCCACGTCAAGAAAAAACTTCTAAGTTAAGTTTTTACATCCCTGCTTTCTCTCCTTACTGTTAGCGGTTGTAAGACAATAAGCAAGAAGAGAAAATCTGAATTATGGGGATTTAGGTTCATTGAAATATTTAAGGCTTTCAGGGGGATCTGAGAATGTTTGGATTTTTCTTTTTGGTAATGATCTACGCAGCTTTGCATTTGATCTGGCATTTCTCGTTCCTCAACGATTCTGATAGGCAATGCACACTGTAGATCCAGTGTCATTTTCAGAAAACTTCGAAGTAAACTGCATCAGTGTTCTGTTGAAAATCAGGATCTCATTGCAGGTCGAAAGCCTCTGGATGTGTTTTTTGCATCCACAATTGCGAAAGATTCATTGCAATTGACAATTGTTATCATGCCATTATCAGTTTTAGACTTTTTGTTGTTGAAAAAAAAAAAAAATTGCCGAAATAACCAGAAGAATCTATTGCAAAAACCAAACTTTTTTGTTGTCCAGAAGTGCGTTTTCATCCTTTCCTCTTTTCGAATTCAAACTTTTTTCGGACTTGTATACTGGGCTGGGATGCAACTGTTTTTAAACGAGCCATAGTGGGTTATAGTCTGAAACTAAAACTGTCTGTGGTCGGTTGGGGTGCAACTGTAAGGGGGACATGCATTTGTTCAAACCTTCTTGCTACTCTTGTCAAAATTCAGTTTGGTTCCCGTATGCTGTATGAAATGTGTCCTCAAAGTTCCTCTGAAGCAAGCAAGCTTACCTTCTGCCACTAGAGTTCGGCAACAGCCGTCCGCGAGATAGCTTACCCTTTTTTGGGGACGTATTATGTACCTTAAACGATTGAGCTGGAGCTAGTGTGGGAGCAAGGATTTTCTTCGGCGCAGGAGGGGCGGTGGTTCCTTTGCATTTCCAAGGTGGAGATATGGCAATTCCTCTCATCTTTAAGAAGCAATGCAAATTTGATGAATAGACATGGACATATATAAATGACTTTGCAATGTTGGCTGTTTCGTTTCTTTGGCATATCTTGCAATATTTTCATTTGACATACGGAGATAATGGTCGGTCGACCAAGTTGCAGGTAGAAAAGGGGATGATGATAATGATGCACCACTCCATTCCGGATTTTTGCTGGTTCATATCCCTTTTATTTTGTGTATTGAAAGAGAATCTCAATTACTATGAACGATTTTTGTTATAATGTAATAGTTCGTAAATTACGTGAAAATAATAAGTCGTATTAGATAAATTTTTATTGTGCGAGAATTTATATTTTTAAGAAAAGTTCGAATATAAATCGTACTAGATAATTTATATAAAAATTTTATATTTTAAAAGAGATTTGAATTTAAATTAATTCAAATTAATACTGTAAATTCACCTAATATTCAACGGACCTTATCCTCCTCGTTTGTCACTATTAAGCGAATTGCATTTTCATAATTCATACTCATCTCTAATTCATGGCCTACTGTAATTGTGACCCCCTCTTGTCCTTTTTTTCAAAAGGAAACATCCTTTGAATGTTATTGTAAATTCTCATCCACCCAGGAAGGATCACCTCTTCCAAAAAGGTTTGACTCATTCAAGGTGTGAAACAAGGATTTGGGACTGTGCAATTCCTGTACGAGAATTGCGCGGCTCTTTTGCGGCCACGATCTACAGATCCAGCATCTTGTGAGCAGAAAGGGGCCACGTCAGAAGATCAAATTAAAGGATAAAACGACGTTGTTTTGCCGCTGCTCTGGCTCAAGCTCGGAGGCGTCCCAAGCCAAGCCGATGAAAAACTAAAGTAAACAGTGTCGATTGGATGTTTGGCATGGTGAGTTGATGTTTGTGCGCCAAACGAGATGAACTCTACAGAGAAATTTTTTTGCCGTCACGCCATCTCTGTGAATCCCAAAACCACCGAATTTTTTCCTCAATGATCACATCTTCACCGTCAACCTCTTCATTCATCCCTCCTCTCACCGTTACCTATTCTCTTGCTGGCGTTGTAGTACCTTTCGGGACCGCACAGTCTGCCTTGGTTTCCATCTCCCCGCTATTCATGTGTTCTCTCTCTTTTTTCGTCCTCTTGTTATCCCATACTATCCCAGAAGCGTCAGTAGCAGATGTCCCCATTATCATCAGCAAAGCTAAAACTGAACGTCTCTCAACACATTTGAGGCTCCCAGTCTCTTGTCTTTTATCTCCACATCCTCTCCACTCTCCGCACATTCCCTTGCTATCACTCCACCGCCACTAACCCCCCACCCGGTGCCCCCTCTCCTTCCCTTCTGACTTGCCACGCTAGTAAAAACTAGGAAGAGTGCTGGGAGAGACGAGAGATGTCTGTAAACACGGTGGCCGGAGAGATCCCGCAACTGCTCTACTTAAATGGGCAGTTGGCTTTGAGAGACTTGGTGTTTCTTGATTTTCTTGGGTTGTGTAGCCGGCCAGAGAGTTGGGATTGCTTTGTCTAATCGGCTAACACGTGGTGCTGTGTTATGAAAGAATTGGTCTTCGTTGTCTATTAGAGTTGTTCTTGATCTTGAACGCATTGGCACTGGTTCTAAGTCGTTTTCCGATGATATAAAGCCTCAGTTTTGTTGCAATTCTTTCTATTCTTTTAGTTGTTTTTGTTGTTTTTTTGGTAGTTTTCCAATAGCATTTCTTGAAATACAAAGGTGAAGGAATGTATCTTCTACTTGTCATATTATAGGTTTATGTATTTGTAGTTTTATAATTTGATAATTCAAGATGTTGTTTCCAACGCTTACTCCATGCTGTTCTGATGCCATGCTAGAATTTTTTTCATTTTGAATCTGTATTAGTTGCAGTCATCAATCACGACACACTATTTCTGGTAGATATCAGTTGACTATTTTTAGTATGAGAAGCTCCATGTTGACACTTGGCAAACACTATCGTGCTGATTATTTCTGTGATCTTCTTGGCCTAGTCACTTATTTTTTCTGGAAGTTCTTCATATGTGATTTGTTCTCCTAGAAATTTCGTACAAAGATTGTAATTAGATGCCATCTTAAGTGCAAACTATAAAAGTCAGAGTTTATTTAATATGAAGTTCAAACATTCTGACTTTTGATTTTTATGCACAATGCTTATGTGTGTTTGATTTGTTTTCTTTTGTGCAGGTTGCAAACTTGGAAGATATAATATCTGAAAGAGGAGCTTGTGGAGTTGGATTTATTGTGAATTTGGAAAATAAAGCATATCATGCAATTCTTAAAGATGCTCTTACTGCGCTTGGTTGTATGGAACATCGTGGGGGTTGTGGGGCAGATAATGATTCCGGTGATGGTTCTGGAGTGATGACATCTATTCCTTGGGACCTTTTTAATGATTGGGCTGCCAAGTCTGGGATTGCTGCCTTTGATAAATTATACACTGGTGTTGGAATGATATTTTTCCCTCAACATGAAGAACTAATGAAAGAAGCAAAAACAGGTAAATCTCAATACAGCTTTGAATTGAATTATTGGAATGTCAATTAGTATAAAAAATATCAAGTTTAAGATGAGATTATGGGGAATGTTGCATTGTCTGTAATGGATGTTGCAGAAGCACTCTTGATGTGCTGGTGTGTGATTCATCTGCTTGCACTGAACAGATGTTTTTTTCCCTTCAAGTAACTAGATTCTCCTTTGGGATGCTTACACATTGATCTTCTTGGAGGACTGGGGCATTTATTGCTGATAATAAAAATTTCAAGCAAAAAGAAAAAAAAAAGAAAAAGGTACAAGAGAACTATATCTCTACTATGGTGTATGACGGGTTGAAAAATTTTGGGGTTTAGAAGTGCTTTTCCTTCTTTTGATTGCGGCAAAGATTTTAGCATTGGATCTCAATACATGGTAGTCATTCCACAAGGAGTAGTTAATGACATCCAAAATTGCATTGATAGTATATGCAGCAAAGGTCTAGAGCAAGCTGAATTTACGATCTTATATATATATGTTGTTTTTCCTGTTGATCAATACTGACTGATATACGAACAAGTTGCTCTGCTTGACACTTACTTATGTTATCATTTAGTGAAAACAACAGTAAAGCTTTTCTTGATCTGTCATTTAAATGAGCCTTGATGACTCTAGAACAATCCACCCCCCCAACACACACAGACACATAGAGATAAAAGAAGAAATTTTATTGATGCAGAAAGAAGTACAAGAAAGTACATGAGAATTCCAAAACAAAGCGAACTAAAAAATTTTCAGGAGTTGCTTTCCAATACATTCGTATATATGTTTAAACTGCTTTACCTTTACACTTCCCCTGTTGTATTAAATGTTTCATTGTAATAACATTAATCTCCTTACAATAGTTTTGGGATATTTCTCTTCTTTTCTCTGTAACATTGGTCTTTTTCCATTTTTCCTTTTCTGAAATTGAAGTGGAAGTAGTGGCCTCAGAAATTCGAAGTTGGAGGAGGTGCAGCACACACGGTTTATTTATATATTTATTTTTTGAGGGGTGGGTTTATGGGTTTATTTGTGTCTGTGGAGGGAGAGCTAGATCTTCTGAAGTTATTTTAAAAAATTCTACTTCCCAGTGGGTAAAGGAAAAATTTTAAGAACTTTTTTCTGCAGAGAAACAGTTGTGCTGACCTATCTCCTTTTGTTTCTGCTCTCAATTGGGGGCTGGCCTTGGCTTGTTAAACATGTTATGCACTAACTATTGGTCGATTGATTTACTTGTTTGAAAATGCATTATTTACTATTTTAGCTTAAAAAAAAGAATGCTTTTTTTTTGTTAGGGGAGGGAGGGAGGGAGGGGGGGGGTATTGGACTCCAATAATGACATTTATGCTCAGATCACTGAGAAGATGATGGCTTTGGGTGTACCTTGTCTGCAGAAAGCTTGCTGCTGGCATTTTTGCTTATAACTAAGCATGAGGGTGTTTGATCATAAATTTTGTATAGGTTACTTTGGGTGCAACATCTATATTTTGAATCTTATCGTGTGTATAGATGCTAAAAGGATGTTACATCTTAACTTATTTCTGTCAATGGTTGGTTAAATGATGGGGAGAAGAAGAGGAAAGAAATCTTCTCTATTCTGATTGTGATGTTTATCTTTGCAGCAATTGTAAATATCTTTAAAGAAGAAGGTCTTGAATTGCTTGGTTGGAGGCCCGTACCTGTAGATGCTTTCGTTGTTAGTTTTTATGCTAGAAAAACTGCGCCCACCATAGAACAGGTCTTCGTTAGGATTGTCAAAGAAGAAAATGTTGATGACATTGAAAGAGAACTATACATATGTCAGAAATTGATTGAAAGAGCGGCCAACTCTAAAACATGGGGGAGTGAGCTGTACTTCTGCTCATTGTCCAACCAAACCATAGTTTACAAGGGAATGCTACGATCGGAAGTTCTTGGCAGATTTTATTTGGACCTTCAAAATGATCTCTATGAATCCCCATTTGCTATTTACTACAGGAGATACAACACAAATACCAGCCCTAGATGGCCTCTAGTCCAACCCATGAGGTTTCTTGGCCATAATGGAGAGATCAACACTATACAGGCCTAACACTCTTTGAGCAATGTGCCCCCTAGCATTTTTCCGCTATCCATTTTCCATGATGTTTGTTGATCTTGATTTATTTCTTTTTGTAACACTAAAAACTTTATGCAGGGAAATTTGAATTGGATGCAATCTAGGGAAGCCTCCCTGAAGTCTCCTGTTTGGCATGGGCGGGATAATGAAATTCGCCCTTTTAGGAATTCAAAGGCATCAGATTCTGCTAATCTTGACAGTGCAGCAGAAGTATGGAGTCTGCTTCTACACTTAAATGGTTTACTTGTTTTTAACATTCAATATAGTGTCTTTGGTGAATCAAATATGTTGACTAATTAAAGAGAATAATTGGACCAACTGATAGAGGATCAAGTAGTTGTTTTAAAGTGTCCTTGTTAATGTTAATTTGTGAATGAAAAAGCATAATTAAAGTTAATGTATAGTTGATCCTTGGTTCATGGAATTAATACACTATTGACTGAATTTTATTTAGGTGTATTTTGTTATTTTGTGTTTAATAGCTATTTCACGGCTCGGGATTCGGGGCCGTGCAATTCCTGTACGGGAATTGCGCGGCTCTTTTGTATCCATGATTTGAGGACCCAGCATCTTGCGAGCAGAAAGAGGCCACGTCAGAAGATCAAATTAAAGGATAAAATGACGTCGTTTTACTGCTGCTTTGGCTCAAGCTCGGAGGTGTCCCAAGCCAAGTCGATGAAAAACTAAAGTAACCAGTGCCAATTGGATGTTTGTCATAGTGAGTTGATGTTTGTGCGCCAAATGAGACGAACTTTGTAGAGAAATTTTTTTCTCGTCACGCCACCTCTGTGAATCCCAAAACCACTGAGTTTTTTCCTCTTTGATCACCATCCTCAATGTCAACCTCTTCATTCATCCCTCCTCTCACCGTTACCCATTTTCTTGCTGGCGTTGCAGTACCTTTCGGGACCGCACAGTCTGCCTTGGTTTCCATCCTCCCTGCTATTAATCTATTCTCTCTCTTTTTTCATCCTTTTGTTATCTCTCTCCGTTCATTGAAGGTAAGAAATAAGAGGTATACACTGTGTAATCCATGATCATGAAAAGAAAAGGAGTTTTGTTATTCGCAATGATGGATTTACTGATGCCGGTAAAATTTATTTTTTGTGTTTCCTGACTTTTGTGTTTCCTTGTACAATGGTGTGGAATCGTTGGGAGAAAAAGGTAAAGGCAATAATTGATCTCCGGGCGACTACTATAATCGGTAAGCTAGTGAGCCTGGGTGGTGGCTCCCAGTAGACCTGGGTGGTGGTCTTTCTGTACATTCTACAATTTATTCTCTAGTCAATTGTTATTCAGGAATTTATGGATTAATGGATAATGCACGCAAGTATCTGGCTATTTAATTATGATTATACATATATAGTAAAGCTGACATTATGTCATCTTATTGGATGTTGATTTTGGTAGTTTTATTGCTTGAATTTATGTAGAACTTGGTTACCAATTTTGCTTTATAATAATCATTTTATTTGCTATTATTGCCTCTTTAATCTCATAATATTTTTTGCTCGTATGGATTTTAATATTCTCCACTAACAATGTTGTTATACTTATCATCAATAGCTGACTGGAATAATCATATCTTGTCAATTACTTATCAATTGCTAGAATGCAGGTCTCTACACTACTCTGCCACAGCTTTTGATATTCATGGCTCCCTTTCATTTCATTCAATATTCCACATTGCTACAAGATAAACCTTTTTTAGAGATTTTTGTTGGAATTAGATGCCAACTAACTAGACCTCATGAGCTTCCATGTAGAGGGGTGTTTATTGCGCACAAACCAAAAAATCATTAGGAATAATAGCAAGTGTTGTGGAGAAAATATTGATTGCACATAAGAAATATTCTTGTGATCTTTGTTGCATAGTCATTTACTAGGCACGTGGGCATAGATAGTTAATGAGTCAAAAGTGCTCAAAGTGTATTCTTCTCCCATATAGATAATGCACTTGTTTGTACAGATATATTCAATAAACTCTGTCACAACAAGTTTCTTGGCTATTGGCACCATCCACAAGCACTCAACCGGCTGGACCATCAAGAAGCGACGGGACAGCCCAAGAGGCGCATGTCTTACTGAGGAGGCCACCGGGGACATACTTTATATTTTTGTAAGTAAATATCTGAAGGACTTATTATAGTTATTTATCTTTTTGTGAGCTTTATTTACAATAAAAAATTGGGTCCTTTTTTTGGGAAGACCTTATGAGGACATTTGACATTTTAGGAGAGATTATATGGATAGACCGCAAGCATCTAGCAGCCAAGGTGGTAGAGCTTGGCATGCACAGGTAAGAATTTGGCTACCTCCACACCGTGCTTACCTTTCTTAGGCTTAGTTGACAATAGGTTCGCGTTAATGTTCATGGTTTATGTGCCTTTATGGTTACTAAAAAGATAATGTGGTTCGACAGGCCCGCATAGAAGCCAGAGCTATTTGGCAGGGTATGCGTACTGATCAAAGATGGGAATGGGAAGAGAGGCGAAAGCTGCCTTGGAGCAGTACAGGGAAATTTCTTTAAGTTCAAGTACTCATAGGAGACCTCGTGCATACCAATTGATACCGTGTGCAATCCTGCGGGGCAGTAATGAGAGCCAGGGTAAATGAAGAGCGAGAATGGATATGCCACGAGCTAAAGTTGCCTAGCTAGGTTGCTTGAATACGGAGAACTAACTTATCATCTGGAAATGCTACACCGCTAAGTGGGAGGGAGGCTCCCCTTCATAGTGTGACTGAGGTTTTTGAATTAGACTAAGGTGCTGTAACTGAGGAGCAGCAACACAAACGTTATTGCTTGACATAAGCATCGCACGACCAATTTTTTGAATTCTACTGAGCCTCTCTATATACTGTATTTTGATGTTGGATGTTTAATTGATATTAAATGAGGATGAACAGTTTTGTTTATCCAAGTATATGTAACATAGTATTGTTGGTGATATATTATTATCTGTGTTTAATGGATGGCATATGGTCTTAATCAAACTTGTGGTGTTTGTGCTTCAAATTTAATGTATGATTTATAAATGGTGTTTTTAAAGTTTGTCGTGTTTGAGTGGTTAGTTCACGAGAAAACTAGTGCAGGTTTGTCTGTGTTCATGTGGTTGTGAAAGGTTGGGAATATATTAAGGATTGTGGTCATGTGGATATATATGATGTTCATGATGTTCATGTGTTTGTGTGGGTATGTCAATGTGGTTGTGAAAGGTTGGCTATATAGTTTGGCAGGTGTTCATGTAGCTATATAGGATGTTCATATATTTATGGCAGGTATTTGTGTTTGTGTGGCTGTGTTCATGTGGTTATATAGAATGTTCATGTGTTTGTGTGGTTGTGTTCATGTGGTTGTGAAAGGTTGGCTATATGGTTGGCAAGTGTTTATGTAGTTATATAGTATGTTCATGTATTTGTGGCTGTTGTTCATGTGTTTGTATGGCTGTGTTCATGTGGTTGTGAAAGGTTGGCTATATGGTTGGCAGGTGTTTATGTGTTTGTGTGGCTGTGTTTATGTGGTTGTGAAAGGTTGGCTATATCGTTGGCCGGTGTTCATGTAGTTATATATGATGTTCATGTATTTGTGGCTGGTGTTCATGTGTTTATGTGGCTGTGCTCATGTGGTTGTGAAAGGTTGGCTATATGGTTGGCAGGTGTTCATGTATTTTTATAGGATGTTCATGTATTTGTGGCTGGTGTTCATGTGTTTGTGTGGTTGTGTCAGTGTGGTTGTGAAAGGTTGGCTATATGGTTTGGCAGGTGTTCATGTAGTTATATATGGTTTTTGCTTCTGTATTTGGAAACTTCATTTTATTAGCCAGTATGTTACTTGTAATGTTTTCTGTTGTTGATCTATTCCAGTTGTTCGACGTTTTGTTATTGTGTGATGAAAGTCTGTTTTTTCATCATGTGATTAAATATTTTTCATCTTTGTTTGTCTGGATTAGTCGAAGTAATTATATCATAAGGTGTTTTTCAAAATTTTGCACCTCCTCTGTTTGTTAAAGAAAAAAACATACAGCATTGCATCTTACTTAAATATAACCAATCCAACAAGGGAACAAAAGACTTGAGCATTTGGGCTAATATCAACATGTAGAAAGTTACTACATGAACATGCCTCGCAAACACAGAAACATATTACACAATCACTTGAACATAATCCCCAGGGATATGTTAACTTCCACTCGTTAACTCTAATCTAACACAAAGGTTGGCATTTCAACATAAGTACCAGTATATCGTAAATATTTTTTCTATTGAGACTAGTACCTCTTCAAGACTCGTTCCCTCTGCATGATCATAAACTTCACCATACACTTCGCTCACGATATGGGAGATCCAGTACATTCAAACTGCTTCACAAAATTTAGTTTTGCTCCCACAGAGAAAACAAACTTTGCAAAATGTCTGTAATATCGAAAATGTAACAATTAGCATCATATTAAGCCTTGTAACTCCAAACTATCATAAGAATGAACTCCACATACATGGACAAACTACACAAAAACATGACCACCTGAAACAAATACATGAACACGTTGCACAACCACATCAACAGCCGTGGTCTAAGCTTGTGGTCAACCTGCGCTAAATACTTCCTAAATATGTCACGCAGGTATATGATCAAATTGCACAAATACATGAATATGTTACACAAACACATGAATACAATCCACAAGCATGTCATCCACATAAACCTACACTAGCTACTACTCTAAGCAAAAGCTGCATTGGAGGTTCTCTAGCGTGCCAGTCCAATGCCTCATGTCAATGTTGAATGTTTTCTTAAAATCTTTGCCTTATGAGAGGAGCCAATACAACTCTGTATGGAATACGAAAAAAATCAGTGCCACGATTACATTTCAAAGTGCTACTACTATTATCAGATATGACACCTTCAAATGTGTTTCTTTGCTTGAAAATCATATTATTATTTGGAATAAGAAGATAGAGGCAAAAGTAATATTAGACAATTTCGATCAATTTGTATTCGTAATAATGCACTCCATTCAGTAGATATTGATATGAAAACTAATGAAAGTAACTCTACAAAATTCATCTAAACTGCAGCAGTTAGTATCCACTTCCATCACAATGTATACACTTTTTTTTAAGAATACAAATTCTAATTTCTGGGTTGGAGGAGGCTTGAAAATGCCACATTGTTTATCAAGATGTTAAACGATAGCTGCAGCATAGGAGCGACTCTACTCAAAATTCTTCTTGTAACGGCATCTGCTAAGACACACTTGGAAATCTAAGTTGATGGTATGTCGAGCTTAAATTAGTATCTACAAGTATGGTATTCAAGAGCAGAATTACTCATTAATGCTTCTAAAGCACAACCACAGAAGTCAAGCAAGTGCCTATCAAACGGCAAACTAGCTTGAAACATGTGAATATATAGAATATAGATTACGATCTCTATTGATTTATACAGGCATTTCTCTAAGCACATTGATCTCCGGATTATCATCCATAGATATACACATATTTATTCTTTTTTTTTTCCAGAAAAACAAAACAAGAAAGAAAACATAAAAAGACTCTTAAAAACTTCAAGAAGTAGCTTTTTTTATCAAAAACCCAAAAAAGAGAAAAGGATTTAAGATATCATGATCTGGTACAGATTAAAGTCTTCGTTTGATGAGTATCAAAAGTTATACAGAGTACCTATGAGAAAATTGGAACAAAGAGGTGCACTTATCCGTTGTTTACGTACCATATTCTGTTATCCATAGCTGCAAGTCTTCGACTTGGTTCGTCAAAAGAGGACCACAAAGACATCAGTAATAAATTGTTTCAACTGGAACATGTACATGTATAGGCAAGCGAATACATTGCGAGAAAAATTCTTAATTTAACTTCAAGATAATTAGAGAGAATGTTATAAATAAGTAGATGTTGTGCTATGCTATGTTGTGTTTTGTATATAATCAATGCTGCCAAACAAACATGTATTAACAAGTAATCACATGAACATGAATATGTACATTATTAACTCATTCTCACATAGACATGAACACAAATATTAACCTAAAAATCCAAATTACATTGAATGCAATTTTTTAGATACACATACTTAGCTGCCGAAAGACAACTTGGGTAACTGAATATTTTTACGAAGAACCTTAACTGCAGATTTTGAAGGAGAAAAATCCCCTTTAGCATTGCATGCCCATTGCCTCGTTTGTGTATTAGGAGCTCTTCAATTTTGTTAGATTACACTAACCCTATCGACACCGTTCGAAATAATCTCAGTATTTGAAAGAATAGGAGAAGAAAGAGAATGGAAATATTAACATTTGAGGAAAGCTTTTGTTTTTGTTTGCACAACAGGTGATTTAAGCGGGATTTTTAATTTTTTGGTGAACATATACAGTACAACTTGCAGAGGCTTGTGAAAGCTGGCTAACAATGCAAGCCGCGATTTTTCATCGGTTGGAGGCAAAACGACGTCGTTTTGCCTTTTTTTTGGGACCAGTGGCGTGAAAGTTTCTTAACCAGACGATTGCTGGATCCGCAGATCGTGGCTGCAAAAGAGCCGTGCAATTCCCGTACAGGAATTGCGCGGCCCCAAATTCGTGAAACAACCGTTGCATCTTTGAAAGGAATTGAGATAAATGTTGACACGTGGTTTTAAACACCACAATTTAAAATTAAAAATCTATTTAAAAATGTACAAATCGAAAAGAAAAAAATTTAAACAAATTAATAACAAAATCTATTACTAATGAAACATTAAACAATTAGTAGCACCAATGACTCATATTCCATCAATAAAAGAAATGTTATGAATATATTAGTGGAACCTCCACTAATTATGAATTTATGTAAATTATGAGGGAATTAGTGGAAGCACCACTAATTATGGATTTTTATGGATGTCCACCATTTAGTGGAGACACCACTAATTAAGATTAGTGGAATATGATGTATTCCACTAATTAAGAGCTCTATAAATAGTGCTATTCTCTAAGCTTGAAATACACCATTTTTTATAAAAGAATTATGAGAAAATTGTGAGTGAAAAGAAACAGAGAAGTTTTGAAGAAATTCTTGTGCAAAGAATAGTTAGAGTTTTTTTAGTGTGTAGTGTGTAAATTTTATTCTAACACTACCTTCTTAGTGTGTAAATTTTATTCTAACACTACCCAAATTTTATAACACGTTATTAGCACGAGTCTCTGTTGTTATTAAAGCCAGAAGATAAGTACGCATTTATTAATCTCTATGGCTAACCTTTCTAATTTCGAATTTGTAGCCCTTGATATTATTGAAAAAAATTATATGTCATACAGAAATGCATCTAAATGCTGAAAAAAAAAGATCCATATGTCCTGTGGGCAATTTAAATTTGATCACCTGAAGATTGTCGTATTACCAACTGTACGGTATAAATGATTGCACTTGAAGTTGCAAAATTTTAAAACCGTGAATGAATATGGCTCCGCGATATATCAACTTACATCTCAATTAAAATTATGCGGAGAAAAAGTTACTGATGAAGATATATTGGAGAAGACATTCTCCATCTTTCATGCCTCAAATATTGTTCTGCAGCAACAATATCGAGAAAAAGGGTATACACAGATTTAATTACTACACTCATCATTGTAGAGAAAAATAATGGGTTATTATTGAAAATCATGAAGCCAGACCAACTGGCTCAACAGCACTCCTAGAAGTAAATTCTGTTGGCTCCAGTAGAAGTCATCGTTATAGTCGTAATTGTGGCAGTGGTCGTGGTTATGGTCATGGACACACTCGATATTTTCCTTATCACAGAGAAATACTGACTACCTGAAATGGAACAGAAAAGATAATAAGGGAAAAAAATATTTCTAGTAATAATAAGTATCAAATTGTTGAGATGTTACATTCGGATGTTAATATACTACATGACTACTAATAGTTTGGAAAAAAAAAATTATAAGTCTGGTGTTCACTTGTATTTTCTTCATTCATCTCATTGGTATTCACGTGAATTTGAGGATGCATGCTTGTAGTTGCTCTTTTTCAATAGAGATGACAAATTTAGGATGAATGTTTGTCGTTGTTTTTTTTCCAGGTTTGCATTAGAGGAAGACAAACAGGTAGCAATTATGGACTTCAAATTCTCTTCTTCGGCATTCTCCTCCTGTTCCTTCTCCCTTGGGCCAGCATCCAGACTAGCAGTAGAATTAGCCGTGAAGTTACTGCGCAATGAGTCTTGGGATTTTCTCATCCCCTTAAGTTTCTTATTATATTTGGCCTTGAAGCATGTTTGTCTCAATTTCTGTGTTTGGTCCTCCAACTGCGTATTAGGACTTTCCTTCTTCTCACGTTCCAGTATCTCAATGGCTTCTCTTAACTTATGTCCTCCTTCGTCTTTTTTTCACTCCCGTAAATTGAAGTGATAACATCGGTGGAGATACATTCATTCCAATCATTATTTACTTATAAATCTTTCATAATTTCAGCAAATTACAAGTGTGTGTGAGAGAGAACTTGAACATTCTTTATTAGGGTCTCCAAACTTATCAACTTCCTGTGTGGCCATCGACGAATTCCCAACTCCCTACATCTTTTCTTGAAACGGGTTAAGCCAATATTCAGTTCTTTGGCCGCGCTCTTAATTGGCATGTAAAAGTACCGCGAAATGGTTTCTCTTGATAGTGTCTTGGAGCTATTGCCCTTCTCCTCTCTCTGCCTCCAAATCCTCTTTTTCTCCATAGGAATTTCGTCTGCAATAATATCTTGAACTTCGATATTATGCATTTCATGGATCATCACTCTGAATTCGTTGCTATGACCACTCATTATTTCTCCTAAAAAAGGAAAAACAATATCAGTAAAGACAATACCATTCAAAATTCATGTGTTGAATATATGATAACCTTGAACCATATTCTGGCTTTGTTCAAAATCCATTAGGGAGTAGAAAGGATCATGCACAAGCATATCCTCATTCAGAGGAACAGCATCAAAAGCAGTCTCTTGCATGGGCAGATCAACTTAGTCCAAAGCAGTATGTTCAAAACTTTCACTGATTTACATTACAACAAACAAAAAGAGAGTTTAATTTCATTATCAAGCACACAAAAAAAAAAAAAAAAGAAAAAGCCCTCAAAGGTATCTCACCTGAAATTAGGCGGAAGCGGTTGGTTTGGAAAGGAAAACATATTAAAATCTTCTGAGTTAAACCTGAAATTAGGCGGAAGCGGTTGGCTTGGAAAAGAAAACATATCAAAATCTTCAGCGTTAGAAACTAAGTTAAAATTTGAGCATGTCTTAAATGAATTACGAGTCTTCATATCTGCTTTGTGATTTTTATTTTTTGATGTTTACTGATGACTGAGATATATATCGATACATATGTGTGTGTGTGTGTGTGTGTGTGTGTGTGAGGAAGAAGAAGAGGTAGATGATAGGTGGAGGGACAGAGGAAAAGAAAAGACAAGAGAGGAAGGGGAAAAGATAGTACTAGGAAGAGTGAAAAAAAAGAGATTTTTATAATAGATTTCTTGGTATTTCCTACTTGTCATCATGTTTTTACATTTCTTTTTCTTTTCCCTTATTCTCTTGTGAAATCATTATTCCCTAAATTAGGGGGAGAACAGAAGCAGTTTAAGAAAGATTTTGATTGGACAACATCATTAAATTATCTTGATCCGCGTACAAGCGCGTGTATAATTCATTGGTAAAGCATTGCAAATCAAATTCAGACGCTTTTGTTGACTCCATAAGAGTAACAAAATCACATATTCCAGCTATAGATACTCATATTCAACTTGAAGTTCCAGCAGAATAAAAAAATTATACCTATAGCTGCTGAGCCAAAAGCACGCCATAAGCGTGGCCGACCTCTTGGTTCTAAAGATAAAAATCCTCAAAAGAAAAGAGGATTAAATGATCCAGATGTTCATAGTGAATTTCTATTAATTATACCACTTCCGGTAGAAGTTGGAATTGGATAGAAATAATTGGATAATGATGATCCTGAATCAATATCAGTTGATGAATGTCGGCATAGAAAAGATTGACTACAATGGAAAGATGCGATTCAATCGGAGTTAAATGCAATGAAAAAATGTGAAGTCTTCGGACCTGTAGTCCGAATACCAGAAGATATAAAACCTGTTTGTGTCAAATGGATATTTGTGCGAAAGCACAATGAAAATAATGAAATCGTATGATATAAAGCACGGTTAGCAGCCCAAAGTTTTTCACAAATACCAGGTATGGATTATAATGAAACTTATTCTCCTATTGTTGATGCTATTACACTCCGATATCTTATCAATTTGGCAGTACATGAAAAGATAGATATGCGCCTATTACATATTGTCACTGCTTACTTGTATGGAACTTTAGAAAATGATGTTTACATGAAAATCCCCGAAGGATTTCATATGCCTAAAGCATATAAACATTATCCTCGTGAAATCAAGTTGCAGAAATCATTATATGACCTGAAACCATCTGGGCTCATGTGGTTCAATCATCTTAGTGAATATTGATTGAAAGAGATATTTAAAATGACCAGGTATGTCTATGTGTTTTTATTAAAAAATCTGATTCTAAATTTGTGATATTAGCTATATATGTTGATGACTTAATCTTATTGGAACTTCTGAAAAGCTCCAAGAAACAATTGATTATTCGACATCAAGGATGTTAGTAAAATTATATTTTGCCTTGGTTCACACATTGAACATTTGGCAAGTAGAACATTTATTCATCAATCAACATAGAAAGTAAAAGTTCTAAAAAGATTTGACATGGACAAAGCACATCCATTGAGTATTCCAATGATCGTCCGGTCATTAGATGTGAATAAAGATCTTTTCCAACCTCAAGAAGAGGATGAAGAACTTCTTAGTCCTGAAGTATCATATCTCAGTGCA
This sequence comes from Voacanga thouarsii, assembly GCA_026120185.1. NCBI lineage: Eukaryota > Viridiplantae > Streptophyta > Magnoliopsida > Gentianales > Apocynaceae > Voacanga > Voacanga thouarsii. The sequence continues at coordinate 2,827,789 of JANUWF010001775.1, forward strand.
CTTGGTGCATTGATGTATCTTGCTAACAATACACGACCTGATATTGCCTTTGCTGACTGTCAATTTATGAGCAAGATTTGGTTCTTTTCCAACACGACGATATTGAAATGGAATTAAACAAGTCATTCGATATCTCCAAGCAGCTACTTCTTCAAACCATGCTGAAATTATAGCTATTCATGAAGCAAGTAGAGAATGATTCATTATATCCGAGAAAGTTGTGAATTATCATCTATCAGAGATATTCCAACTCCTCTTTATGAAGACAATGCAGCATGCACAGCTTAATTACGAGGAGGATATATTAAAGGAGATTGAACAACATATATTTTACCAAAATTCTTCTTTACTCATGAACTCCAGCAGAAAGGTGAAATTGATGTGCTACAAATTCGGTCATGTGACAACCTTATAGATATGTTCACGAAGACTTTACCGACTGCAACATTTGAGAAGTTGAGATATAAAATTGATATGCGTCGATTCAAAAGATTTAAAGGAATCATATCATCAGGGGGAGTAATAAATAGACATATAGAATAGTGTACTATTTTTCCTTCAATAGATTTTTTTTCCCACTGAATTTTTATCTAATAAAGTTTTAACGAGACATATTCTTTTATGCAATTGATGGACATCCAAGAGGAGTGTTATGAATATATTAGTGGAAGCTCCACTAATTATGGATTTATGTGATTTATGAGGGAATTCCACTAATTAGTGGAAGCTCCACTAATTATGGATTTTTATAGATGTCCAACATTTAGTGGAGACATCACTAATTAAGATTAGTGGAAGATGATGTATTCCACTGATTAAGAGCTCTATAAATAGAGTTATTCTCTAAGCTTGAAATGCACAATTTTTTTGTAAAAGAATTATGAGAAAATTATGAGAGAAAGGAAAGAGAGAAGTTTTGAAGAAATTCTTGTACAAAGAATAGTTAGAGTTTTCTTAGTGTGTAAATTTTATTCTAACACTACCTTCTTAGTGTATAGTATGTAGATTTTATTGTAACACTACCCAAATTTTATAACAAGAATGATATTAAGTGCATAATTTTAATAGTATTAAAATCACTTAATTAAGCCTCGCTAAAATTCAAATTAAAGAATTTAATGGAAGATTATTGCTAATTAAAACAAAGGGAAGAAATGGGGGTGGGGTGGGGCCTGTTACGGGTCGTCTTTTAGCACATAGACTAACCGTGATGCCTGTGACTTGGCTAGGCCCGAGCCAACGTCACACCGGCCTTCTCTAAACTTGTTTGAATGCTTTTTAGTGAGTTTGAATGGATTCACAGTGGTTCGCTATGAAAACGATAAAAAACGACAATGAGCAATGTAAAAACGACAGAAAACGGCACTTAACCAACGCTTGCTTGTTTGAAAGAACTCATTTCATTCATAAGAAAGCTTGTACCAAGTATTTACAATATGTATTGGTGAGGGGGAACACCAATGATTACAACCAACTTCGTTTGCTTCTTCCCGATATCGTTTTTGTACACCCCCTATAATAGACGTGGTAAACTTTTTCCATGTTCTAGCAGTAGATACCGTTTTTCCGATGAGGTGGGAAAAGTTTGCCGATTTTCTAGAGATCAAAGTACATGGAATCTACCTATGAAAATTTACATGCATGGCCTTCAAGGCTTTAGGAAAAATACAAAAATATAACAAAAGACTAACTAAGTATTTATATAAGAAAATGGAGGGGCCAACGGTTCTGGCCGTTGGCTCGTGCTGGGCCCCCGCACGGCACGGGCCGGTACTGGGCGTGCGGCATTGTCGGGAGCTGGTGCACGAGCATGCGGCACGGTCTGACGCTGGGCACGCGGGCTTGCGGCATGGTCTCGGCACGATCTGGCGCGGGCACGGCACGACTGTCTGGCGCTGGCGCTGGGCACGGGCGCGGCACGGTCTTGTGCTGGCGTTAGGCACTGGCACGGGTGTTCGGCACTTGGCATGGCCCTTTGGGAGGGCCGTCGGTTTTGGGACGTTCGGGTGTCTTCCAGCTTAGCTGGGCACTCCGTGGCACGAGCACAAACGTTCCTAGGGATACTCAACCCGACCATAGACGGTGGCCAAATACGCTTAGGAATGTTTAGTCCTTACGGTTTCCTAGACAAGTCCAAAAACATACGAGCGCTCCATCTCCACCTTGGATGTTAAGATTGGGCGTGGACAAGGTCATGCCCATGTGAACGGCCCGTCACACCCGTCACAGGTCGGCCTATCACAGGTCGGCCTGTCACATGCCCAAGAGACTAAGCTAAAGATAGCAACCATATCCGCCAATCAATAATAGCGTCACTCAACAACAAATCATAGCTCACCGTTACCTTCCAGTCCAATTTCCACAGCCGCCTGTCCCCGTAAAACCCAATCAAACGCCTTCTCGCGGACTCCTTTCCTCCTCTCTTCTTCTCTGAGGAGCCAAGACTCGGTTTTTCAGCAATGGATGGTGGCGTGTCAACCTATCCGCCACCCCTAGAGGCCTATCAAAATGACCTTCTCCGTCGCCGCAACAACTCCATTTCCCAGTCGGCAGTCGTTCCCGCCAGTGTCAGCCTCCACCAGCGGCCATCGTCCTACACCTCTTCCGGTACGTCTTCATCTTCAGCGTCCACCTCTACGTCGTCATCGTCAGCATCATCAGGCGACTTCGACCTGATACAGATCAAGCCCGCGTCTTACACTTCTCTGAGGGACCTGTTGCCCTCCTCGGCTGTCAACTCTCCTAAACCCAAGTCTCCCGCTCAGAATCAATCTCAGTCAGGTTCAGAAATCTCCATCAGGAACCGCCTAGTCAAGCAGGCCGCCTGGGCCTACCTCCAGCCCATGTCAACATCACCGGACTCCTCTGGCCGGAACTTCGTCCACCGCCTGTGGAACCAGTTCACCAGCAAGAACCCAGTAGCTGTACTCTTCCGCTTCTTCGATCTCCATGTCTTTGGAAGACTTAAACGCGCCTTTGATTGGCTCTTCCGTGCCGCTAGGGTCCGAAGCTCCAGATAGCAACGGTTACAACTAGTCAAAGCACTTTCAAATCACATCAGCAAAAGAATTGCAGAATTCAATTTATGGTATGAATCCTCTCTAAGCAATTTTGGGGCGCATTTGCTGATATGATTGATTGTGCCATTTATAGATAACATCCAATAATGGCAATACGAGGTCGAAATTTTAATATAAATTTGATTAATCAAGACTAATAATTTTTAAAAATTATATTATATACAATACAATTTATATAATATAATTTTTTAAAATTGTGATTTGAATAAATTTGATCTATGTAAGAATATCCCATCATGAAGGCTACCAAATAGCCATGCTTTTTTCTTTCAAGATATCTTTCACTATTGCATAAAGAAAACGCCTTCGAGACCTCTTAGTCTACAAAGTCTTTACCTTTCCCAATATCCATGCATTATGAATTAATTATGTGCTTTTAGAACATACTAGACATATCATATAGGTTAGAAAAAAAGTATTTATCATATGAAATATAATATAAATATCACGTTATTATTTAAATTTTACTTTTGATATAATTTATATTGCAATTTTTAATTTGTTTCATTTACAAGAATTGAATTAAGATAAATTTGTTTAAATATGATTAAAAAAATTATTATGTCTTGTCACTTAAGGTCGATAAGAAGAATATGATATGTTATGAGTAAATAACAGTTTTGAAAAAATAAAAAGCTTAGTAAGTCATGGCTTTAGTGCCATTGGATGCTGCAATGGCAAGGTTGTGAGCACGAGTTTTCTAATATTAAATTTCTCTTAAATCATACGTCTCTTAACTAATTTTATTATATATTCAATAAGATTATTTTCTTCTTTTATTAATGTATAAAGAATCAAAATTAAGTCCCTAAGTCCTTAGTGAAATGTATTTCTTATTAATCAAGTTCAAACGATGCCATCACATTCCTGCGATGGTCTCCTCAGCCCCGATATGGTCCTTAAATAAAAGGGATCAAGGCGAAGAGTATCACCGCACTTTTTGGGAGAAGGTTTTCTTACTAATCGAGTCAACCCATATCATCACCTTTTTGCCGTAATTGGTCCCTAGACGAAATGGACAAGCATGTTAAGTCTCCATCAAACCAAAGACACGTGCAAAGGAAAAACTCACTGAACTTGGCTACCTTAGCTAGCCTACTTGGCTGAACTCAGCCCAGTGCTGAAATTGGCTTAGTTTCTAGAAGGAGTAATTCTGTTAGGCCTCAGCCAAGTGCTGAAACTAAGTGATTGACTTAGTTTCTAGAAGTTGGAGAATGGAGTAATTCTGTCATGCCTTACTTTAGGCTGACTTTCTGTCCATTCCGCCTATAAATACATACACTTTGCCCATCAGTTTCTTTATTCCCTTGCCGAGCAGAACATGAAATTCCTCTGGGCTTTACCAGTTGTGTTCTTCTCTTTCTTATGGCTCGCCAATGTGGAAGATTCCCATGAGGTCTTCCTGGCTTATCAATCTGTATCACCCATCAAACTACTGAAGCAAGAACACAGAACTGGCTACCATTTTCAACCTAAGAAGAATTGGATTAACGGTACCCTCTTCTCTCTCAATCTTGCTTTGATCACTTTCCTTCAGCTAAACAACGGCGACCGTGTATGCATTCTTCTTTTGGTTCTCTCTGCATACTCTGCTTTTCTTTTTTCGCATCAAGATCAAGATCAGTCTTTCTCATAATTCATGTTCTTGAAGGTCTCATCAGAACTTTTCTTTTTTATTTATTTTGGAGCAAGAAGGAATTCCCCGGAAATTATATAGCATTTTTCCTTTTCTCTTTTGAAAATTGAAGAAAATTTTCGGAAAGAAATATTTGAAGGTTTGAACGTGAACTTTCTAATTTTTACTACGCAAATATTCAATTAGAGTAGATATGCATAGATAGATATAGAAACTGCAGGATCTTTGAATTATGCATGCATGTTACTAATTCCGGTGAAGAGGATATTCATGTCCTAGAGTGTGAGAGATTACGATGACATATTTTAACCTGTGCTTACCATTAATCTTCATGTCTCTTCTAATTGGCAGTCGTATGAGTAGATACCTACATATTGAATTATTCCATATAAACTAGTTAGTCTAATAGATTATATTTTGTTAGTTTTGATAGTTCTCCCCTTATAAAAAAAACCCTTTTGATGAAATTAAAAATAAATATTTCAAATAGTAGCACTAAATGTCTAATAGATAAATTATAGATAGCATCAATGTCAACATCACTATTTACCTCCCCTCCAGAACCGAGCAAATTTTATGACATTGTCTTTGTGATTCTATTTGTACTACTACTTATAGAACTTGTCTTACCTCAGGTGTCTTGAGTATTACTTTTTGGTCAATTTGAACTTGATGAACACTTTGCACCGCTTTTCACCAATATTAATATTTGTAATTTAATTGAGAGGGGAAAGAAGAGATTAGAGAGAGAAAACTAAGATCAGGTCGAAATGAATTTTATACTTTGTATTTAATAAAATAAGATATAATAATTTAAGAAAGACGCACTTTGGAGGGTTTTTCCCCTACAAATCTCATTGAACCAATATAGCTATATATACCTTGAGAAATATCGCTAATGATCTCCATTTCTTTTTCTCTTATTGAATCTGGGGGATGCTGAAAATCAACAAAGAACAGATCCAAATGGTGAGCTATTTCTCTTCTCATTCTTGTTGCTAAGGGCTATGATGATTTTATCCATTCTTTATTTTTGTTTATTTATTTATTGTTTTGTGGTGATAATAGCGCCATTATATTACAATGGAATTTACCATCTTTTCTACCAGTACAATCCGAAAGGGGATGTCTGGGGCAACATCATTTGGGCCCATTCGGTATCCAAAGACTTGATCAATTGGATAGCATTAGAGCCTGCTTTGTATCCCTCAACGTCCTTTGATAGGTATGGCTGCTGGTCTGGGTCAGCTACAATTCTTCCGGGCAACAAACCCATTATACTGTACACAGGAGTTATAGATGACAGCATGTCAGTGGTCCAAAACTATGCAATCCCAGTCGATCTCTCTGACCCATATCTTCGTCAGTGGATCAAGCCTAATGATAACCCATTCTTGGTGGCTGATGTGGGTGTAAACAAGACTGCTTTTCGTGACCCAACAACAGCGTGGATGGGCCGAGATGGCAGGAGGAAGATGAGAGGAATTGCACACTTGTACAGAAGCAGGGATTTCAAGAAATGGACCAAGGCAAAGCATCCCTTGCATTCTACTGCAAATACTGGGAATTGGGAGTGCCCTGATTTCTTCCCGGTATCAATGGAACAACCAAGAAGAGGAATGGATGTTTCGGCCACGGGAAAAAATATAAAGCATGTCTTGAAGGTCAGCCTAGATGGTACAAGATATGATTACTATACTATTGGCACGTACTACACTCAGAAAGATAGATATATTCCTGATAAAATAATGATTGACGGTTGGAGAGGGTTAAGATATGACTATGGCAATTTCTATGCTTCCAAGAGTTTCTTTGACCCCCGAATAGAAGGATTGTTTGGGCATGGGCTAATGAATCTGACACCACATATGATGATGTCCGAAAGGGGTGGGCAGGAATCCAGGTATCTATCATATACAATTAGGTTAATGATTGAATTTATAGTGTTTTTTATTCTTTTGATTTATAATTTTTTTTAAAAATTTTGGGGATTGTTTTTAGACGATCCCACGAACACTTTGGCTTGATCCCAGTGGAAAGCAATTGTTGCTGTGGCCTATAAAAGAACTAGAAACTCTCAGAGGGAAAAAGGTCAGCTTGAACAATAAGAGGCTCAAGAAGGGGGGGCAAATTGAGGTCAAAGGGATTAAAGCTGCACAGGTTCGTTTAATTAGTGAACAATTCATTACTGAATTGTTTCTAATGTCACTGATTAAGCTATTCATTTAATCTAGGCTTTGATCAATATATGTTCATGCATATGCAGGCAGATGTGGAGGTGACTTTCTCGTTTCCTAATTTGAAGAAAGCAGAAGCATTCGATCCCAGATGGGCTCACATGGATGCACAAGAGCTCTGCGGCATGAAAGGCTCCACCGTTCAAGGCGGACTGGGACCATTTGGTCTTCTAACTTTGGCTTCTAAACACCAAGAAGAATACACCCCCGTTTTCTTTAGGGTTTTCAAGGCTAAAGACAGCCGACATGTCGTTCTCATGTGCTCTGACGCCTCGAGGTTAGTACTGCGTGCCCAAAATGAACCCAATATTTTACATCTTCCTGCTTGAATTTGTGAATTGCTCGATCGCTAGTCTTATTTCGTGCATATTTTTGCAGTTCATCCCTAAAGAAAGGATTGTATAGGCCATCGTTTGCAGGCTTTCTGGACGTAGATTTAAACAAGAAGAAGCTTTCTCTCAGAAGTTTGGTATAATTCCTCTCTCAGTCACATCATTTCCCTGTATTTTTCTTCGCTTTGGAAGACACCAGTAATGAACCACGACTTGGTTACGTGCTTCTTTCTTCACCTGGTAGATTGATCATTCTGTGGTGGAAAGCTTTGGAGAGGGAGGAAAGGTGTGCATAACATCAAGGGTTTATCCACTTTTAGCAATATATGACAAAGCTCATCTGTATGTATTCAACAACGGTTCTGAGGCCATCACAGTAGAGACTTTGGATGCTTGGAGCATGAATCAACCTCAAATGAACTAACGAGCTGGGCAACAGATTGAAAAAGACGATTCAATGGCTTCCATAATTACCAGAAGATTGGACTTATTTGCATGCAAAGAGAGGAGAATAAAATTTTGAATTCAGAGTTAACTTCAATAGATTGGGATGAAGTTTTAGGTTTTGTCAATTTGAAACTGAAATATTGCATCCAATTGTTATTGGCAAGACACGAAAATAACCAAAATGAGAAAAGTCTTTCCAGAAACATCAATTTTATTCTTTTTATATTTAAATTTTTTTCCACACAAAGAATAAAAATTTGAATCGAATTCTAAATCTATAATTAGGTAAAAGATACCCTCAACTATCTCATATACCGCCCATGACATCATTTTAAGTAAATATTAGACTATATATATATACATATATATATATATATAGATTAGTGAGTTTTAAAAATCGTTATAATTTTATTTACAAGATTATGCACGCCATTCGAAAGGACATTATTTTACTAAAAAAATTATAAATTTGTATAATTTATCTTAAACCGTCTAATCTTCTTTTCTTTCAATTATTACTGCATACTTAGGTGGTGCCATATTCGGAATGTATAATGACGTGTGAAAAATTTCAATGTATACGAGAATATTCAACCTATACAATGTAATTGAAGTGGGGGGAAAAAATTGGATGATGGAGGGTGATTTGAAGATTATTCTTCCCAAAAATGAAACTCTACCAGTCTTTTGGAGGTTGATAATTCTATTTTTCTCTACCAATATTTTGATTTTTCTCTGCCAATATTTTGAAAATTGTAAATTACTTTTACTCAATTTTCCAGCTATAAAGGACAGATAATAAACCAAATTACCGGCACAAAATTTAGAAATCACTGTAAATCCAATCATATTTTGTTAAGCTCGTGGATTCCTTGTAAATTTTTAAACTACAATTTTGATTGACCCGAAAACATCTAGATTCTAATAATATATTTAGTTGGGATGAAAAAAAAAGAAGAAGAAGAAGAAAAGGAAAGGGAATATTAATTTGAAGGTAAATATATGATTTATGTCTGTTTGATTTGGAAAAAAAGTTTGAGGAAAGTCAATTAACTTCACTCCACATGAAAAAAAAAAAGGGGGGGGGGTGTCATTCCAATTAACTTCACTTCCTTGAGCTAACATATTTTTCTTAACTGAAATGATGTCAACAAAGATGGTGCTGATCTTGGTGCCTCACTGGACTATGGTGGAGGAATTGTTAAGATACAGAAGCTGAATGAAGTTCAAAGTAAGTTGAAGCAGAATGCAGCACCGCCACGGCATTGGAATCTGGATAGTTAGATTAGTTTGTCCAGCTGGATAGTTAGTTTGTCCAGTTGGCATATAGTTACTCCATTGTATTTATCCAGTAAATTTGATATTGTTTTGAGTCCATTTTTTTGTATATATATACCGTATGTACATATCTGAAATAGAATAAAAATCAGTAATTTTCCAAATTCTTCTTTTGTTCTACATACTCTTTCTTCTTTACTTGCTGTGAATTGTGTTGAGTAATTTCTTCATGGTATCAGAGCCTACAATTGCATCTGAGATAATGAGTAGATCAAATTGATTACCAGGTGTTTGAGAGAATGATTAAATGTGCTCGATTCACCTAATTTGATTGGTTTATCTTGTTCGGTGATCACTTGTGTTCAACTTATCTGATTCATTGATTGATTCCATGGCAAATCCAGAAATATCATTCTCTAGTCCATTTTATCTTCATCCAAGTGAAAGTCCATCTTTAGTCTTGGTTCAACCGGCTCTAACTGAGAAAACTACCATCAGTGGTGTAGAACCATGAGAATGGTCCTAATTTCAAAGAACAAGCTTAGCTTTATCAGTGGATTAATCAAAGCACCTGATCAGGGAGATCAAACTTATGAAGCATGGGAAATGTGCAATAATATGGTTCTGTCATGGATCTTGAATGCTGTATCACCTTCAATTGCTCAGAGTGTGATCTGGATTAATACAGCTTATGAGGTTTGGACAGATCTTTGTGAACGGTTTTCTCAAGGGGATTTCTTTAGGATTTCTGATTTACAGGAAGATATATACAATCTGAAACAAGGCACATCCACAGTGAATGAATATTACACAAATCTGAGGATCCTTTGGGAGGAATTGTTGAATTTAAGGCCACTTCCTACCTACAAATGCGAGCCACGATGTAATTATCCTGCACTTCCAGCAATCAAAGTGACTAATGATGCATATTTTGTTATTCGATTCATAAAAGGCCTTAAAAAAGAGTATAATGGAATTAAATCACAGGTACTTTTAACTCAGCCTTGTCCCAACATAAATCAAGCTTTTTCTATAGTTTCTACACATGAAAGATCAGTGAATTACAGTTCCACACATTCTGATAATCCTCAAGTATTTGTTGCTAAAAATGTTATGGTTGACCAAGCTGCTAGGATGTTTAATGGAAATCCGAATGACAGAGCTATGAACATGCAGTCAGGAATGTTCAATAGAAATACCAGTGGAAGGAACATGGTTGTTTCTAATAATCTTGTGAATCAGACTTTTAAAAGGTTTAATACATAGAATAAACGAGTGTTGCATTGTGTTTTCTGTGGAATGCAAGGACATACTATAGATAGATGCTACAAGAAACATGGATTTCCTGTTGGATATAAGGCCAAAACTAACAGAAATTTGAGTGGAGTTATGCATCAAGCAAATGCTGTGGTTGACATAAACACTATTGGGAATCAAATTAAGGAGAATGTTCAAATTGGTTCTACCACTGCCGGTAATCAAGTTGTAAGCCTTCAGAATCACTCTACTGATTTAGTGGCTTCAAATTATGTTACACAAGAATAGTACCAGTACTTGTTAAATCTGATTCAGTCTCATCATATTACACCTCATAACACTACCAACACTTCCACTCCATCAGTTAATCAAGCTACCACATTAACAGCTGATTTCTCAGCTTCTTCTTAATCAGCTCAATGCACAGGTACTTCGTTTTCCAGTTGGATTTTAGACTCAGTTTTTTACTACTTCTTATCCTGTAGAATCTGTTTCTGTTAAGTTGCCCACAGGAAATATGGTTAAAGTCACACACATAGGCACAGTACAATTGACACCTTTTATTCTCTCTATAATGTTCTTTTAGTCCCTATGTTCTCCTACAATTTGATATCATTACGCAAGCTTATTCAGCAACTCAATTGTGCTGTCATATTCAAACAAAATTCTTGCTTTCTTCAGGATCCTCATCATGGACAGATGATTGGATCAGCTAGAGAATCTTCGGGACTATACTACTTTGATTTTTCTCAATCAACTGTCCATTCATCAGCAGCCTGTGTTCTTTACAATGACAGCCTTAATGATCCATCTTTACTCTGGCATTTTAGATTAGGACATCTTTCTTCTAAAAGCCTTTCAGAGATACATAAAATAAATACTCATGTTACTTTGCCATCTTCTGATGTATTCTGCTCTATATGTCCTCTTGCAAAACAGCACAGGCTGTCTTTTCCTTTACATGTTGGTGTATCCAATTCTATTTTTGATTTAATTCATGTTAACATTTGGGGCCCATTTAATACTGTTACCATTTCTGATCATAAATACTTTCTTACTATAGTAGATGATTACAATAGGTTTACTTGGGTCTTTTTGATGAAACAAAAATTTGAAGTGAGTTCTTTGCTTCCAACCTTTATCATTTATGTTAACACACAGTTTGATAAAAGAGTTAAAATTTTGAGATCAGATAATGGTTTTGAATTTCAACTTAAAGATTTTTATCAATCAAAAGGAATAATACATCAAACATCCTGTCCTTATACTCCTGAACACAATGGGATAGCTGAAAGAAAGCATCAACACATTCTTAATGTGGCAAGAGCTCTTAGATTTCAGTCACAAGTGGCTTTGGTTTATTGGGGATATTGTGTACAACATGCAGCCTATTTGATCAATCTTACTCCTTCATCTATCTTGAAAGGAAAAACTCCTTTTGAATGTTTATATCAAAAGCCTCCTGATTACAATTCTCTTAGAGTCTTTGGCAGTTTAGTCTATGCTTGTACTTTGATTCCTCATAGACACAAATTTGACTCTAGGAGCAGGCCTTGTGTTCTTTTAGGTAATTCTCACACCACAAAAGGATACATTTTACTTGATTTCTTTTCCAAAGAAATATTCATTTCTAGAAATGTGTCATTTCTAGAATTACATATTCCTTTTCTCAATCCTCCTACTAAATCTACCTCTTCTTCATTTTTACCTATCTTACCAGTTCCTTTTTCTTCCTCCCTACCTAATTCCACTACTACTGATCTGGCTACCATCTCTTCCCCTAATCTTCCTTCATCATCTCCCCCATTGCACAGGTCTACTCGCACATCTACACCACCTGCATATCTTTCTGATTATGTTTGTTCCCATGTTCATACACACATCAGTCCTCATATTCTTCCTTCCCTTGATTTTTCTTCAATTTTTGTGAGTAACTCTTCTATTCATGTTGAACCTAAATACTATTTTGAAGTTGTGCAATCAGCAGAGTGGTGTAAGGCTATGCAATCTGAGATTTCAGCTCTAGAAGCTAACCATACTTGGCATTTGGTTCCTTTGTCCCCTGGCAAAACGGCTATTGGTTGCAAATGGGTGTATAAAGTTAAATATAAGGCAGATGGTTCTATAGATCAATATAAAGCCCGACTAGTTGCCAAAGGTTATAATCAACAAGAAGACATTGATTTCTTAGACACTTTTGCTCATGTTGCTAAGATCACTATTATTCGATGTATGCTTGCTCTTACTGCCATTCATCAGTGGCATCTACATCAGCTTGATATTAATAATGCCTTCATTCATGGAGATTTGTCTGATGAAGTGTATATGGTTTTACCACCTGGTTTTTTTTCATCCAATCCTAATTTGGTTTGCAAATTAGATAAGTCTTTATATGGCCTTAAACAGGCCATCCGTCAATGGAATGCTACACTCACCACTTATCTGCTTTCTCTTAGCTTTGTTCAATCTAAAAGTGATTACAGTCTCTTTTTTAAACATCAATCTGGCTTATTCATTGCACTTCTAGTATATATGGATGATGTCCTTGTAATGAGCAATCAATTGGAGGTTGTTACTGATATTAAAGCAAAGCTTCATACTGCGTTTCAGATCAACGATTTAGGTGAGCTTCATTATTTTTTGGGCCTTGAGGTACACAAAAATTCTGATGGCATTTCCTTATCACAACACAAGTATATTCTTGATTTATTGACTACTCATGGCTATCTTGATTGTAAGCCAGTACAAACACCTTCGGATTGCAAGCAAAAGTACTATTCTAGTGATTCTGAACCTTTCCCTGATGCTTCTCTCTATCGCAGCATTATTGGTAGACTTTTATATCTTACTCACACAAGACCTGACATTTCATTTACTGTTCAATAGCTTAGTTAGTTTTTGGGGGCTCCTACTGTGTGCAGGGTGTTTACAGACTTCTTCGCTATCTTAAGGGTTCTATTTCTTCTGGCTTGTTTTTTCCTACTGATAATACACTCCAGCTACAGCTTTATGCTGATTCTGACTGGGCAGGATGCCTTGATACTAGAAGATCTGTTATTGGCTTTTGTGTGTACCTTAGGGAAGCTCTCATATCCTGGGAATCTAAGAAGCAAACTGTTGTTTCTCGAAGTTCTGCTGAAGCTGAATACCGTGCTTTAGTTCAAGCTACTTGTGAATTACAATGGCTTCTCCAATTGTTTAAAGAACTTCATTTTGTCTGCCCCTTACCAGTTCCTCTCTTTTGTGACAACAGAAGTGCTATTTCTTTAGTTGAAAACCCAGTTTTCCACGAACGCACTAAACACATTGAGATTGATTGTCATTTTCTTCGTGATCAATTTCAATCCGGATGTATCAAACCTCTTCCGGTTTCCTCTTCAGTACAGTTAGCTGATATTTTTACTAAGTCTCTCTCTCCTGCCTCTTTTCACCTTCTTTTATCTCATCTTGGTGTTATGTCTCCATCCGGCTTGCGGGGGGATGTTAAGATACAGAAGCTGAATGAAGTTCAAAGTAAGCTGAAGCAGAATGAAGCACAGCCACGGCATTGGAATCCTGGATAGTTAGATTAGTTTGTCAAGCTGGATAGTTAGCTTGTCCAGTTGGCATATAGTTACTCCATTGTATTTATCCAACAAATTTTATATTGTTTTGAGTCCATTTTTCTATATATATATATTGTATGTACATATCTGAAATAGAATAAAAATCAGTAATTTTCTAGATTCTTCTTTTGTTCTACATTCTTTTTCTTCTTTGCTTGCTGTGAACACTCTTTCTTCTTCTTTGCTTGCGGTGAATTGTGTTGAGTAATTTCTTCAGGATTGATGAAAATTCTCCCTTCAGATGTTGATGTAAGTGTTGCTACTGGCTTAGTATCTCCATATGATCGAAGATTCCCATTTTCCAAATGGGGTCAATGGGAAAGCAAACTTCTGTGATTCATTTGTATTTCCCCTTCTATCTACTGACTTTTGCTGTAAGCGCTTATGTTCACTTGGTTAGTCCAGGCAGTTTAATGGTAATCTTTCTAGCCAGATGCATGGTATGCTGTTGACCGCTTGCTAGAAGTTTAAACAAATTAGTGATGTTGCAACGTGGCACCCTTGGTAATTATAGCCCTGCAAAAATATGATTTGCATCTGGTGCTTTTTTTTTTCTCCCCAGAATGATGCCGATTACTGGCTTCTCTCAGATTCAGGTGTGAGCATCACAGACATGTGGAAGTCAGATGGTATTCCTCTTAGTTGAAACATTTTCTGTGTTTTTCCCCTGAATTTAGATGCTTGATTTTCTGATTTCAAATGCAGCTGGTGTTGAATGGGATGGAGTGAATATGTTTCCTAGGGAGTTTGGAATGGCTGATATTGATATCCCATGGCCACAGACACCGCCATCTAGTGTTGCCAACGTGTCTTATCCCCCTGGGAATGTGCCTTCAAGGTGATCTAGTTTAATTTTCTGAGCTGCATTTCCAAACGCAGGTCTACTTCATAGACTTCTAGTCTCCACAAGCAGCTTTTGCTGTGGGTGATATAATCTTAAAGTTACTCCAAAATATACTGATGCATTGCCGTGGGACCCAAAGAAGACGGGATTTTGTAAATTCCGAGATGAGGGCTTCAGTTGTACAGTTATATGTGTAGCCCTGTCATTTAGAGGCCAGTAAAATTTTTGCAATTCCATTCTTCTACTCGACATTTGAAACAGGACGAGATCATTTATATGAGGTATTGTGTTAAAGAGTTGAATCCATCAATTAATGGATATAATTATTTATTTTAGTAATTATGATTAGATTAAGAGTACAGTTATATTCTTTTAATGGAGTGGAACGTAATTAATAAATTATTTTTATTGATAAAATAATTTATTAGAGCTTAGTCTAATTGTATCCGGTTAGGTCCCTTCAGTGACTCCTAATTATGGGATAATAATAAATTATAATTCATTTATAATTTATTAATAAAAATTACAGAAAACAAAAAATCGTATTTTAGATAGAATAGGATAAGTGGAAATAATTGTATTCAACTATACTTTTCTTATTCTATCAGGATTTGTATTTTGAGATAGAGTTCAATATACATATTGAGATATAACTCTATTTCAGAGATACATGAGAAACATCGTTGTTCTTTAAGTTTTTCTCTCAATTTTTGTGTGAGTCCACCCTCAACAAAGAGAGAAACAAAATACTATTAGCAATTTTCTGGTCCAAGGAGAATACATTGAAGAAGGTTTGGGGGTTTGGAGAATTATCAAAAGGCCAATGACTTCGAGAATCGTATTGGTGGAGACAATATCTACAAATGTATGATTCGTTTCACGTATTCTCGAGATTTAATTTGGTTCACACATAAGCATATTGATCCTATTAACTAACAATTAGTATCAGAGACTGGTTTTGATATGTATTTATGTGTTAAGATTAAATTTTTTAGGTATATATTTAATTGAGCGGTGTAGGAATAATGCATTAATATTCATGGTGAATGATTTGATTAATTTTGTTCAAAAATAATTTTATGGCCATAGTTTTTTATTCGGTGAATATGTATAAGTATTATCGAGTCTGGTAATAAAAGAGGTGGATTACGTCTCCATGTTTTCCTTTTGATTTATTTTATTTTTATGTTATATAAAAAATAATTGAATGTAATCCTACTGAAGCTCGCGAAAACGAAGAAGGCGCAGGAGCAATTGGCGGAAAATTGTGCACTGCTGGGTTGTGAGGAATTAATTTCGTCAACAGATTGTGCATGTTCGTGGATTTTCAATTTGGTCAACAATTGTGCAGCCAATTTCGTTGGTCAACAATTGTGCAGTTGTGCACCATGTCTGTTGGTACTGGGCTGACCCATTATTGGGTCAGCAGATCCAGTAGCCAAATGGCTAGCCCAGTGACTGGGCTGGCCATTGGGCCTGGGCAGACGCTGGGCTGGCCCGTAAGAGCTAGCAGATCCAGCAAATTCCTTCTTTAATTAAAAAAAAAAAAAAAGGAAGGAAGTGGCAAAGGTGGGATTTGATTTCAAGACCACCAATATGAAAGCATGGTATTCTATCCAGCATTCCGCAAGAAAGCTTGTGTTATTACTTTGCTTCAGCAAATTGAAATTGCAAAAGATTGAAGAATTAGCTATATTGTTAGCTAATTATTATTTTTAATTGTAATTTTGTAATTTTATTTTTGAGTCTAGGTTGGCCATAAAATTATTTTTATAGTTTTTACTATTTAATTTTGATTGAATTATGCATTATTCATGTTAACATGCTATATGATTTGTATTAACACCGCTCTATGTACTATTTAGTTATGCATAAATAAATTAATATTTTTTTTATTTTTTTTAAAAAAAGTGTGAAATGGTTAATTTTAATTAACCTTTGGCCTCCCCTATAAGCCCATTAGTAAAATTGAAATTTGCTTCGTGCCATTTTAAATGGTCTCCCTATAGGAAGGTTACGTTTTATTGGTTACTAGATTAGGCATCAAAACTTTAATTATTATTATTATTATTATTATTATTATTATTATTATTATTATTAAGTTTAATTCATTCATAATTAGCATACAGGTGATGTGATTGGATTGGAAACTTTATATTAAAAATAATAATAATAAATTTTGAATATAGGGGTTACACTTAAATTAAAGACATTATAAGGATTTCCTATAGAATATCCAAATAATATTTATGATGGCCAAAATATTAATAACACTAAAATTAATATTGCGATTAGATGCAAGATATATTAATTTTAGTGGGATGATCCAGGTCTAACTATAAGTTATATTGTTATCTCCTATAGAGGTGCATATTATTTTGGGGTTTTAGGTTGTGGATCTTGACCTAACTATAAGTTACATTGTTATCTCCTATAGAAGTACATGTTACTGTAGAGTTTTAGGTTGTTATATTTTGATAGTAGTTTCTATTACTACTTAAAATATTATCATATTGATCATGCATCATGCCATTTTATATTGATCATGCATCATGATATGATAAATGGCTCATATGTTTTATTTTATTTAATTTCAGAAAAATGACTTCCAACACTTTATCCCAAATTTTAACAAAGAACCAACTGGTTGGAGAAAATTTTATTGATTGGAAAAGGAACCTCATAATTATACTCACTACTGAGAAGCTCAAATATGTGCTAACTGAACCGTATCCTACTAAGCCTACTGAACAGTCCACGTGCGAACAAAAGGAGGCTTATGATAAGTGGTTGAGTTCTGATGAGATGGCTCGCTGCTACATTTTGGGATCTATCTCAAATGTGTTGCAACAGAAACATAAGAACATGACAACTGTTGTAGACATCATGAGAAGCCTTCAGCAAATGTTTGAGCACAAAGGACGTCAGGCCCGTCAAGCAGCAATGAGGTGAATAATGAATATGCACATGAAACCTGGAACGCCCGTGAAGGATCATATGTTAGAATTGATCGCTCAGTTTAACGTGGCAGAGGTCTTAGGGGCTGAAATTAAGCCTGAGACTCGGGTTGACATGGCTCTAGAAACTCTCCCAGAGATGTTTTCACAGTTCAAAGTTAATTATAACATGAACAAAATGGAGATGTCTCTTACAGAGTTAATGAAGGAGCTTGAGAGCGCCGAGGCAACTCTAAAAGTGGGAAGTGGCAACGCTCTTGTTCTATCTCATGCTGGATCTTCCTCTTCCAAGCCTAAGGGCAAAGGAGGGAATAAGAGGAAGCAGAATAAAAATAATAAAGGGCCTAAGCAGTAGATTAAAAAAGCAAGAGTGGATGAAAAGCCCAAAGGCAAATATTTTCACTGCAAGCAAAAGGGACATTGGAAGTCACAGTGCCCAAATTACTTAGCTAAACGCAAGCAAGGTACTGGTGAGTTATCCTACATTGAAACTTGTTTAGTGGTTGATTCTATAAATACTTGGATAGTAGATTCTGCAGTCACTAATCATATTTGCAATTCATTGCAGGGGTTCCAAGTAACCAGACATCTCAATGAAGGAGAGCGTACTCTGAGGGTTGGCACATGATCAGTGATATCTGCAAGAGTTGTTGGAGATGTTTATCTTTATTTTGATAATAAACATTTGGTTTTGAAAGATTGTTATTATGTTCCCGACATTTATCGAAATTTGATTTCTGTTTCTTTGCTATTCAAACAAAAATATTCTGTTAAATTTTATGAAATTTCAGTAGAGATATTTTTGAATAACTCTTTGATATGTCGTGGATATTTAAATAACGATCTGTATGTTTTGAAACCTACCAACAGTTCATTATATCATACTGAAACTAATAAACGCATTAAGTTATTTTCTACTAATGAGACTCTCTTATGGCATCTTAGACTTGGTCATATTAATCTAAATAGGATTCAAAGACTTGTAAAAGAAGGTCCTTCAAGTGACTTAAAGGTAGAACCTTTTCAAGTTTGCAAATCTTGTTTGGAAGGTAAAATGACCAAAAGATCATTTCTTTCCAAAGGAAATAGAGTAAAAGAAGTCTTAGAATTAGTTCACTCTGATGTATGTGGACCAATTAGTGTCCAAGCTAGAGGTGGGTATGAGTATTTCATTACTTTTACGGATGATTACTCAAGATATGGATATGTTTACCTAATGACTCATAAGTCTGATGCCTTAGAAAAATTCAAAGAATTTAAGGCTGAGACTGAGAAGCAGTTAGGAAAGAACATTAAGACACTTCGATCAGATCGAGGTGGAGAATATCTATCCCATGACTTTAGATCTTGCTTGTCAGAAAATGGGATTTTATCCCAACTAAGTGCACCTGGCACTCCTCAACAAAATGGAGTGGCGGAAAGGAGAAACAGGATCTTGTTAGACATGGTCAGAACAATGCTAGGCTTCTCTACACTTAGTACATCCTTTTAAGGGTATACTATACAAACTGCAACATATATATTAAATATGGTTCCATCAAAGTCTGTCCCTAAGACTCCATTGGAATTGTGGAATGGGCGGAAGTCTAATTTGACATACATCCGGATTTGGGGTTGTCCTGCATATGTGCTAAAAGGAAAGATGGATAAGATGGAATCACGATCAAATTTATGTTTGTTTGTTGGGTATTCAAAAGGAATAAGGGGATACTACTTTTATAGTCCTCAAGATAAGAAAATATTTGTAAGTACAAATGCAATTTTCTTATAGGACAAGTACATAGAAGAACGAGGATCTAAGAGTATGGTTATTTTGGAAGAAACCAAGGGAGATAATCCCAAGCAAATGGTCATTGAAACCCATACTCAAGATTCACGTGGAGGATTCGTATCTATGCCACTTAACATACCAGATTCCAGTGGGAGAGAAATAGATGTTACACCTTCTATACCCACTGGCTCTTCGGTACATAGAGTGGAAGAACCTCCTGCCCCTGTTCAAAATCTAGTCGTTGAGGAATCAGCAGATCTAGTTCCAGTCAACGAGGAGGAGGAAAGTCCAATCATCCAAGAACCTCCACAGCTTAGACATAGTGGGAGAGTCATTCGACATCCCTCTAGATACTTACTCTATGGAGAAGCTTTTCAAGCAGTTTCTTTTGAGAAAGAAGAAGATCCCGCCACGTATAAAGAAGCTGTAGAGGATATAGACGCAGACCATTGGAATAGTATAATGGATTCAGAAATGAAATCCATGTACACTAACTCCATCTGGGATCTTGTAGACCTGCCTAATGGGGTAAAACCTATTGGATGCAAATGGATCTACAAAAGAATGAGAGAAGTAGACGGGAAAGTGGAAACTTTCAAAGTTAGATTGGTTGCTAAGGGTTATATCCAACGAGAAGGTATTGACTATGAGGAAACCTTCTCGCCTGTGGCCTTGCTAAAATCTATAAGAATCCTCCTATCCATTGCAGCTCACTTCGACTATGAAGTATGGCAAATGGACGTCAAGACAGCTTTCCTTAATGGAAATCTTGAAGAATGTATCTACATGGTACAACCAGATGGTTTTATCCAAGAAGGTCAAGAACAAAAAGTTTGTAAGTTGAATAGGTTCATATATGGGCTTAAACAAGTGTCTAGATCTTGGAATATCATATTTGATCAAGCCATTAAAACTTATGGTTTTGATCAGCATCCTGATGAATCTTGTGTCTATAAGAGAATTATAGATGGTAATGTGATTTTTCTCATACTGTATGTTGATGACATCCTTCTCATTGGAAATGATGTAAGAACATTGATATTGGTGAAAAGTTGGTTGGGTAAACAGTTTGATATGAAGGATTTGGGAGAAGCAAGATATGTTCTGAGCATTCAGATCCTTCGGGATAGAAAGAACAGATAGATAGCTTTATCTCAAGCTATATTGACAAAATACTGACGAGATTTTCTATGCAAAATTCCAAGAAAGGTCAATTGCCTTTCAGACATGGAATTCAGTTATCTCAGAAGCATAGTCCTAAAACTCCTAATGAGGTTGAGTACATGAAACGAGTTCTTTATGCATCAGCTGTAGGAAGTCTCATGTATGCTATACTTTGTACTTGTCCAGACATTCGTCATGCTGTTGGGATGGTAGTAGATATTAGTTAAATCCAAGACCAAAATATTGGACAGCAGTTAAGCATATATTCAAGTATCTTCGCAAAACTCGAGGATATATGCTAGTTTACTCAACTCCAGAATTGGTACCTATAGGTTACACTGATTCTGATTTTCAAGCTGATAGAGATCTTCGCAAGTCTACCTCAGGCTCTGTTTTCACCTTAGGTGGTGGTGCAGTTGTGTGGAGAAGCATCAAACAATCTTGTATTGCTGACTCTACAATAAAAGTTGAATATGTGGTAGCTTGTGAAGCAGCTAAAGAGGTGGTATGGTTGAAAAAATTCTTGATAGAACTTGAAATAGTTACTTCTGCATCTCAAGTCATTAGTTTGTACTGTGACAACAGTGGTGCAGTGGCGAATGCAAAAGAACCACGCAGCCATCAGTGTGGTAAACACATTGAACGTAAATATCACCTACTTAGGGAAATTATTCAACATGGAGATGTAGAAGTGTGCAAGATTTCTCATGTTGAAAATCTTGCTGATCCTTTTACTAAAAGTTTACCTGTAAATGTTTTTGGAAGTCATATAGAAAGTATGTGTATTGCTGGCATGTCTCATTTACTCTAGGACAAGTGGGAGAATTTTGTTAGATATGCACATCGAGTAAATACAATATTTGTATTTTGAAATTAAATAAAATATGTCTTTATATATTTATATGTATGAATTTTGTATGAGCCTATTTGTCCACGAATTATTTAGATATTATAAATTAAGTGTTTATTTGTTAAACACAGAAGACTTGATTTATAATTTAATTCGAAATAAATTATCCGCGATCTAAAATAAATTTGGACAATTTATTTTGGAAGATCGTCTTAATTTTATTGAAGTCTGTCTTTAACTTTGGTAATAAAATTAAGGATATATATTTGATATATTGGATGGACCATCAGTATTTATTTGTGGAATAGACTATACAAATAAAATATTAAAAGATTGTCGTACATAATACTTTAATCCTAAGCAAACGATTTTTTATATTTACTAACTTGAAGTTCCTTGAGTTGCCAATGAGTGAGATTAACTTAATAATCAATATCTCGGCATCTTGGGAATTAAAGTGAAATAAATATGAAATAATTGTTATGCAATATGGAATCCGTCACCTTTAATAGGCAAGATCATTTCCTCATGAGTTCTTCTAAGGGACAGTTAAATCTGAACTCAGTAATTCAATAGTGTCTATTGAATTCAATTTATAAGTGTAAGGTGGCCACATGGTACTGTCAAATTGAAGATGAGAATTGAGGATTTGAATGAGGGGCATTGTGGTCATACTGCCTCATTCAAAGTATTATATTGATCGATGGGGGTAATTTGTTGGATCGATCAATTAATGAATATAATTATTTACTCCAGTAATTGCGATTAGACTAAGAGTGCAGTTACGTTCTTTTAGTGGAGTGGAACGTAATTAATAAATTATTTTTATTGACAAAATAATTTATTGGAGCTTAGTCTAATTGTATCCGGTCAAGTCCCTTCAGTGGCTCATAATTATGTGGTAATAATAAATTATAATTTATTAATGAAAATTGCAGAAAACAAAAAAACTATACTTTTCTTATTCTATCAGGATTTGTATTTTAAGATAGAGTCCAATATACATATTGAGATATAACTCTATTTAAGAGATACGTAAGAAACACATCATTGTTGTTCTCTGAGTTTTTCTCTCAATTTTTGTGTGAGTCCACACAAAATACGATTAGCAATTTTCTGGTCCAAGGAGATTATATTAAAGAAGACTTGGGGGTCTGGAGTATTACCAAAAGGCCAAAAATTTAGAAAATCGTATTGGTGGAGACGATATCTACAAAGATATGGTTCGTTTCATGTATTTTCGAGATTTAATTTGGTTGACACATAAGCATATCGATCATATTAACTAACATTCACGTCAAGAAAAAACTTCTAAGTTAAGTTTTTACATCCCTGCTTTCTCTCCTCACTGTTAGCGGTTGTAAGACAATAAGCAAGAAGAGAAAATCTGAATTATGGGGATTTAGGTTCATTGAAATATTTAAGGCTTTCAGGGGGATCTGAGAATGTTTGGATTTTTCTTTTTGGTAATGATCTACGCAGCTTTGCATTTGATCTGGCATTTCTCGTTCCTCAACGATTCTGATAGGCAATGCACACTCGTAGATCCAGTGTCATTTTCAGAAAACTTGAAGTAAATCGCATCATCGTTCCGTTGAAAATCGGGATCTCATTGCAGGTCGAAAGCCTCCGGATGTGTTTTTTGCATCCACAATTGCGAAAGATTCATTGCAATTGACAATTGTTATCATGCCATTATCAGTTTTAGACTTTTTGTTGTTGAAAAAAAAAAAATTGCCGAAACAACCAGAAGAATCTATTGCAAAAACCAAACTTTTTTGTTGTCCAGAAGTGCGTTTTCATCCTTTCCTCTTTTCGAATTCAAACTTTTTTCGGACTTGTATACTTGGTCGGGATGCAACTGTTTTTAAAAGAGCCATAGTGGGTTATAGTCCGAAACTAAAGCTGTCCGTGGTCGGTTGGGGTGCAACTGTAAGGGGGACATGCATTTGTTCAAACCTTCTTGCTACTCTTGTCAAAATTCGGTTTGGTTCCCGTATGTCTGTATGAAATGTGTCCTCAAAGTTCCTCCGAAGCAAGCAAGCTTACCTTCGCCACTAGAGTTCGGCAACGGCCGTCCGCGAGATAGCTTACCCTTTTTGGGGACGTATTATGTACCTTAAACGATTGAGCTGGAGCTAGTGTGGGAGCAAGGATTTTCTTCGGCGCAAGAGGGGCGGTGGTTCCTTTGCATTTCCAAGGTGGAGATATAGCAATTCCTCTCATCTTTAAGAAGCAATGCAAATTTAATAAATAGACTTGGACATATATAAATGACTCTGCAATGTTGGCTGTTTCGTTTCTTTGGCATATCTTGCAATATTTTCTGTTAAGATACAGAAGCAGCATGAAGAAGAAGCTCAGAAGCAGACTGAAGAAGCTCAGCCACGACATTATTGGAATCCTGGATAGTTAAGGTGTTGGTTTGTCCAGCTAGATAGTTAGTTTGTACAGCTGGCACTCCATTGTATTTATTCATCACATTTGATATTGTTTTGAGTCCATTTTTTCTGTATATATATAGGCCTTATGTACATTTCTGTAATATAATGAAATCCACATTTTTCCAGATTCCTCTTTTGCTCTACACATTACTTCTTCTTCTTTGCTTGCTGTGAGTTGTGTTGATGAATTTCTTCATGGTATCAGAGCCTTACAATTACGTCTGAGATACTGAGTAAATCAAATTGATTACCAGGTGTTTGAGAGAATGCTTTAGTGTGCTCAATTCACCTGATTTGATTGATTCATCTTGATCGGTACTCACTTGTGTTCAACTTGTCTGATTCGTTGCTTAATTCCATGGCAAATCCAGAAATATCACTCTCCAGTCCATTTTATCTTCATCCAAGTGAAAGTCCTTCTTTAGTCTTAGTTCAACCGGCTTTAACTGAGAAAAACTACCATCAATGGTGTAGAGCCATGAGAATGGCCTTAATTTCGAAGAACAAGCTTAGCTTTGTCAACGGATTAATCAAAGCACCTGATCAGGGAGATCAGACTTATGCAGCATGGGAAATGTGCAATAATATGGTTCTGTCATGGATCTTGAATGCGGTATCACCTTCAATTGCTCAGAGTGTGATCTGGATGAATACAGCCTATGAGGTTTGGACAGACCTTTGTGAACGTTTTTCTCAAGGGGATTTCTTTAGGATTTCTGATTTACAGGAAGATATCTATAATTTGAAACAAGGCACATCCACAGTGAATGAATATTACACAAATCTGAGGATCATTTGGGAGGAATTGTTGAATTTAAGGCCTCTTCCTACCTGTAAAGGTGAGCCACGATGCATTTGTCCTGCACTTCCAGCAATCAAAATGACTAATGATGCATATTTTGTTATTCGATTCATCAAAGGCCTTAAAGAAGAGTATAATGGAATTAAATCACAGGTTCTCTTAACTCAGCCTTTTCCTACTATAAACCAAGCTTTTTCTATGGTTTCTACACATGAAAGATCAGTGAATTACAGTGCTGCACATTCTGATAATCCTCAAGTTTTTGTTGCTAAAAATACTATGGTTGACCAAACTGCTGGGATGTTTAATGGAAGTCCAAATGAAAGAGCCATGAACATGCAGTCAGGAATGTTTAATAGAAGTATCAGTGGAAGGAACATGATTGTTTCTAATAATCCTGTGAATCAGACTTTTAAAAGGTTCAATGCACAGAACAAACGAGTGCTGCATTGTGTGTTCTGTGGAATGCAAGGACATACTATAGATAGATGCTACAAGAAGCATGGATTTCCTCTTGGATATAAGGCAAAAAATAATAGAAGTATGAGTGGAATTATTCATCAAGCAAATGCTGTGGTTGATAGAAACACTGTTGGGAACAATGTTGGGAATCAAAGTAAAGAGAATGTTCAAATTGGTTCTACCATTGCTGGAAATCAAGTTGCAAGCATTCAAAATCATTCTATTGATTCAATAGCTTCAAATTATGTTACATAAGAACAGTACCAGTACTTGTTAAATCTGATTCAGTCTCAACATATTACACCTCATAACACTACCATTTCTTCCATTCCTTCAGTTAATCAAGCTACCACATTAACGAGTGATTTCTCGACTTCTTCTCAATCAGCTCAATGCATAGGTATTCCTTCTTCCAGTTGGATTTTAGACTCAGGTGCTACAGATCACATATGTTGTGATATACAGTTTTTCACTACTTCTCATCCTGTAGAATATGTTTCTGTTAAGTTGCCCACAGGAAATATGGTTAAAGTCACACACATAGGCACAGTACGATTGACACCTCTTATTACTCTCTATAATGTTCTTTTAGTTCCTATGTTCTCCTGTAGCTTGATATCATTACGTAAGCTCATTCAGCAACTCAATTGTGCTGTCATATTCAAACAAAATTCTTGCTTTCTTCAGGATCCTCATCATGGATGAGATGATTGGATCGGCTAGAGAATCTTCGGGACTATATTACTTTGATTTACGTCGGACAAATGTTCATTCATCAGCGGCTTGTGTTCTTTACAATAACGACCTCGGTGATCCATCTTTACTTTGGCATTTTAGACTAGGACATCTCTCTTCTAAAAGCCTTTCAGTGATACACAAAACAAATACTCATGTTACTTTACCAACTACTGATGTATTCTGCCCTATATGTCCTCTTGCAAAACAGCATAGGCTGTCTTTTCCTTTACATGTTGGTGTATCCAATTCTATTTTTGATCTAATTCATGTTGACATTTGGGGTCCTTTTAATCATCACTATCGTTTACGGTCATAAATACTTCCTTACCATTGTAGATGATTACAGCAGATTTACTTGGGTGTTTTTGATGAAACAAAAATCTGAAGTGAGTTCTTTGCTTCCAACCTTTGTCACTTATGTTAATACACAGTTTGATACAAGGGTTAAAGTTTTAAGATCAGATAATGGTCTTGAATTTCAGCTCAAAGATTTTTATCAATCCAAAGGAATCATACATCAAACATCTTGTCCTTATACTCCTGAACAAAATGGTATAGCTGAAAGAAAGCATCAACACATTCTTAATGTGGCTAGAGCACTTAGATTTCAGTCTCAAGTGCCTTTGGTTTATTGGGGATATTGTGTTCAACATGCAGCTTATTTGATCAATCTTACTCCTTCATCCATCTTGAAAGGAAACACTCCTTTTGAATGTTTATATCACAAACCTCCTGATTACAACTCTCTTAGAGTGTTTGGCAGTCTAGTCTATGCTTGTACTTTGATTCCTCATAGACACAAATTTGACTCTAGAAGTAGGCCTTGTGTTCTTCTAGGTAATTCTCACACCACAAATGGATACATTTTACTTGATTTCTTTTCCAGAGAAATATTCATCTCTAGAAATGTGTTCTTTCTAGAATCACATTTTCCTTTTCTCAATCCTCCTACTAAATCTACTTCTTCCTCATCTTTGCCTGTCTTACCAGTTCCTTTTTCTTCCTCCTTACCTAATTCCTCTACTACTAATCCTGCTATCATATCTCCCCCTCATTTTCCTAAAGACGCTCGGCCACTACGCAGGTCTACTCGCACATCTACACCACCTGCATATCTTTCTGATTATGTTTGTTCTCATGTTCATGCACACACCAGTTCCCATATTCTTCCTTCCCTTGAGTTTTCTTCTGTTTTTGTGAGTAACTCCTCTATTCATATTGAACCTAAACACTATATTGAAGCTGTGCAATCAGCAGAGTGGTGTAAAGCTATGCAATCTGAGATTTCAGCTCTAGAAGCCAATCATACTTGGCATTTGGTTCCATTGCCCCCTGGCAAAACGGCTATTGGTTGCAAGTAGGTGTATAAAGTTAAGTATAAGGCAGATGGTTCTATAGATCGATATAAGGCTCGACTAGTTGCCAAAGGTTATAATCAACAAGAAGGCATTGATTTCTTAGATACCTTTGCTCCTGTTGTTAAGATCACTACTATTCGTTGTATGCTTGCTCTTGCTACCATTCATAAGTGGCATATACATCAGCTTGATATTAATAATGCCTTCCTTCATGGAGACTTGTATGATGAAGTATATATGGTTTTACCACCTGGTTTTTCTTCATCCAATCCTAATTTGGTTTGCAAACTAGATAAGTCTCTATATGGACTTAAACAGGCCGGCCGCCAATGGAATGCTACACTCACCACTCATTTGCTTTCCCTTGGTTTTGTTCGATCTAAATGTGATTACGAGTCTCTTTTTTAAACATGAATCGGCTTATTCATTGCACTTCTAGTATATGTGGATGATGTCTTTGTAATGAGCAATCGGTTGGAGGTCATCATCGACATTAAAGCCAAGCTTCATGCCGAGTTTCGGATCAAAGATTTAGGTGAGTTGCATTATTTTTTGGGACTTGAGGTCCACGAAATTCGATGGCATTTCCTTATCACAGACACAAGTATATTCTTGATTTATTGACTACTCATGGCTATCTAGATTGTAAGCCAGTACAAACACCTTTGGATTGCAAGCAAAAATATTATGCTGGTGATTCTAAACTTTTCCCTGATGCTTCTCTCTATCGCAGCATTATTGGTAGACTTTTATATCTTACTCACACAAGACCTGATATTTCTTTTGCTGTTCAACAGCTTAGTCAATTTTTGGGGGCTCCTACTGTCTTACATATGCAGGGTGTTTACAGAATTCTTCGCTATCTTAAGGGTTCTATTTCTTTTGGCCTGTTTTTCTCTACTACCAATGCACTCCAGTTACAGCTTTATGCTGATTCTGATTGGGCAGGTTGCCTTGATATTCGAAGATCTGTTACTGGCTTTTGTGTTTATCTTGGTGATGCTCTCATTTCATGGAAATCTAAGAAACAAACCGTTATTTCTCGCAGCTCTGCTGAGGTAGAATACCGTGCTTTAGCTCAAGCCACTTGTGAATTACAATGGCTTCTCCAACTGTTTAAAGAACTTCATTTCGTATGCCCCTTACCTGTTCCTCTTTTTTGTGACAACAGAAGTGCTATTTCTTTAGTTGAAAACCCCATTTTCCATGAACGCACTAAACACATTGAGATTGATTATCATTTTCTTCGTGATCTATTTCAATCCGGATGTATCAAACCCCTTCCTATTTCCTCTTCAGTCCAGTTAGCTGATATTTTTACTAAGGCTCTCCCTCCTGCCTCCTTTCACCTTCTTTTATCTCATCTTGGTGTTTTGTCTTCATCCGGCTTGCGGGGGGATGTTAAGATACAGAAGCAGCATGAAGAAGAAGCTCAGAAGCAGACTGAAGAAGCTCAGCCACGGCATTATTGAAATCCTGGATAGTTAAGGTGTTGGTTTGTCCAGCTAGATAGTTAGTTTGTACAGCTGGCACTCCATTGTATTTATTCATCACATTTGATATTGTTTTGAGTCCATTTTTTCTGTATATATATAGACCTTATGTACATTTCTGTAATATAATGAAATCCACATTTTTCCAGATTCCTCTTTTGCTCTACACATTACTTCTTCTTATTTGCTTGCTGTGAGTTGTGTTGATGAATTTCTTCATTTTCATTTGAGATACGGAGATAATGGTCGGTCGACCAACTTGCAAGTAGTAAAGGGATGATGATAATGATGCACCCCTCCATTCCGGAATTTTTGTTGGATCATATCCCCTTTTTTTTATATATATTTTATTTTGTGCATTGAGAGGGAATCTCAATTACTATAAACAATTTTTATTACAATATAATAGTTTGTAAATCATGTAAAAATAATAAATCGTACTAGATAAATTTTTATCGTGTAATAATTTATATTTTTAAAAGAAATTTAAATATAAATCGTACTAAATAAATTTATGTGAAAATTTTATATTTTAAGAGAGAATCAAATTCAAATTAATATTATAAATTCACCTAATATTCAATTTATACGACCTTATCCTCTTTGTTCTGTCACTAGTTAACCAAGTCGCATTTTCATAATTCATACCCATCTCTAATTCCTGGCCTACTGTAATTGTGACCCCCTCTTGTCCCTTTATTCAAAAGGAAATATCCTTTGAATGTTAATGTAAATTCTCATCCACCCAGGAAGGAACACCTCTTCCAAAAAGGTTTGACTCATTCAAGGTTTGAAACAACCGTTGCATCTTTGAAAGGAATTGAGATATGCGTTGACACGTGTTTAAAATTAAAAATCTACTTAAAAATGTACAAATCGAAAAGAAAAAAATTTAAACAAATTAATAACAAAATCTATTACTACTAATGAAACATTAAACAATTAGTAGCACCAATGATTCAAATTCCATCAATAAAAGAAGGATATTAAGTGCATAATTTTAATAGTATTAAAATCACTTAATTAAGCCTCGCTAAAATTCAAATTAAAGAATTTAATGGAAGATTATTGCTAATTAAAACAAAGGGAAGAAATGGGGATGGGGTGGGGTGGGGCCCAAGAGACTAAGTTAAAGATAGCAACCATATACGCCAATCAATAATAGCGTCACTCATAACAACAAATCATAGCTCACCGTCACCATCCAGTCCAATTTCCACAGCCACCACTCCCCATAAAACCCAATCAAACGCCAAATCGCAGACTCCCTTTCCCTCCTTTCCTCCTCTCTTCTTCTCTGAGGGGCCAAGACTCGGTTTTTCAGCAATGGATGGTGGCGTGTCAACCTATCCGCCACCCCTAGAGGCCTATCAAAATGACCTTCTCCGTCGCCGCAACAACTCCATTTCCCAGTCGGTAGTCGTCCCCGCCAGTATCAGCCTCCACCAGCGGCCATCGTCCTACACCTCTTCCGGTACGTCTTCATCTTCATCGTCCACCTCTACGTCATCATCGTCAGCATCATCAGGCGACTTCGACCTGATACAGATCAAGCCCGCGGCTTACACTTCTCTGAGAGACCTGTTGCCCTCCTCGGCTGTCAACTCTCCTAAACCCAAGTCTCCCGCTCAGAATCAATCTCAGTCAGGTTCAGAAATCTCCATCAGGAACCGCCTCGTCAAGCAGGCCGCCTGGGCCTACCTCCAGCCCATGTCAACATCACCGGACTCCTCTGGCCGGAACTTCGTCCACCGCCTGTGGAACCAGTTCACCAGCAAGAACCCAGTAGCTGTACTCTTCCGCTTCTTCGATCTCCATGTCTTTGAAAGACTTAAACGCGCCTTTGATTGGCTCTTCCGTGCCGTTAGGGTCCGAAGCTCCAGATAGCAACGGTTACAACTAAGCAATAGATGCGCTGTGGTAAATTGTCAATGGCAACCCAATAATTTTGTTCCCGTGACAATCTGATTTGAGATCTATACTGAAATTTGGATTTGTCTCATCTATTATGTTATCAGACAAAAGCAAATGTAATATTTCTTTTCCTTGTCAGTTGGTGGGAAATTTGGGAAACAAGATTTGGAGACCTCTTAAGTTGCAAGAAACAATTGAAATAGCAGAAGAAAAAAAAAGTGCCGACATTTTGTAACGTGCAAGAACTTCAGTCTTTTTCTTTTCATTTTTTTTTCAAGATTGTGTTTTTACGATTGCCAAGACTAATGGATGCATTTGGAGCGCCTAAGTTTGAGCCGGGACATATGTAAATTGTGGTCCAAATGTAACTCTAAGCTGTCCTCTGTGCTCGGACCATCATCTTGGTCCACCTCCTCAGTACGGACGAATTCTGTTTGTTCATGGAGGAGGACTTGGACTGACTCTGACTTGGCAGCTTGTGTGACAGAACGATGATTCGAGAATGGCTATGGCGGGGGAATTGGTGGGCGCCGCCTATCGGATGGTGGCTGCTTGTGTCTTCTGAATAGTCCTCCTAACGCTGGTGATTTAGGAGGGGCCGGCATAGTTTCTTGCTTCTCAGCTCTGTGACCCTGCAAACGGTTTGTGAATTTGTGAATGACTATAAAAAGTTCCGCTAGAATTGATGACGTTGATGCAAGAAGAGCAGGAACCAAAAGTTTACGAAAAGATGCCAAAGTAGTGGTCATCTTAGCTTTTGCTTCTAATTGGTTATTTGTTTGTGAGATTGCAGTTAGATGAAGCTTCCTATTATCGATAAGAAATTGAGAAAAAGACACACACTTCTAATTGATCCAAAATCAGAAGTGGACCGCCATTAAAATTGACCGAGGGCCATCTAACGATTTGAAATAATAAAGTATCACGCACGCAGAGGATCGGATTGCAATCTTATAGAATGCATGTGCAGCCATGACCTCCAAAATCATTAATAATTCCACCATTGTTTAGACAACTTTCCATTTTCCTTTTGAGTCACCTAATTGAGGATCAGCGAACTCGATTCTTGGTCATACAATATATAAGTTACCTCGATTGATGCACGAAAGATTCTACTACTATTTGTTTAATTAAAAAAACAGAATAAGAGAAATGACGTTTCTAATGGTGGAATTGAAGAAAAAATTATGGAGGCAGGGGATAATGGCTTGCGGGATTCTCCTAAAAAGCTCCGGTCAGAGCAGCAATTACAGTGGTTTAAAGGAGTAACCTTTGTTCACCTTGGGCATTAAACTAAAATCTGAGTAGTTATTGGGATTCTATGGGGTAAAATTAAAGTTGGAGGAATAAACACCTAGATGAACTCGAGTGAAAAGGAGAAAATTGAGCCGGGAGAAAAGAAACCAAGAGAAGAAATTGGTGCAGACAGATTCTGCATTTTAAAGGGAAAGAGGATGAAGTTTGGGAGGTTTTATCAGACAGACTGCTACTAGGAAACATACCACTGGTCATCTGTGGTACATACAAATGAAGAATCAAGTGTGGATGTTGGAAAATTCTTAGTGCAAACATTGCAACGAAGCATGTCTGGGTGATGGGAAGAGAACAAAATATAAACAGTTAAGTAATTACCTCTGGCTCTAAGCTGGGTTGTCTAAGCATTCCAACCTGAGAAGCTAGGTAGTGAACCATTCGGAGAAATGTAGATTGACTCAACTCTGTACAATTTTGCCAATAACAAATGAGCAAATCCCAGGCTCTGACCCTAAATTCTTGTAAATTCTGGTCAATATCTGTCTCATGTTTTGACATGAAAGGCCTCAATAAGCTTTCATAGACGAATTCAGTTCCCTGTAGAGTTGAACATTAGAAAATGTCAACCAATTCTGAAGCTACAAGAAATGATGAAAAACCATGCTCTTGCTATGGTGAGGTTTCAGTTTTACCTTTGTTTTTGGATACCACAAGTAGATGAAGAGTGCCAACTTCATCTCAGTATACATTGGCACCCTGGAAATGAAAGATTTTTAAAGTTAGCAAAAAACCACAAGAAACCACGTTCATTGAAACATTAAAGGAGCTTGCGTTGACAGCATACCAGGATATAAGTATGTCCCCAATTTTCTCAAGCGCTGTGACTACTGCAACAAGAATCCTGAAATGACCACAATTTTGCATCTTATGAATAGCAGAATTCTGACATCCCAATAAACAAAAGCATTGAAGTGTCCAAACAATAAGAGACGTGGGCCAACGATTGAAGATTTCTCTTGCCCACGCCATCTATATCAATTGGAAAGTGACCTGTTAGTTCTTTTAGGTAACCAATTGCACTGAAAATCAGTATCAGTTAGAGGATTCTCCTAGTCGTAGTTATTATAATAGGTTACCAATGCGATCATTTAAGTTTCTCAATGCTGAATCTTGCAAGAACAACGGCATCTTTCTTCAGCAAGATGGCCCCTTTCTATGTTAGACAATCATTGTGCCATTTTCAAACAATTAAAATTATAACCACTCCACCATCATTGACCACTTAATACGCATCTTATTTTGCCTATTCAATACCAAGAACAACTTTATTTTGTCCTTTCTTAACCAATTTTAATCAGATGGTACTTTGAAAACATTGGTTGCTTGAAAACTAGTCAATTTTCCAAAACTTCAAGAAATAAAATCCTGTGATCCTAGTAATCAATAATCTCCAAAATGAAAGTATAGTTGATTTTTCAAACGAAAATACTATAACTTAGAGATCATCATCATACCAGTACTGGCACCAAAACCGGAGTTCTTCGATCCCAACTTTGTTCTTTTCAACAGCTTTGAAACACTCAAATGCAGGGTAAGCGTATCCTAGAACCACCCTGGCATCGTGAATGGAAACGATTCAGTCATTCCAGAAAAAGTCAACTATTCAAGGATACCAATTCAAAGAAGTTCAAAAAAGCAGAAAAGAAGCAAAAACAAAAGGCGAAACAGAGAGAATTGATACAACAGTAACCAGAAAAGGGATTAGATCACCAACATACATTAAAATTCGGGTAACGATTTCTCCCAACATTTTCCAAGAACCAAAGCTTCTAATTTCCTGGAATATAAAACACCCAAGAAATAATCTTTCATCAATCCTTCTGGCATACAGTGATACAACTCACAAAGCCCAGCTTCTCCATGAACACAGTCAAATGATTCAATCGGCATTGAACTACAAATCATAAGAATTGAACGAGAACACTAGTCATTCAAGTTAGGAAGGAATGGAAGATGCAGAACTCAACCTGCTTTGGTTTGCGAATGCAAAAATCCGAGCCCACTACCAGAAAGCAATTACCACCGCTAAAGACCACCCAAAAATCAAAGAACTGCCGTTTTAAGCAAAACAATCAATCAGAAAAAAACCCAATTGCATGCCCACAAAAAAAAAATAATAATAATAAAGAAAAGAGGAAGAAGAAGAAGAAAATGACAAGAGAAACCGAACGCCGTTATTACCTTGGTGCAAAAGGAAGGATCTTTGGCTTTCAGGGTGTATGAGAAATGCAAACCAACCCCAGAGAAACGTGAGAAGGGAGGAATTAGGATGAAGTTCGTTATATATATTTACAAATGCAGAACACAGAAAGGATTTCACAAATACAATGAACAGGGGAGAGTCTGTGATGATTGAATAATAAAGCGTAGAGGAAAGAGAGGGGATTTGATGAAGCTTTATTTAGGGGGATTTCTTGCCGCGGACGCCTTCTTCTTTATTGTACACGCAAATATATATATATAAAAATTTCCAAGTGAAGTTAGTAGCAGCAGTAGATATCTTCGGATTCCTCAACTGGGTCTACAGTTTTGGCGGTTATTTTGTTCTGGCAAGGGCATATTCGTCAATTAATGAGTAAAATAACACGTTATGTAAAATTGGTAAAGATTGAAAATGTCGCGGGAGAGAATATTTGATCATTTTGACCTTAAAAATTAGATTTGAAGGCGTCAAAAGGTTTCTGGAACAAATTTTGGGCTTTTATTTTTAATAAGAAATCGATTTTGTTTCACTAGTAAATAGGTGGAAATTGCCCGAGGATATCAGTTCCAAATATTATTTTTTAAATATACAATAGATATTTCACAATTAATATGATAAAAATATATATTTATTTTATCAAAATTATACGTATTATTTCTTTTTATAAAATAATACTTAAAAATAAATGAACTTTTCTTCAATTTGACACTCCCACCGTTTATCTTCTCTCCTTCTCCTTTTTTAAAAAAAGAGTAAATTTAAATTTTTAATTAAGCTTGTGGTCTATTAATATCATATTTGATAAAAATCAATTTTCAAATTAAAAGGTGTATTTATCCTTTCTCTTAATCAAAGTATTAAAGTTTTTACGTTTAAATACTTCTTGTTCAATTATTAGTTTAACAATTACTACAATATATTAAAACTTTTTTACTTTTTTTTTAAAGATCAAATATTAAAATCTTTCTTCGTTCAGAAAACATTCTAGAAAAAAGTTGAATTTATCATTACATATTGTTCTAACCCATTTTCTTTGCTTGTAAGAAACATAAAGTGAAATGCAAGTGCAAAACTTTGTTAGTGCACACATACAAAACTCAATGCCTATCCATGTCATGATCTGCTTAAACTTTTGAGGCCTCCCTTGTCCCAACCACCCAAGATATATTCAACTATTTGTCTCTGTATCGAACATTCGTCTTGAATAATTTTACAAAACCTTTTTAATAACTGTACATATATTCTAATAATTGATTTGAAGGAAAAAAACACGAGAATTCAGTTCTTAATGTATCAGAAGAATGTATACTTTTAGCGTTGCCATTAGCTTTTTGTACATAGATAGTGAATTTGCCTAATTTAGTTTATATTTTTGTCCATCAATATTTTGGCTTTTATTTGTTTTCCATATGGTTTTCCTTTTTTGAGTTTGGTAAGACACCTTAACAAATCCTTTTCCCTTTAGTGGTATTTGAATTTGCATTCCATTTTAGAGGTTTTCTACTTGTGATGGTTGCTAAAGATAAAGGAGTGCGGGACTTCGACCCTGTCTAATTAGTCGGGTATCAGTATATTGATCGTGAAGTCGTATTTTTAACTCTTTAAGGAAAGGTTTTTGGCCTTTTAGGGGGATGATCAGTTATAACTTGTCTAAACTAGTTTAACTCCATGAATTCTTTATCGACTAGGGCTCCGTAATAGATTTCATTTAATGCATACCTCTAATAACAGTCGTAAGTTTTATCGATTCCAAAAATAAAGGAGTGCTCTTCATCAAATGCCAATGAAGATAGCTTTGGCACAATTAATTAAGAAAGTGAGCTCAACAACTTCGGAGGATTGAGATTCTTTATGGGGGCCCATTTTCAACCATGGGCTACTCTTTTCTAAATACAAATAAAAATATCAATTCCTATTAAAATTTATAATAACTTTATTCTAATATTAATTCGATTAAAATATAAGTGTCACGTTTTTCTTTTTAAATACTTAGGAACGGAAGAAAATCATGCCCACTGCAAAGGTATTATTATTACAATACGTATGACTTGTTAAATATATATATTTTTAATTATAAATTATATTTATGTAGGTCATATTTTTTTCACTTCTTTGATATATATACACAAAATTAAAAAAAAAAAGATTACAAGTTATAATCTAATGCATAACATGGTGAACTACTATCTTTAGAGGTATGTCTGGAGAGAATAATTATCGTTTTAAACTTAGAAAATCTTGAATTAAAAGAAGCATACAATTGAGATAATAGTTTAATAATCACGATCAAATGCTTAATTCACATTTTAAAACGAAAAAAACAAAAACAAAAAAACAAAGGAACATGACATATATAGAAATGTTGGATTGCATTTGTTGCCTTATTATTTCTTAGAAAGTTCTCGGAAATTTCCTTGAAAATGATTTCAATCTGGTTTATTGAAAATCATACTGCTGGTACATGTTTTTTATGAGTCTTGTGACCACATATGAATTTTAAATAAAGTCAGTCTTAGTGTTGAAGTTACTGATTAAATTAACAAAGCCTTCTTTGAATAGTTTCAACCTTCAACACGCTCGGGAAGTTTCCACGTATAAAAGATATTTTAGATTTTTCTACAGAAAATAAGGATTTGTAAATTTTAAAATTAAACTTTTAAAAATATTTCTAATTAAGAATTTGTCTACTTTGATAATTAGACAGAGTTGTATCATAATTAGTGGAAAGAGAGAGATTGTAGGAAAGGGTAGAGCTGAAAAAAGTAATAATTTTTTATAAAATGTTGTAAAATGACATATATTATGAAAAAAAATTTTTAATTTAAAATGACTTATACTGTGAAACGGAGATAATAATAAATTCAGAAAATTACTTTTTTCAGGAGATGAAAATCACCCAAACCTACAATAAATATCCATTAAATCCGATGACAATATGATCAAGTGCATGGTGTTTTAAATGACCCCTTCTTAATTCTTTTTTTTTTTAATAAGAAAAAATAAATTCTTATTAAAGAAGTTGCAGAAATAATTAAAAATAAAAATAAATAACATATAAGCTTTGCACGATTTGATCAATTCAACCTAGGTACATAGTTAGGTTGAAAATTTTCTCATTTCTTTTTTAGAATTGTTATAAAAAAAATTATAATATCAAATTTTAAAATTATATATTTGTACGATAATCTAATTAAATTGCTTCGAATCAGTGATTAAAAAAATAATTTATACCGTACCATTAAGGATGAAGCCAATGGTGGGCTTTGGGTTGCTAGTTGCTATCACAACAAATCTTATCGAAAACTCTTTTTGGGGTTGAGTTCTCAAAATTTTTAATCAAATTACTATTTAAATCAAATTATGATAATTCAAAATAATTAACTAAAATTATACACAAATTTAACTATTGATAATTTAGATTAAATCAATAAACAAATTATAGAAATTGTTTATGACTTTACAATGTAATTCAGATATAATTTTTCTTAAAAAGAAAAGATAAAGGTAAATGAATGTAACATTTAATTCATATATATACTTTGGAAATTTGATGAAAAAGTCAAAAAAGAAAAAAGATGATGCTATCCATGGGAACAAGATGGAGGGCAGTTATGTTAGGTCAACTCTCAACCAAATTATAGAATCAATCGAATTATTTATGCCTATGTGAGCTCGAAAAAGTTTACTTTGGTCAACAATACATACATACATACATATATATATATATATATATATATATATATATATATATATATATATATATATATCATACAGCTAGCAGAGTTGGTAAGGCGCCTAATTGCTTTGTCTGCTAATTAAATCCATTATCACCATGGCGTCATTCATGTTGTAGCATTGAGTTTCTTCTTCTTCACGTTGTATATTATGACCAAATCAACCTCTTGAAGTCTATGAGCGAATTACAGGTACGGAACTAAAAATATGAAAAAATATATTAGATGATAATTTTATAATTTTTGAAAAATAAAGTTAAAATATATATTTCCAAAAGATATTTTAAAAAAATTTTAAAGACAAATTCACTAGTTGGTAACAATTTATCTTATTTTTAAGAGAGTTATTATTCAAGATATAGGTCTCGAGTTCGACATTAGGTTACATTCTATCATTTTCCTTTATCCTGAAAATTTTGAAGGAGTGAATGCCATTCTTGTTCTTTTAGTTTCGTCTCGAGTGAGTTAGCTTATTAATATGACCAAGGGCGTGTAATTTTAGAGGAGTGAAGGCCATTCTTATCCTTCTAGTTTCGTCTTTGGTGAACTAGTTTATTAATATGACTAAGGACCTATTTGATAACTTAATTAATTAATTAAGTACTTACTATGACTAATGGTCTATTTGGTAACTCAATGGTGAGTTAGTTTATTAATATGATTAAGGACATTTGATAACTTAATTAATTAATTAAGTACTTTTTTCTTATTAAGTACGTTAGTTTCGTCTATTGTCTTCTATCCCAAAAATTTTGAAAGTTATGGAGGAGTGAATGCCATTTCTGACCTTCTAATTTTGTTTTTGGTGAGCTAACTTATTAATATGACTAAGGGCCTGTAATTTTGGAGAAGTGAATGTCATTCCTGTCCTTCTAGTTTCGTCTCAGTGAGCTAGCTTATTAATATGACTAAGGGTCTGTTTGGTAATTCAACGGTGAGCTAAGATATTAATATGATTTAAAATTTAATTTTATCAAAAAACCCCCTAATTTTGGGTTCCTCCCTATGGCTGCAACACTACTAATTCTAAGCCCAAAAGACTTGAATGCACATTATTTTTTGTTTGTGGAAAGGTATGGACAAATAGAAGAGAAAAAAACAATACATAACTCTCATCTAAATGCAATATAAAAAACACATGAATTATGTGCTTGTTAAAAAAAAAAAAAAACTTATTAAGTCATTTACCATTATTTTTTTGAGTAAAAATACTAAGAAATAAGTTTTGTAATTATACTCTAGGAAGATGAATGGAGAAGAAATAAGTATTTTACAAAAGGATTTATTGTAATTTACAGTATTAACTCTTTAATATCACAATTTATAAAAAAATATTAAAAATTCATTGATAGTTAATAAAAGACAATATCGACTAACGAAATTTATTTTTTTAATAATATGTCTATT
Source organism: Voacanga thouarsii (assembly GCA_026120185.1). NCBI lineage: Eukaryota > Viridiplantae > Streptophyta > Magnoliopsida > Gentianales > Apocynaceae > Voacanga > Voacanga thouarsii. The sequence goes on from JANUWF010001775.1 coordinate 2,867,116, forward strand.
TTATCTATATTAATTATAAGATGTCAAAAATAACTTTTTAGTGGATGAAATTTTGCACATAAAATGTTTGTGAATTTATAATTTTTTTATAATTTTTTGTTTTAAAGTGTTCATTATCCTAATTTAATAGAATAAAATACAATAAACGCATAAACTAAAGTTTTAATTAATTTTTTGAAATTAGATATATTATATATTGCTATACCAAAAAATCTAGATATGATATAAATTCAAGTATAACAGATCTAAAATAAAATTTATAAAATTATACCAATATTTTTCTTAAAAAAAAGTAAAGTAAAAAAAAATATAACCTTTCCCTAAAATAATAGATTAGTTTTCTGTTGAATATATTAGGGGAAGATAATAATTTTTTTAAGGAAAATATTAGTATAATTTCGTGATTTTATTTTGGTATTGTTATGTTTGAATTTGTATCATATTTAAATTTTGATCATGTGCCAAGTTTTCTCCATTAAAAAGTTATTTTAGATATTTTATAATTAATATGAATAAAATAGATATTTTATTATAAAAATAATTTATGTTGAACAATATTATTATTGATTAAAGGTAATCGACTTCTAGTAGTTCTTTTTTAGGATTTATGATACTAAAGTGCCACCCCTAACTTAACTTAAATGTCGATAAATTGAAATAAATTTTTTACTCCCTCCGTCCTTATTTATCTGTCACAATTGAAAAATTTTAGTATTTTTTTTATATTTGTCACATTAAAAAAAATTAGGTGTCATTAATATTAATTTTACTGCTATACCTTTATATTAAATAATTTAAAAAAATGAAAGTGTAATAATGTGAAAGATAGTTGAGTAAACAAAGTAAGAAAATTAATTGCGAGGAACATTAAATATAATGGTATTTTTTGAATATATAAATAAAATTATATAAATTTAAAAAATTAATTAATTTTTTTAAATAATATAAAATAATTAACTGTGATTGATAAATAGGGACGGAAAGAATGCAAAATTGCCAGGTTGTGCCCCTACGCACCCCAAACCAGAAACAAGCAAATGTTACTGTTGGATTACCGATGCATTGTAGTATGCTTCCGGGGCTTGTCTTCCCAATTGCCCGAATACGCTCTTCTCCCCCCTCCTTCCACCCCAGGTATTCTAAACATGTTTCAACTTTAATCCTATTATGTTAGGCTCATTTTTTGTATCACTGTACGCGTTCTTTTTGCAATCTATAATCAGAAAGAACGAACTTTGATTGCCCAATTGCATTAATGCAAATGTCCCTGCGACACCCCGTTTGATTTATGCTAGAATGGAGTACAGAGATGCAATCCAGTTTGATTAATCAGTATCTGTTCATGTTTCAGGAGAATATTGTCGTCAATTTGGACAAATTCGCAGATGGGTCGTGCTAACATGAAGCTGATTCCAGAGAGGAAGCGTGCTAATTTCCGGCTTTGCAATGTCTCCGGGTATGTATGTCAGTGTCTTTCTTTCTCTGCCTTTTTTTCCCTTCTTTATTATGTTGTTCTAGCGGTTGTTGCTGACGGAGTATCGCTTCTTGACAGTTACAAGACTGATTTGCTGGAGATTCATGTGCAAAACCCTGCATTCCATGTTTTGTTCATCCCTGGAAACCCAGGTACTACTTTTGTTCTCATTATTTTTTCTCTTGTTTTTCGTTGGGAGAGGGAGGGAGTTATGCTTGTCAAGAAGCTTCTATGGAGAATTGAACTTAATGTGCGTGGTTGTGATATTTTGACAGGTGTTATTTCGTTCTACACTGATTTTCTGGAGTCACTGTATGAACTGCTGGGAGGGAATGCATCTGTGACAGGCACGATATGTCACCCCTCTGCTCTCATGTTGGATTCTGTAATTTGGTAGCGATTAATCAAATAAAAGTTGATTCTTTTCATGATTTTAGTTTTTAAAGGAGCTCAAAGCTGTGAATTACTAATGCATTTTGATTCTGTTTTTGTCTTGTCATCAGCTATCGCGCATGTGTCGCACACAGAAAAGGTAATGTGAATTTTAATCTAATAAGAACTTGCGAAAATGCTACTGAAACTTTACATTTGCTTTGGTTTGTAATTGAGGATAAAGAAAATTTTCTTTTTGACCGTTGAATATTGCAAAATTTTGAACAAGATAGGATATGCATTTTCTATTTTAGAATTTATGTGGCTTGTTGGATTGTTTTGTCCTGGATGGCTGATTGTACTTCCCTTCCTATTTTCCTTCTTGTTATATTGGTTCTCAGTTGCTTGCCTCAAAGTTACTCTGTCCTTTTCATTAACATGAATACACCTTTGCTCATTAGTTAAAACAGTTTTCAGCTAAGATTAGCATGGAATTATATATTTTTTCTGATCTGAGTGTATTTTGTAATTAGAAGCCAGGACTCCACTTTAGGGGAATGGGTTATAGGTAGATGTTAGCTGGTTTGAGGTTTTATTTTGTAAAATGTGTGCTCAATGTGGTCACCCCGGTAAAATAAGGTTCTGATTTAGCTCCTCCCGGCATCTTTTCTCCTTCCTGTAGTTTAACAAGGGGAGAAGTTAAAAATGGTTTATGTTGCATTCCCTATTATTTCATCCAAATTTGTTTCATCACATTCAGCAATCACAAGCAAGTGATGAGTTTCAGGGCTAACATTGATAACTTAAAATGTTCCTTCTCCATTTTCAGAACTGGGAGCATGGAAGGTTGTTCTCTTTAGAAGATCAAATTGATCATAAGGTCCTGTCTTATAACCTTATGATTCTTGGAGTTTTCTGATGATGACAAAGTTATTTCTCTCTAAGATGTTCACTTTTACATTGTCCTTTCCATAATTCTTTATAAAAGCAACAAAAGTAATCATGTGAATTTGAGTATAATTGACAATTTTTATGTTCTGGATTTCTATTATTCTTTGACAGTTGAGTTTCATAGAAGAAGAACTTAAAGAGGTTAAAGTGCCGATATTTCTGGTAGGTTTTGTGATGATACAATACACTGGTTAACTTGTACACAACTGCTACTATTTGTTGACTTTTGCAAACTCTAATTATCTCTTATCATTGTGTTTTTGCATCTAGCCTAAGATCTTGACTGAAGTATCTTGCTCTTCCCACTCCATCCCACACTGTTGCGTATGAATGGCATTTTCCTTCGACATCTTTCATCCTATGTATGTGTTGTTGGAGAAACAAATGGTTTATGCTGTTTTTTACTTCAATTTCTCTTGCAAAGGTGTTGTTAAGAATTTAACTGGAGCTGATTTAGAAAGAGTTAAGGAGGCTGTTATATCATGGTAACTTAATTCCAACATTCCAGCCACTGAGAACCTAAGCTCAGGAACACCCTTAAGTCCTCTACCAATTTATCTTTATCGTGGGATGGTGCACTAGTGATTTGCTGCATGAGAAACAGTCCGGATGTATTGTATTTTTTGTAGTAGCTATATGAATGATTGAAATTCTTCCTTTTGCATTTCTTGCTTTTAGCCTATTCAACTTGTAGTGCCATGTTCAAGTTTCTAGGTAATGTCTTATTATATTGGGTCCTCTTTAGTTATCATGAGATACATCAGTTTCTCATGTCGTGACATATTACTCTCTGAAGGTTGGTCACTCCATTGGTGCTTTTATGTCTATGGAAATGTTGAGGAGATCTCAGGGAAAGGTGATAAATGCATATATTCTATTCCAGAAGGTGATTTGATATTTTCATATTTAACATTCTAATCCTGTTTGAAGTTTCCTCTTTGAACTTGTAGGTGATGTACTGTGTCTGTCTATATCCATTTTTGGCTCTGGATACCAAATCTTCAAAACAGTCTAATATTGGGAAGCTTGCAGCGTAAAACTCTTTCCACTCTATACTGCTTTCTCTTTTCATGTACTACATACTAGCATTATCTTCTCTTGATAAATTTTTTCTCAATTTTTTTTTCTAGTCAAATCTGCGCAGATTTCCTGAGGAAATACGAGGATTTAAGTCCAGCATTGAAGTTAGCGAAACTTTTAGCTTAATATTTGACTCCTTTTTGAGTTGCTTTTGCTAGCATTTAGGCCTCTGTAATACATTTGTAAGAGAAATAATTAGGTTAGAAACTAGTGTAAAGAACAAGAATATAGGAAATGAGAATTGAAAAAGCAAAATAACAACGTAGAACTAGCATTTACTAGATATTTTGACTTTATAGAGATCTCACATCATCTACTTATGAAATGATTTTCTTGCAGAAAACTGCTTTTTGTTATGTATTTTAACTGTCGGACATTGTAATTCTTTTGAGGTGTTTCATTCTCCAACTTGTTTAAAAGATACCAGAATCATGCTAATCGATTCTTTCTTGTGGACATATTTGCTTTTCTGTACTTTGCATACTTTGATTATTTCTGCATCTGTTGTCGGGTTTCAAAAGTCAATGTACATTTCTTGGGATTGTGAAGTTCTGATACTATTCTTTCACCATTCAAGATAAACCCAGGGAAAAGTTTTTTGAATTATGAGTTTCAGTAAGATGCAGGATAACTTAGGAACTTATAGTACTGATCATTCACAAATTAAAGGAACTTCTGAGATATCCGTGATAATGGGGATGAGATGAGAAGTAAGTAAGTAATTTTTCTCGGTTGATACAGCTAATTCCCATTCCTTCAGTGAAATCAAATATGCTTCCATAGTCAATTATAGGTAGCTAGAAATGATTGTTGAATATGAAAGTTTGCATTCCTCTTCTTCGGTGTCGTCATCGCTTTGATTACTTTAAGTGCATATTTTTTCTCATATCCTTTCTCCAAGAAGTTCCAGAAACATGAGGCGAAATAAAATTTCCTGATTTCTACCTTTTTGTCATCTAGAAATTTGTGTTTAATTCTTCATATTGATGTTTTGAGGTTGGATTATAGGTCTCCCGTTCTGTGTACTACAGTTAGTATGATTGTGGCTCTGTTGGGAAAACTTCCAGTTCGTATCTGCAGGTTTCTTGTTAAAGAATCTTTAGGGAGGGCTTGGTCTTCTTCTGCTGTTGATGCTCTATGTACTCATGTGCTTCAGGTAGAGTTCTGTTTCTTTGAAAATGGATTTCTGATTCCAGGTATATTATAGGGCTGGAAGTTCATCAATAATTCTTTGAGCTTAAAGTTTTGCAAGTGCACATTTTGCATTGTTTTCAACCATAACCTCTGCTGCTTGAGATCTCATTGATGAATTTCCCTGTTAGAAGTATAGACTAGGGATTTAGATTTTGATTGTATGTAAGAAACGCGCTTTGAGAAGTTCATGGAGAAAGTTACTGTGCCTATACTGTGAGGTTCAATCAGTAATTGTAAAGGTTCTTGTCTAGCTTCACAGGTTTTGATTCAGCATTTCAATGGCTAAGGATTTAGTTAGAAATTATCAATAATGGAGGTGACCCTCTGAGGAATGGTTTGCGTGAAATGTGCAGATCAAGATAAGACTCCCCAGGCACTTTGATGCCATGACTCTCCACTTAAGCATCCTTGCTGGAGCAGATTCATACCCATGGAGCTTATTTACTCTGGGGACAAATTTTATCCTGTGTACTGAGCACTATTGCACATTTTCTTCAAGCTCAACAGGAGAGTAGGAAAAATGGGAAAAGACAAAGTAGTTTCTCTTTCTAAAAGAGTTTAGCCAGTTGAACCTGAGTTGAAAAAGTGCATGACAGCTTCTACAGTTGGGTCTATATTCTGGTTTGCTTTAATTTTATCATGTCTGCATCTAAGCATGTGCTTAATTTTATCAGGTAGTTATGTGGTACAGTGACAATGGCATTGTAAACACTTTCTTGGCAAAGTAAAAGGAAAACAATCTAACATGTCCTTGGGTGTTACTTTTGCAGAAACCAGGAAAAGAATAGATAATTGGTTATTACCTCCAAGACAAATAAGAACTCTAGAATCCTTCAACTTCCAAACCTTTGTCATTTGAGAGACCCGTTAGAGGAGACTGGCTTTGCATTGTTCCAATTGTATTGTTTTAAACTACACTAAATGGTTGCAAGTCATTGGTTTTTCTAATGGCGTTTACACTTTTGAGCCTCTGATATCCATTTCTGTGAATTCCCTGAGGTCTTATTGATTTGAAATCCAATGGTTAGAGTCTTATATTTTTCTTCATTATTTACATGTAAGCTGGCTTATGATCTAAAACTCTTTGGCCACGATGTGTGTGGAATGTAGTTTTAAAAGTCAGATGAGTGTTACTTTTCCAGCAGGATTCGTCTCAGTGAAGTTTGAATGGCTGAATGGCTAATAGTCTGTCTTTATTTTGAAGAAAGCTAATAGTCTGTTAAGAGTTGTACTGTTTTGACTAAGAGTCTGTCTTTATTATTTCTTCAGTTTCCATGCAAAATGCACTTTTCCTAGGGGCAATGACTATACAGTGTTCTTTTATAACCTTATACTCAACCTCAAATTGTTGAGGTGTAGATGAGCTGTAAATTGATTAGGAATAAACTGTAAATATATTACGATAATTAGTTTTAAATTCCTTAAATGAAGGGATATGATTAGATTAGTTTAATCCTTTAAATGGAGGGATTTGATTAGACAGCTATCCAAATTTCGTAGTGATCCTTCTCCCTCTTGTAATCTACTATATAATACCATGTAAAGCCAATTCATAAGGGTAAGAAATTTAGAATTCTTTTCTCATATTTTGTTACATGGTATCAGCGCCTTAGGCTTTCTGGGATTCTTCTTCTCTATTGAGCAGCCTTCATTGCTGCATTGTCCAACTTTCATTGTTGTTCTATATCACCAACAACCTTGTGATTTCAACCAGCCTTCATTGCTAGTTGTTTAGTGATTAGCCTTAATTGCCTGAGATCGTTTCTTGAAGCAAAGTTGAACCAACTTTCATGGCTGGTGATTTAGTGACTGGCCTTAGTTGTCCAAAAATCGCATCTTTAATTACAGATGATGTTGAAGATTGTAAAGACAACCACTACAACACTATCATCAAAGATGCTCCAATCTAATCCATCGAGTGGTAAAAGAAGTTGAGAGGCTAAGGTGCCTTATTGGTAACCTAGACAAACCTTCACGTACTTGTTCCTCAACATACTCAGGTAAGTTCCCATTTCCTTAGGAACAACCTTTGCCAACTCTTGGATCATGGATTCAGGAGTCACCGACCATATGACCCACTCACCAAACCTCTTTTTTCACATACAAACCATGTCCAAATAGTTGGAAAATAGGCACTAACAACACCTTGACCATTGTAGTAGGTGTAGGGATGGCAATATCCCTGCTTAAATCGGGGGTCTGACCTGGCTCAGCCCAGTTGGGCTGGGGATTCCCCGATTTAAGCAGGGATGGGGCTGGGGGCGGGCTTGATTCCTCGGTCCACCAACCGGGGGCCGGCTGGGGACGGGGATTGCATGATCCCCACCCTCGGCCTAGCTCGCCTGGACCGTTCCACATATATTTTATCTTATATATATTTTTTATATTATATTATATTACATATATAGATTATATATGTATATATAAGTAGATTATACACACACACACACACACATATATAGAGGTCGATTATATATATATATATTATATATGTATAAATACTATATAGATTATATATATTATATATGTATACATACCATATGTGTGTGTATATATACATACTATGTAAATTATAGGTAGATTATCTATATATAAATAATTATATATGTATATAAAATAGAAAAATAGAAGAGAAGAGGAAAAAAGATTAAAAAATTTAGCCCCTTATCGCTGTGGAGGAAAAATAGGACTCTTCGGGGGAGCTGGGGTGGGTAAAACAGTACTCATTATGGAATTGGTTAACAATATTGCCAAAGTTCATGGGGGCGTATCCGTATTTGGCAGAGTGGGCGAACGTACTTGTGAAGGAAATGATCTTTACATGGAAATGAAGGAATCTAGAGTGATTAATGAATAAAATATTGCAGAATCAAAAGTGGCTCTAGTTTATGGTCAAATGAATGAACCGCCAGGAGCTCATATGACGGTTGGTTTGACTGCCCTAACTATGGCGGAATATTTCTGAGATGTTAATGAACAAGGCGTACTTTTATTTATCGATAATATTTTCCATTTTGTTCAAGCAGGATCCGAAGTCTTGGCCTTATTGGGTAGAATGCCTTCCGCTGTGGGCTATTAACCCACCCTGAGTACCGAAATGGGTTCTTTACAAGAAAGAATTACTTCTACCAAAGAAGGGACCATAACTTCTATTCAAGCAGTTTATGTACCTCCAGACGATTTAACCGACCCTGCTCTTGCTACGACATTTGCACATTTAGATGCTACTACCATACTATCAAGAGAATTAGCTGCCAAAGGTATCTATCCAGCAGTAGATCCTTTAGATTCAACATCAACCATGCTTCAACCTGGGATCGTTGGTGAGGAGCATTATGAAACTGCGCAAAGAGTTAAGCAAACTTTACAACGTTACAAAGAACTTCAGGATATTATAGCTATCCTTGGGTTAGACGAATTATCCGAAGAGGATCGTTTAACCGTAGCGCGAGCGCGAAAAATGGAGCGTTTCTTATCACAACCCTTTTTCGTAGCAGAAGTATTTACCGGTTCCCCAGGGAAATATGTTGGTCTAGCAGAAACAATTAGAGGATTTCAATTAATCCTTTCCGGAGAATTAGATGGTCTTCCCGAACAGGCCTTTTATTTGGTAGGTAATATCGATGAAGCTACCGCAAAGGCTATGAACTTAGAAATGGAGAAGAAATGACCTTAAATCTTTGTGTACTAACCCCTAATCGAATTGTTTGGAATTCAGAAGTAAAAGAAATTATTTTACCTACTAATAGTGGTCAAATTGGCGTATTACCCAACCATGCTCCTATTGCCACAGCCGTAGATATAGGTATTTTGAGAATACGCCTTAACGACCAATGGTTAACGATGGCTCTGATGGGTGGTTTTGCGAGAATAGGCAATAATGAGATCACTGTTTTAGTAAATAATGCAGAGAAGGGTAGTGACATTGATCCACAAGAAGCCCAGCAAACTCTTGAAATCGCGGAAGCTAATTTGAGAAAAGCGGAAGGAAAGAGACAAACAATTGAGGCAAATCTAGCTCTCCGCCGAGCTAGGACACGGGTAGAGGCTATCAATGCGGTTTGATTTCCTAACATAAACGTTCACATAATCAAAAGAAGTTCTGTTTCGGACCCTATTTTGATTTGATTCCGTCGAGTGAATAGAATTAAATACAATCAAGCAAAACCCAATTGAAAAAAAAAATGAAATAGCAAACAATTTAAAAAAAAAAAAAGGAGGGTGGGTCAAAAACTTATTAGATACTGGAGTCAATGGTATCTAATAAGTTCTACCTACTATAGGATTTGAACCAATGACTCTCGCCGTATGACAGCAATACTCTAACCGCTGAGTTAAGTAGGTCATTTATCATCCCAAAGAGAACCAAATGGTACTCACCCCGTGGGGGGATTATAAATATCATATTACTTATAAGCAATATTAATTTAAGCAATATCACTCAAATAGATTAAACATTTATGATGTTGATCCATCTTGACAAGAAATTATCTACAGGATAAAATATGTATCACAAGCAATAAGGGCTATAGCTCAGTTGGTAGAGCACCTCGTTTACACGCGCGCCAATGTTTTTCAAGGGAATCCATCATAGAATCCAATCACAAAAATTATGATCTTAATCGACGTCTTACCCCATAACTTTGAGGGAACAATAGCCTGACAGAGGGTTCGGTCCGATTGAGGTGTCTATTTAGGTGCCAAATAGACCCTATTGTGGCTTTGAGATATTGATAAGGTGAATATCTAGCCTATTCAATGCTAGGCATAATGAGTCTAAGGACCTCAAAAAATCTCTTTTCATCCTATGGACTTTAAGGTGTATGAAGTTTCATATTTCATTTTGTAATTAGAACGATAGAGACTTCATTTAGGTTGATCTAGGCCAGAGGCAGACCTACGTCAAGATAACCCTACCCTTGAAAGACTTTGGTAGTGCTCTTGAATCAGAATCCCAAACAATGAATCAGAGCACATGGAACCATCTACTTATCTTTTTTTATGTCAAGAAAAAATATGGCAGACTAACTGATATTTTCATCAATTAATGAAAGAGCCCAATGAAAAAAAAAAAAAAAAAATGCATGTTGGGTCTTTGAAACAGTTCAGATTATTTTGATAATAAATAGTTTGATCTATTTTACCGAGAAGGTCTACGGTTCGAGTCCGTATAGCCCTAATACTATAATAGAAAATCAAATGATTAATGAAAATTCAAATACAAAAAATGCAATTGTATAATTTTTTTCATTATTGTTTGTTGCTTGGAACTATCGGGTTGATTAATCGAAATCGAAATTATTCCCATAAGCTTACTCATGGCAAGCTTTTAAAACAGAACATAAACCTGAAATTAAAAAAAAAAAGACATTTCAATAGATCCAATCGATATTTTTCCAATCGCGGATAAACAAAGCAACCTTTTGTCATTACATTAATATTAGGGGCGAATTTCATATGAATTTTCCTCGAGGAGTTCTTGATACTCCCTTTGCTTTGGTATACCCAATGCTGGTGAATTTTTGAAGTTAAAATGAGCCGTTCTGTTAAAAAGCCCAATGGATCTAGAAATGACCTGCCGCGCTTGTGTACAAGTTAAAACTTGGTGAAAAATGAATATCTTTGGTAAGTCTCATTATTGTCAAATAAGCTCGTCGTATACCTTACCTAGACCTAACTAAGCACGGGGGGTAGTCTTCTTTTTCTGTATTCAATCAAGAGAAACCCCTCTGCTAGGATCCTAATAAAAGGTAAAAGGAATATATCAACACCAAGATATTCTAAATCCTGAGATGGAAATTTCTAGCCAGCCTCTTACTTGTTCTTATTCTAAATCACTAAGAAAAGGACCTCCTGATTCTATTCATAAAAATAGAAATCTATAAAGAATTAAATTTGAATTTCAATAAATAAATTAGTAATTCAATTTCAATTTAAATAATTTAGAATTCGAAAGAAAATAGAATTCTTTAATTTGAATTTGAATAAAAAATATATATTTGAATTTGAATTCTATTTTTTTATATTTATTTCAATTTATTTTATTCAATTTCAAAAAATATATAATAACAATAATAGATATTAATAATAAATAATAAAAATATATAATAATAATAGATATTAATAATAATTAATAATTAATAAAAAAATAATAAAGAAGTTCCAAATTCTAAAAATTCTAAGTAGAATTCCATATTCCTATTTATTTTGAATTCCCTTTCTTTAAAGAAAAATTATAAATTATAAATTTTACTTTTATTTTTACTAATTTAGTGATATGATTAATACGTAAACCATTAGAAACTACCACAAAAGTTTTCGAAATGATTAAAAAATTTTGAATAAAAACATATCGGAGGCAAAAAAAATTTTCTAAAAAAAAAATCTTTAAAAAATTTTCCTGGCCCATGCGGGCCCCCGCTTCTCCGCATCCCCGCTGGGCCAAGACCGGGGATTGTTTTGTCCCTGGCGGGCCAGGGGTAGGGACCCCACCTTTTCCCGTGGCGGGGACGAGGAAACGGGAGGTATGCAGGGGTTGCGCCGGGATTTCTAGTCCTCAGCCCGGCTCTGTTGCCATCCCTAGGTGTAGGGGACATCAAAATTAGCCCATCTTTAACTTTAAAGAATGTCCTTCATATCCCTAAATTGTCTACAAACGTAGTCTCTATCCATAAACTCATCCAATATTTAAATTGTCATGTGGTTTTTTATCACAACTAATGTGAACTTTAGGATAGCGATTCAGAGAATAGGATTAGATATGCAAGAGAATAGGGTGGCCTCTACTTTCTTGACACACCAAGCCTATCAAATGAGATTAAATGTAGTGTCTCTCACTCCTTTTTTCCAGAGTCTCTGTCATCTAATAAAGCTTTACGATCACCGACTGGGACATCCATTCTTTAAAGTTGTCAAAGTCATGTTTCCTTCTTTGTTTTAGGGTTTAAATGTTAAGAATTTTGATGCGATGTTTGTGAACTGGCCAAACGCAAATAGCGTCTTTTTCGGTTAGTAATACTAGAAGTTCTGTTTATTTATAGTGATATTTGGAGTCCTTCTACTGTTCCTAATGTTACGAGGGCAAAATGGTTTGTTTCTTTTTATTGATAATTGTACTTATGTTACTTGGATATTCTTACTTAAACACAAATCCAATTGTCCTCCCAAATTTCTGTTCCATGATTACAAATCAATTTGGGGTCAACATCAAAAGGTTTAGGTTAGACAATGCTAGGAACTATTTTAATCAAGTCTTAACTCCATACTTTCAGAAAGAAGAGATTATACATGAGTCATCTTATGTTAATGCTCCACAAGTAAATGGAATTGTAGAAAGGAAAAACGGTCTCCTTCTTGATTCAACCCGAGCCTTCCCTTTCCAGAAAAATATGCTTAAATTCTTTGGGGGGGGGGGAAGGCTGTTCTTATAGCAACGCATATTATTAACCATTTGCCTTCAAGAGTCTTGGGGTTCCATAGTTCAATGGAAATTCTAGCAAACTTTTATCCAAGTCTACAAATGACAAATAATCTTGTCCCAGGGTATTTGAATGTGTGTCTTTTGTTGATGTCTGTAGTCAAAATTGAGGCAAGTTGGACCCAAGAGCACAAAAATGTGTCTTTGTAGGTTACTCATCAACCCAAAAAGGGTACAAGTGTTATCATCCTCCATAAAAAAAAATTCTATGTCTCGGCAGGTGTTATGTTTAATGAACATGATGTTTATTTCTCAACTCCTTATTTTCGTAGGGAGACTTCAACAATGGAAGACAAGGATACGGTAGATTTTTTCTTACTTGCCATTTTCTAAACGTGTGCCTAAGTATAATTCTAACCTTATGCCTGAGTCTAACCCTGTATCTAATTCTATGCTCGAGTCTAATGCATTCTTAACATTCTTGAGAACTCTAATAGTATTCATCTTTGCGACTAGGGGGAAAGTCTCAAGATAGTCAATTCCATAAATTTGCGACTAGGACTGGTTACCTACTCTGATACCAAATGTCATGCCCCGTGCCCGTGGATCTGGGAGCGTGACTATGGGCCTGGCAGCACCTACGGTCAACTACTTGGCCGCCGTCCTCGCTGGGCTAAAATAGATATCCCAAGTTGACAATGGGTACTTAGGCCCATTCTTATATACCATTCACACTTCTTATCCCAATCCCACATGGGATTGAGGTATCACATTCACCCCTCCTTTAAGCCCAAGTGTCCTCGCTGGGCCCATACTTAGGGGCCAAATCCAGGACCAACCAGGCGGCGTAGGATTCTAGAGGGGGCTCCCACCGCGCACGGTGTAGCACTTAATTCCCATACCAGGGGCTGGTTATCTTCTCTGATACCAAATGTCACGCCCTATGCTCGAGGACCCGAGAGCACGACTATGGGTCCGGCAGCACCTACGGTCAACTACTTGGCTGCTGTTCTCGTTGGGCTAAAATGGATATCCCAAGTTGACAATGGCTACTTATGCCTATTCCTGTATGCCATTCACACTTCTCATCCCAATCCCATGTAGGATTGGGGTATCACAAGTCCTCCGGGCACCTCATTTGGAAAAACATCTTTAAATTCTTGAAGAATAGCTGCAATTTCATTAGGCAAAGACAATGTAGAATCATTAGTTGAAACATAGGAACTTTTGCATAAAAGAAGAATAACCGGTTCCTTAGCTTCTATAGCCTCTATGTCCTCACTTTCTTTTGCAAAGCAATTAGATGTCAAGAATGCATTTCTACCTAGAGAACTCAAGAAAGAAACTACATGGAAGTACACTAGGTTATGGGAACAATTTGGCTACTTAAATCGTGTGTAAGTTGAAAAAGGCCTCATATGGTCTTAAACAATTCCTATGGGCATGGTTCGGGAGATTTGCCAGAGTCATGATAGCCATGGGGTATAAACAAAGCCAAGTGGGAGTCACAGTACTCCTAGTATATGTTAATGACATAATAATTAATAGGAATGATGATGAAGAGGGACAGTATCTAAGTCAGTGTTTCGCTAAGAAGTTTGAGATCAAGGCATTAGGAGGGTTGAAATATTTTCTTGGGATTGAAGTAGCTCATTCTAGGTAGGGTATATTCTTCTCTCAACAGAAGGATGTCACTAATCTTCTCAAAGAAACTGGTAAGACAACATGCAAACCAGCGAGTTCTTCTATATAACTGAATCTTAAATTTGAAAAGCTAGAGGAGGATATTGCAGTAGATAGGGAAATGTATCAACGCCTTATACGTAAACTTATTTGTCTATCTCACACACAACCAGATATAGCATATGCTGTGAGTGTGATCAGTCAGTTCATCCATAATCCAAAGGAAGTTCATTTACAAGCAGCGCATCAATTATTACAATATCTCAAAGGGACACTAGGAAAAGGAATTTTGTTTAAACGAAATGGAGGTCTAGTTCTTGAAGCTAAGGTTATTTAAGGTGTAAGGCGCCTTGAAGGCGCTTCACCCTAGCATCGCCTGAGGCGCTAGGCTTAAAAAAAGTGCTAGCCTTAGTAATGCAAGGTGCCTTTTAGAAATATAAAATTTATATATTTTTAGAAAAATAAATTGTATACATAATCAACAAATTAAATGCTTAATAACTAAAAGATCTTTTAATTATATACATAAGCTTTTTTAATTTCTAAGCTTGCAACCACAAAATTCCCACCCGTTTCTGCCTATTTCTTTAAATTTTACACTAATCTACCAATTACTTCGTAAACTAGTCTAGTCAGTAATTACTACTAATCATAGATAACTTTTTTATTGCCAAAGTAACTGCCCTAAGTTCTTAGCATTCCTAATAATTATCATCAGATTCCGGCTTTAAGTTTCCTTCACTGCCATTTCCATTGGACTGCACATATTCAATGTTTTCTTCTTCACTATCTTCTAAGCTAGCCTCCTCAATTGGCTGTGAATGTGAAGATGAAGCCCTTGTTTTTCCTTTGGCTCTTAATCGAGTCAATTTCAATGGTTCATCAACACCGATATCTCTTTCCATTGTACCCCATGTCAAGTCATCATTACCAAACACCAAATCATCTTCAGCATCACCATTAAGTGCTCCCAATGTCCCAATTTTAATCAGACACTCGCCTCGAGCGCTTTAAGCCTTGCGTCTAGGCTACTCAGGCACTGCACCTTATTAAACTAGCCTTGCCTAGAGACCTTTGAGGTGCCTAAGCGTCTTCTCACCTCACCTTAGCACCTAGGCACGCCTAGGCAAGTGCCTTAATAACACTACTTGAGGCATACATAGATGCTGATTATACAGCATCGATTGTTGAGTGAAGATGAACTTCTGGCTATTGCACCTTTCTTGGTAGGAATATTGTGACATGGCGGATTAAGAAGCAAAATGTAGTTGCACAATCTAGCGCAGAAGCATAATCCCGAGCAATGGCTTTGGGTGTGTGTGAACTACTATGCTTTCAAATTATCTTTGACGACTTGAAGATTAAATGGGATGGTCCTGAGACTTTATTGTGATAATCAGTCAATGATTAGTATAGCTCATGATCCAGTGCAACATGATTGAAGAGTGGTTTGATTTGTACACCTTATGTACCTTCACAATCAACTTGCAGATGTACTTACGAAGGGATTGAGTAATTAAGTATTTGAGAGTATTATATCCAAGCTAGGAATGAATGACATTTATCCCTCAGCTTGAGGGGGAGTGTTGAGGTGTAAATGAGCTGCAAATAGATTAGGATAATTAGTTTTAAAGCCCTTAAATGAAGGAATATGATTAGATTAGTTTAATCCCTTAAATGGAGGGATTTGATTAGATAGTTATCCAAATGTAGTAGTGATCCTTTTCCTTGTAATCTACTATATAACACCATGTAAAGTCAATTCATAAGGGTAAGAAATTCAGGATTCTTTTCTCATATTTTGTTACACATAATTTCATTTTCTAGATTCTCTTATCTGCAGAATAGATGATTAGCTGACTATTGATCTTCAATTGACAACTACATTTATTTCAGTACCACTCAATGAGGAATGTGCTCTTTATGGCAATGACAGAATTCAAAAAGGTAATATATTGCTCATTGATTTGTATTTTTCTCATAAAGAAGGAAATATGTTGCATTCATTAAACTGTACATTTCTACATTAGTCTTAAGTAGGTTCCAATTCGGTACCCCATTCTTTATCATTGGTTTGTTATTATGCTTAACTCAGTATGGTGGTTATTGCTTTTAATACTTTGCTTGTCTACTGGCTCTTCTGGTTTTTGCACTACATCAATTGGGAATTTTTCAGAGAATAATTTCAGTTGCTTCTAACAGAGTTTTGTTTTATTATATATGAGAAAACATGTGAATCCTCCTGAAACAGAACCGTGCTACATATTTAAACTATTCTTTTATAGATTTGTACGGATCTTTCCAAACTTTTGCAAACTATGATTCTTTGCTTCAATCCAGCTTTCAAAAACACCAGATTGGGCATTCATGAGGGAAAAGAAAAGGCAGATTTCATTTCTCTTCGGCCTTGATGATCACTGGGGTCCCTTGCATATGCTTGAGGAGGTAAGTCATGTCCAGTTTTATTTTCCTTCCACTTTATATTTTCCTTGTTTGTTAACATATTGAAGGTGACAGTTTGAGTGCCACCTTTTAATTTTACAATCCAATTATGTTTGGATGTCAACATGCATTCTTGATTTTGAAGTCGGTGAAGAAAATAAGCCCCCAGGTTTTTTGTTCTACTGCTGGTGTCAATGCTTTCTTTACTTTTCCTATTTGTAATTATTTTTGGTTTCTCATTAAATGAATTATGTTCGCAATGTGAATTTTTTACAACATCCTCGAATTAAATGGGGTCAATGTGAAGAACACGAAAAGCCAAATTTTAAATGGTATGGTGGCTGCTGGAAATTTCAGGTTCCTTTTCTCAATTACTGAACTGATAAAATGGGAATCCACTCTACAATTTAACCAGTTTCAACAACTTAAATCAGGAACACATGTGGATCCTTGTGTGCCAATCTCTCTCAGTTATCAAGATGCATGGGGATTCATACTCTTATTGTATGCTGTTTGTGAATGACTTAATCATGAGCCACGAATAAAAAAATATGCATTGTCCTACTAATTATATCTTCTGAAAATTTCCACCTGATTGGGGATAAAAACTTCACTCTCTCTTTCTCTCATGCATGCAACACCGAAGGGCTCACTCCTTTTAGTTTATTGCAAACACCGACTAATACTATCTAGGAACTCAAAGGATTTATGTTGCTTAATTTTTTGCCTTCTACATGAAAGTCAGGGACAGAAGCAAGATGCAAAAGACCTTTGTGATATAATTTTGAGAAAGTCACAGTTTATCTTTAGTAATTACCACTTGACTCTGACTGGAGCTTGTCAATCTGTTTCTACTTTTGAGCAACAAGTTACTTGCATTCAATGTGGAACTTTCTCAATTGATTGAAGATTGACAAAGTCATATTTGCATAATTTTGCATTTACTACTGTGATAACTGATCCTTCTTGATCTTCATTTTCTTGAATATAAGCCAAAAATTCCTGATGATGATTTTAACCTGTGAAGTTCATTTTTGTTTTCTTCTTTCCTTAAATTGTTTGTTTAACTTACTTTATTTCTACTTGTGTGCTTACAGATATCAAATCAGGTCCCAGATGCTGTTCTAGCAGTTGAACGTGAGGGCCATTCTCATTCTTTCTGTTGCACAGAGGCTGGCTCCTTATGGGTTGCTCAGCATGTTGCGACCTTGATAAAGAATCATGTATCAAATTCAAGTCAGTGAGGCGGAGGCTAGGTCTGCCATTTCTTGTCCTCAATTAGTTCCATATTTGGGAATCCATATTTTAAAGAATCTGAGAGTATAGCTCTTTTATAGATCATTGAGGATTAGGTTTGCAGAAGATTTAGAACAGCTTAAACCCCTTCAAATAGATTCTAAAATGTTGAGATGTGGAAACCAGTAACTCCTGTTTGTGGTATTTTTAAACAATAGACTGCTCTGAGCTATTGTTAGGATGCATTTTCTCCAGTCTATAGGAATAGGGTTGATGTGCCTGCAGCCACAGATAGAAAAGAGCTCTGTTGTTTTAGGAAATAGAGAAACAGAGAGACGCCAGGATTGAAGAACACCGACATAGATCAAAATTGCTTCTTAATTCTTCCTTACTAAAACGTGAGATGTCCTGAAATCAGAGCATCAGTTCTGATGCTCATGATTTCCATATTCTTTAACTCTCATTTTTGTGCATCAGTGATGTTGAACACATCTTTCTCTTTGTCTAGAGAACATTTATGTAATTCTTGGTGTAGTCATTTCATTCGTTTCTTTAGGTTCCAACTAAAATATGTTTGAGATGCCTTTTAAAATTTCTTGAAAACCCAGGCATGTCAATCTTTACATTACATAGATTTCATTGAAAACCATTTGCCATAGGATTGAGCATACTTACATATGCATCTTTTCTGCTACTTGATGTCCAAATTCCACCTGATTAATCACCCCGAGACTCTCTAGCCCAAAAATCCATCATATATTTTCTTCTGATTATGAAAAGTTATTACAATTAGAGAAGGAATTGTTGAGAAAGAACCCTAGACAAGGTGCCTACTCAATATGATTGATCTTCCACAAAATGGAAAATGCAGTAGCTGTAAGTTATATATACATCTGTCCCCTCCCAGCCTTTGAGTCGGCTAGGTTGGGTAGTATAGGTAAGTTCTATCCAAAGTTTGACACTCTTTTGGAATATGAGTTCATCACATAGAGTTTGCTTATTGCAGTCTATTCATTCTGTATAATTTGCGGACCATTTGTACAGGAGTAAAATCTACTATCTTCAAACAGCGGTTGTGAATTTTTTTGTTAATATATATATATATATATATATATATGTATATATATATATATATATACACACACGTGTGTGTGCGTGCGCGCGGGTGTGTGTTCCAGTGGTTATGCACGAAATCTGATATGATGCAAAATGGAATAGACTTGGGGGTGAAAGTAACCATCTTTCAGACTATAGATCCCAAGACAGATATGGATGATCATGTACCTTCTGTCATGTCTGCCTCCCTATTCTAGAATTCTCATTCATACCATATTACTATTTTAAGCTCACACATGTGCTACCCTAACCCATCTTCTTTTTGTTACCAAGCTCCAATATGTTGGTTGACATTGCTTTGTCTATACTTTCACCAACAAGCTCTTCCTAATCAGCTATGGCCAGTTTTTTCCTTTCTAAAAGCTAAATTTCACTTTACCCGCTGGATCTTCTTGTGATTCTAAAGTCTACCCTAACGAACCTTAAATTCCAGAAATACCCCTGTTCAAAAACTCTCTCTCTCTCTCTCTCTCTCTCTCTCTCTCTCTCTCTCTCTCTCTCTCTCTCTCTCTCTCTCTCTCTCTTAGTAATGATCATAAATTATTTGATTTCAAGTGTAAGATTGTGATTTTATTTTTCAACTTAATAGTGGGTATAAAAGATCTAGAATGACATATTATAGGTAACTTTCTTGTGCCATGCAATTTGACAGTAGTAATTAGGTGGCAATTTATGCACTTAAATTGTTAAGTTATGTGTAACAATCACAAAATTATTTATAAAATTGTTGCAATCAAGATGACGTTTTATTCTATTAAAAATGATCAACTTTTGATCTGAGTTATGAAGGGCTCCAAACCCCTTGAAAGTTGTGCATTAAGGGTTCATTTGGTTAATTGGATTATTTTGTATTATCATTTATTTTTAGTTTGAAATTTTATTTAGAATAAATAATTGCATTAAAATAAGTTATTCTGTGCATAAGAAGGATGATGCTTATTATTTATCTAGAGTAGGGGTAAGTAAAAATAACTCTTAATTTAGTATTTCATCCTTATTCAACTGTGAAATTAAACTTGCTATAAATAACTTTGTATATTTCTTAGTTAATCTTTTTTTAACAAATTTTGATTTTCATTTAAACAAAAATTTCTTGTTAATTAGATAAAAGTCATCCAACAGGAAAAAAAATATTACATGACACATCAAAATTGGATTATATTAATTCGAACTATAATTAGTTCAAAAATTACTTATTGTTATGAATTATTGGAATCTTTATTAATTAGTGGAGGCTCCACTAATTATGGATTTATGTGAATAATTAGAGAAGATTTTTATGGATGTCCACCATTTAGTAGAGACACTACTAATTAAGATTAGTGGAAGATGATGTATGCCATTATGTATTCCACTAATTAGAACTCTATAAATAGAGCTATTCTCTAAACTTATAATACACCATTATTTTGTGAAAGAAAGATTAGTGAAAGAAAGATTAGAGAAAGAATTGTGAGAGAAAGAAAGAGAGAAGTTTGAAGAGAAATTCTTGTGCAAAGAATAGTTAGAATTTTCTTAGTGTGTAGTGTGTAGATTTTATTCTAACACTACCCTAATTTTATAACACGTTATCAGCACGAGTCTCTGCCGTTATTAAAGCAAGAAGACAGGTACGCATTTATTGATCTCGCTAAATTCGAATTTGTAGCCTTTGATATTTCTGGAAAAAAAAAATTTATATGTCATACAAAAATGCATCTAAATGCTAAAAAAAAGGAGATCCATATGTCATGTGGATAAAAAGAAATATTCGACCACCTGAAGATGGTCGTTCTACCCACTGCACGGTATGAATGGTTGCACCTGAAGTTGCAATATTGTAAAACCGTGAACTCCGTGGTGTATAAAACTACATCTTAGTTAAAAATTTTACGGAGAAAAAGTTACTGATGAAGTTATATTGGAGAAGACATTCTCCACTTTTCATGTCCTACAAGAATAATATCGAGAAAAAGGGTATCCAAAATTGACAGACTTTAACATGAGTTATTATTGAGAAATCATGAAGCCGTATGAACCGCTCAACAAAGACTCTGTAAGTGAATGTCGTTGGCTCCAGTAGAAGCCATCGTTATAGTCGTAGTTGTGGCAAGTGGCCGTGGTTATGGTCATGGACACACTCGATATTTCCCTTATCACGTAGAAATACCGGCCACCCGAAGTGGAACAGAAAAGATAATAAGGGAAAAAGATATTTCCATTAATAATAAGCATCACATCTTTTATTCATATCACTAGTGTTCATATGAACTTGAGGATACATGCTTATAGTTGCTCTTTTGTAATTGAGCTGACAAATGTAAGATGAAGGTTTGTAATTGTTCTTTTTCAATATTTACATTAGAGGAAGACAAACAATTAGTAATTATGGACTTCAGCTCCTCTTTTTCGATATCCTCCTCTTTTTCTTTCCCCTTTGAGCCAGTATCGAGACTAGCAGCAGAATTAGCCGTAAAATTATCGCGAAATGAGTCTTGAGATTTTATGATCTCCTTAAGTTTATTATAATTAAATTTCTTATTATATTTGGCCTTGAAGCATGCTTGTCTCAATTTCTGTGTTTGGTCCTCTAACCGCGTATTAGGACTTTCTTCCACCAACTCGTTTTTCACATTCCAAGCATCGCAATGGCTTCTTTCAACTTCTTCTCACCCATATGTCCTCCTCCTTCTTTATTTTGCATCTCCTGTAAATCGAAGTGATATCATCGGTTATTTACTTATAAATCTTTCATAGTTTCATACTTGCAAATTATAAGTATGTATGAGAGAGAACCTGAACATTCTTGATTATGGTCTCCAAGCTCACCAATTTCCCGTGAGGCCATCGACGAATTCCTAACTCCCTACATCTTTTCTTGAGACGGGTTATGCCAATATTCAGCTTTTTGGTCGCGCTCTTGATTGGTAGGTAAAAGTACTCGCGAAATTATTTCTCTTGATAGTGTCTCGGGAGTTATTGCCCTTCTTCTCTCTCTCGCCTCTTAATCATCTTCTTCTCCCCAGGAATTTTGTCTGCAATAATATCTTGAACTTCGATATTATGCATTTCATGAGTACTTACTCCGACTTCGTTGCCAAGACCACTCATTATTTCTCCTAGAAAAAGAAAATAATATCAGTAAAGGTAATACCATTCAAAATCTATGTTTAAATGTATAATAACCTGGAAACATATTCTGGCTTTGTTCAAAATCAATTAGAGAGTAGAAAGGATCATGCACAAGCATATCCTCATTCAAAGGAATAGCATCAAGAGGAACAGTATCAAAAGCAGTCTCTTGTAGGGGCAGATCAACTTGGTCCAAAACAGTATGTTCAAAACTTCCACTGATTTACATAAAAAACAAACCAAAAGAGAGTTTAATTTCATTATCAAGCATACTAAAAACAAATGGAAGCCCTCAAAGGTATCTCACCTGAAATTAGGAGGAAGCGGTTGGTTTGGAAAGGAAAACATATCAAAATCTTCTGTGTTCGAATTAGACAGAAGCGGTTGGTTTGGAAAGGAAATCATATCAAAGCGGTTGGTTTGGAAAGGAAAATACATCAACATCTGCTGCAGAAACCGAGTCAAAATTTGACCATGTCTCAAATGAATTACGAGTCTCCATATCTGCTTTATGATTTTTATTTTTGATGTTTACTAATGACTGATAACTGAGATATATATCGATACATATATATATATATATATATATCTGTATGGGAAAGAAGAAGATGTAGATGGTAGGTAGAGGGTCGGAGGAAAAGAAAAGACAAGAGAGGAAGATGAAAAGTCGGTACCGGGAAGAGTGAAAAAAAAATGAGATATTTTTCTTGGCATTTCCTGCTTGTCATCATTTTCTTATATTTCTTTTCTTATTCTCTTGTGAAATCATTATTCCCTAAATTAGGGGGAGAACAGAAACAGTACAAGAAAGATCGTGATTGGACAACATCATTAAATTATCTTGATCCGCATACAAGCGCGTGTGAACTTGAAGTTCAAAAGATAATTCATTTGTAAAGCATTGTAAATTAAATGCCAGACGCTTTTGTTGACTCTAAAAGAGTAACAAAATCGCATATACCAGCTATAAATGTTCCTATTCTAATTGAAGTTCCAACAGAACAAAATATTTTACATATAGCTGCTGAGTCAAAAACACGCCAGAAGCGTGGCCGACCTCTTGGTTCTAAAGATAAAAATCCTCGAAAGAATAGAGGATTAAATGATCCAGAAGATCATATTGAAGAAAAGAATGATAAAGACCAAGAGAGAACTGATGACAAAGAACCAGAAGTTGATGAAAGTAACACTGAAATTTCTATCAATTATACCACTTCCGGTAGAAGTTGGAATCGGATAGAAACTATTATTGATAATATATTTGCATACAATATATCTCTTGATGTTACACAAGATAATGATGATCCTGAACCAATATCAATTGATGAATGTCGGCATAGAAAATATTGGCTGCAATGGAAAGATGCGATTCAATCGGAGTTAAATGCACTGACAAAACGTGAAGTCTTCGGACCTGCAGTCCGAACACCAGAAGGTGTAAAACCTGTTGGCTACAAATGGATATTTGTGCGAAAGCGCAATGAAAAGAGTGAAATCGTTCGATATAAAGTACGATTAGTAGCCCAAGGTTTTTCACAAAAACCAGGTATTGATTATGATGAAACTTATTCTCCTGTTGTTGATGCTATTACACTCTTGATATCTTATCAGTTTGGCAGTACATGAAAAGATAGATATGCGCCTATTAGATGTTGTCACTGCTTACTTGTATGTAAATTTAGAAAATGATGTTCACATGAAAATCCCGAAGGATTTCATATGCCTGAAGCATATAAACATTATCCTCGTGAAAATTACTCTATCAAATTGCAGAAATTATTACATGGCCTGAAGCCATCTGGGCGCATGTGGTTTAATTATCTTAGTGAATATTGATTGAAAGCGAGATTTAAAATGACCAGGTATGTCCATGCATTTTTATTAAGAAATCTGGTTCTAAATTTGTGATATTAGCTATATATGTTGATGATTTTAATCTTATTGGAACTCGTGAAGAGCTCCAAGAAACAATTGATTATTCGACATCAAGGATGGTCGTAAAAGTATACTTTGCCTTGGTTTACAAATTGAACATTTGGCAAATAGAACATTTATTCAACATATACAGCAAAAGTTCTAAAAAGATTTGACATGGACAAAGCACATCCATTGAGTATTCCAATGATCGTCCGGTCCTTTTCGACCTCAAGAAGATATTGAAGAACTTCTTGGTCCTGAAGTACCATATCTCGGTGCAATTGGTGCATTGATGTATCTTGTTAATAATACACGACCTGATATTGCTTTTACTGTCAATTTATTAGCAAGATTTAGTTCTTCACCAACACGACGACATTGGAATGGAATTAAACAAGTCATTCGATATCTCCAAGGTGCAATTAATCTCGGATTATTTTATTCAAATAAAACCAGTCCAACATTGATAGGTTATGCAGATGCTGGTTATTTATCTGATCCACATAAAGCACGTTCTCAAACGGGCTATCTATTTACATGTGGAAATACTGTTATATCATGGCATTCTACGAAACAATCTATAGCAGCTACTTCTTCAAATCATGCTGAAATTATAGTCATTCATGAAGCAAGTCGAGAATGTGTATGACTAAGATCCATGATTTATTATATCCGAGAAAGTTGTGGATTATCATCAATCAAAGATATTCCAACTCCTCTTTATGAAGACAATGCAGCTTGCATAGCTCAATTACGAGGAGGATATATTAAAGGAGATCGGACAAAACATATTTCACCAAAATTCTTCTTTACTCATGAACTCCAGAAGAAATGTGAAATTGATGTGTTACAAATTCGGTCATGTGATAACCTCGCAGATATTTTCACGAAGACTTTACCGACTGCAACATTTGAGAAATTGAGATATAAAATCGGTATGCGTCGGTTTAAAGATTTAAAAGGAATCATCTCATCAGGGGGAGTAATAAACAGACATATAGAATAGTGTACTCTTTTTCCTTCACTAGATTTTTTTTCCCACTGGGTTTTTATTTAGTAAGGTTTTAACGAGGCATATTCTTTATGTAATGGATGGACATCCAAGGGGGAGTGTTATGAATTATTGGAATCTTTATTAATTAGTGGATGCTCCACTAATTATGGATTTATGTGAATAATTAGAGAGGATTTTTATGAATGTCCACCATTTAGTGGAGATACCACTAATTAAGATTAGTGGAAGATGATGTATGCCATGATGTATTCCACTAATTAGAGCTCTATAAATAGAGCTATTCTCTAAGCTTGTAATACACCATTATTTTGTGAAAGAAAGATTAGTGAAAGAAATATTAGAGAAAGAATTGTGAGAGAAAGAAAGAGAGAAGTTTGAAGAGAAATTCTCGTGCAAAGAATAGTTAGAATTTTCTTAGTGTGTAGTGTATAGATTTTATTCTAACACTACCCTAATTTTATAACACTTATCTAGAATGTTTAACTCAACTAATCCTAACAATTAACACAAACCGAGGATTCAATAATTGAGTGGGAGGCCATTGAAATGAAATTTGTGGGGTTGATTGATAAATGACCAAAGATGGGTAGTAAAGCGAAATTCCAAGAGAGACACAGATGGTGGGGAGTGGCGGGGGGGGGGGGCGGGGGCATGGGAAAAGAAAAAATCAGAAATAGCTGTCAGGTTGCACGAAGGGTCCCTCCAACCTTCGCTCACATGCCGAATTTATATGATATTCTGCACGGTATCCTCATCCTCTGTACTACTGCTGCTGCTCCTAGTGCTCTGCACTCACTTCCTTGATTCTTCCTTTCCTCCTCCTCAGAGCAACCCATTTTAGCCCCTTACTTTCTCTCGCTACAATGTCAACCAACAAGAAAAGGCTTATTATCAGCAAAGTTACGGTGAATCTCGGCTGCAGCAGTTGCAGAAGGCCAAAGCTTTCTAACGTATTCAACCCAAAACCAAGGCGGAAAACGCCAACCTCCTACCACAAGCCCAGCCAATACTATTCTTCTTCAGGCTGCTCTTGGGACACCAACACTACTACATTCTCCCCCGAGAGAGACACGCCGGCGTACTACTCCTCCGATACAGAGTCTGACATTAAGAGCTTGAGGGCTGTTCAAGGTTTCGGAAAGATTGGCGGCGAGAGTGTTGCTGTGGAGAAAGATTCCGACGACCCTTATCTTGATTTTCGACAGTCAATGCTTCAGATGATACTGGAGAAGGAGATTTATTCCAAGGATGATCTCAAAGAGCTACTCAACTGTTTCCTGCAGCTGAATTCTCCTCATTACCACGGCATTATTGTTAGAGCTTTCACAGAGATCTGGAATGGTGTCTTCTCAGTGAGGTCTAGCTACAGCTCCCCGAGCTTGCATGGTCGCTGGAAGTCACGTGACTATTAGGCCATGCACGTGCTTACATCTTTCCGTCCATGGATCAAGTTAACAAGGCTCAAGTTTGTGTTTATTAGCAACTTATGTAGAACTAGCTAGCACCCAGAAATTCCAGAGATGCTAGGTTAGGGTTTTTCCTTTTGTTATAGCGGCCTTCAGTATATGAAAGATTATGTAGAAGGGTTCTATTTTCACAGCCTTTTTGATTACGTTTAGTTATCATTATAACACTAGATGCTATCGGGGTGGTCAAAAATGCTGTGAAAATTGTAATCTAGACTAGAAGCAGTATTATTAGTAAACGTAGTGCTAGCAAATTTCCTGGTTTTATCAGTACTTCCTATTTGGTGCCTTTTTTATGTTATAGTGGAGAGGTTTAAAATTTTGTTCTGAACTTAGATCTTGCATACCTTAATAAACTCGACTAATTCCTACTCAAGCTAAGAGACATTTGTTTCGATCCAATCAGATTCTCAAATTACTGTGTAGCAGCTTGTTTCACCCACTGAAAATCTAGGACCTCTCCACCAATTGCACCGTTGGATGCAATGGCTTGCTACTACTTTTAAAAGAGTAAATTTCATGCACATTTATAAAGAAATTAGTACTGTGGCGGAAACGTTAGCAAATCTAACTTGCTCTACCTCTTCCAATTTTCTATTCACATCCTTTCAATCACTTCCACAAAATACTCAGGGTTTATCTATTTTAGATAGTAATAGAGTTCCTTCCATTAGAACAAAACATGCTCAAAGTATTCGGACGTAATTTGCCTTTGCGATTTGATTTTAATATAGTAATAAACTGACCGGAATCTTGTCTGCCACCAAATCTTGATGGATTCAATATTTTTTTTCAAAAAAAAAAAAAAGCTAAGAGACATTTGAGCTTTTTTTTTGGCAACAATCTCCTCTCCACACCCCATGTGTATTACGGTAGTAGCAGGGCAAAATGTTGGTGGTGGGAAAAGATAGACGTTGGGATTTGAAAATTAATGCATGAGTAAGCGGAGAGAGACTAATAGTTTTAATGGACATTGATGAGGAATTAAAAGCTTTCCTTGGTACATTTTCCAACAGTGTCAATCAACGCTTGGCCGCTTTCTTTACTTGTCACTTGCCCCGACTGAATCGACTTAAAGCCATTATAAATTCTTTCCTGCATGTGAATTGTTTATCTTTAACCCTTTCTTGTGGGGATTGCCAAATCCTTTGCTTATTGTATAGTGACTTCTATTCTACATTAACTAGGAATAGTGACTTCTATTCTTCTCACTTTATTATTAATTATTCTCGAAGCTGACAAAAGTTCCAAGGTAAATTTCTACCCTTTACCAAGAATAGGAAAATCCCTTTCACGCAGGATTGTTGCTGTAAAAAAGAACACGATATGACCACATTCAGCTGCGGATGTGAATTGGGATCTACGTTTTCCTTGCTGTGTAGCTAACAGTATTTACATGGAGAATTACATCCACGTAAAAAAAAAAAAAGAAAAAGGGGGGGGGCTCTCACCCAATTTTACAATTGGAAATTAAACTCCTGGTCCCTCTCTTTCTCTCTGTATTCTTTGTTTTTCACCCTTTTGGGGCCTGAGGAAATCAAAGTTAAGAGGTTTAAATGCGTCTATTTAAGATCAAGTCCAAGTCAAAAATGAAAACCAAAGGGAATCTTTACTCCAGCAGGGGACCTTCATTGAATCAAGAAATGCAGAAAACAACGCTCTCCTTGTGATGGGGTTATGTTACCAAGGTAGCCAGTTGTTGAAGCAAGTAATGCAGTCAAAACTCTTTAATTTCAGTGATTCAGTCCAGCTAAGTGATCTTCTTTAGTTCTTTGTTTCGACTTTAAGAAATTACAAAAAGCAAGTAGAAAGTCTTCACCAGCCTTCAAATGATGACTTCCCACTGTCTCTCTGCAGAATTTGTCTTTACCCAGATGCTGTTGCTATTCACAGAATGATTATGCTCTTGTTTCTATGTGCCTCATATTTCTCTGATCCCAACCCAAGTGTGTGTCTTTTTGTGTTATTTTTCTTTTCTTTTAGTTGGATATTTCTCAAGAATTTATGTTCAGAAGATAAAATGGAGAGTAGCAGTTGGCTATGTCGATGTAGCCTAGTGTAAGTAGACACAGAAACCATCTTTTTGAGAATTCTTGAAGGTTACCTTCTTGGTGGGAGACATCTTTTGTGGCAGCAGAAAGACATGCTGGTCTTTATGGCTTTAAGACCGTGAAAGAAATTGAACAGAAAATATGACAGAAAGAGAAAGTGAACTCCAAATAAAGATATTGTGTTGAAATGCCAAGAAGACGTTATAGGAGACATTATCCTTTTCCCCTTCCTTGTATAATTTTGATGTTCTTTTGGAAAGCAGTGAAGAGAAGAAGATTTTCTCTTCCGAGACAAAACACACAGGTTGTTCCTTTCCTGAAGCAAAATTTGTGGTCATTCTCATTTGATAAAGTAGGTCAAAAGAGGGGGAACAAGAAGAGACAAGTTATATTCTAGATCTATGAATTTTAGCTTGGACTAGCCATTAAATTTCAACTCAAGAAAAGGAAAAAGTATAGCAGAAGTCCCATAATTTTCAATTACATGCTTGACCTCTTATAAGATTTGAGCATAAATCAAAGTTTTATGAAATAGTTGTGTATTAGGTGTGCCCATGTTTATGGAAGGATCGTTCAACATTAGGTAAGGTGTGTAATTAAACCTTCATTTGTTAGTGTCAGTTGTAAAATACCCATTCCTAGATTGGACATTTTCAGTTTGGTTCCCGGAGAGGGAGGAGAAAGGAAACAAATATCTCACCTAGAAAAGTCTTCTTTGAACCTTTTCTTTCCTTTTTAATTTGATTGGCAAGAGACAAAGAATGGAGGAAAAGAAGAATTATTACTTACCTTTTTTTATTCATCAATCTCTGTATTATTTAATTTTTAAAGTACAAAAATAAAGTAAAATTTTATCGTTAATATTTCGAAGTCAATTTTTTTCTCCTAAGAAGGAGAAGCAATGTTGAAATGCCTGCTTAATTTACTTTTTTTTTTTATATTTTATTGTAATCAAATTATATAAATATGTGATTTATCTGTATATTTATTTTTAGAATTTATTACAATTTATTCTCATTAAGTTAAGAGATGTTGGCATTTTAGTACCAGAAGCTATAAAAGAGATATATTGATCGTTAGCTAAGAACAATATTAACTAACAGAAGTTACTTTTGTAATAAAATGTCTATTTTACCCATACTAATTATAAGATGCCCAAAATAACTCTTTGGGTTTATTGCAATTTACTCTTATTAAGTTGTGAATTTTGACACTTTAGTACCACAAATTATAAAAAAAGGACTAAAGGGTCCATTAATCGTTAATCAATGACGCTATTAATTAACGTAAGTTATTTTTATAATAAAATATTTATTTTACTCATATTAATTATAAGATGTGCAAAAAATCTTTTAGTAGAAGAAACTTGGCATATGAACTATTTGTGAACTTATAGTACTTTTTATAATTTTTTATATTAAAATATTATTATTAATTTAATAGGATAAAATATAATAAATACATAAACTAAAATTTCATTCAACTTCTTAAAATTAGACATATTATATACAGCTTTGTTAAGACCTAAATACGATACAAATTCAAATATAATACGAGTAAAATAAAATTATGAAATTGTACTAATATTTTTCTCAAAAAAAAAAAAACAAAGCAACAAAAAAAATTATCATATTTCCTTAGTACTAGGGAAATATGATAATTTTTTTTACTATACTTTTTTTTAATGAAGAAAATATTAATATAATTTCGTAATTTATTTTGGGTTTATTGTGTTTAAATCTGTATCGTATTTAAGTTTTAACAAAATTGTCTATGACATGTCTAATTTCAAAAAGTTAATTGAAATTTTAGTTTATGTATTTATTATATTTTATTCTATTAAGTTAGGATAATGATACTTTAATATCAAAAATTATAAAAGTACTATAGGTTAACAAATACTTCATGGGTCAAATTCCCTCTGTTAAAGAATTTTTTAGGTATCTTGTAATTAATATGAGTAAAACAAATATTTTATTATAAAAATAACTTTTATTAATCAATACTATCATTGATTAACAGTTAATGAACCTCTAATACTTTTTTTTACAATTTGTGATACTAATGTGTCATTATTCACAATTTAATAAGAATAAATTATAATAAATCTAAATAATTATTTTAAATATTTTATAATTAATATAAATAAAATATATTTTTTTATTACAAAAATAACTCTTACCGTCGTTGATTAACTATTAATAGACTCCTAATAATACTTTTTTATAATTTGTACTACTAAAGTACTATTACCTTTCCAACCTAACAAGGATAAATTGTAATAAGTCCTCTACTTTTACTTTGCTTTTTCTTCTTCACCTCATCCCAATCAAACGTTGAGCAGGAGTAAGATGAAGAACTCCTCGAGATAGAAGCAATTATGGATACCACGAACCAAGAACCACAAGATAAATGTCCATGGAGTTTTTGATGGTGACTGTTGGAGAGGGGTAGTAATACGGATGATGAAATTATGGCTGCTTTGGCTGCCAAAGCACAGTCTGTGTTTAATAGTGAACAGCTTGAACTATTGAGGCTTCTGAAAGGCTTGGAGGTAGCTATGAGACCTTAGTGTATTAAGCTTCTACTTGGAGACTGATTGCCAAACATTAATCAGAAGAATTCAGCCAGGATCAAAGGCTAAATCCTATAATTGGAAACCTGTACAACACCACGCAAAAGTTGAGAAACCTCTCTATTCTCAAATTCGCAGCATTTTCTATAAAACACCCCATCTCTAACCACCAGGACATTGGAATTTTTGCCTCAAAATTGAACATACCAGTACTTAGTAGTAGATGGATGAGTCACCATATTTGGAAAAGGTGTCAAGTTTTAATGCACTCTCATTCATGTCCATGTCCAAGCATAAAAAGTTTTCCATCATTTACAATGAAAGGGAATTTAAAATGATAGTAATATTTTTTAAAATTTTTAATTTTATATTATATATCTTATACATTTTACGATTTATTTTTTTTATAAAATTTCAAAAGAAAGGTAGGGGAAATGCTTAAGACGTTACGGATAAAAGGCTTTTCCACTAAACATTGTGCTTTTGCCGATCTGCCTAATCAATGTCAAATATCAAAGGATAAACAATGAAAAGAAAGAGTTGTGACACTGAGACTGAGACATGCTTATCCCCATGGAAATGAAAGACTTTCTTATCTTATCGTCTTAACAAATCAGAAGGGATCATCTTGTTTGATAAAGATTAGACAAAGATGAAAATTTGAACATCAAAAAACTATTCCCACAGCGAATTGGATTAAAGAAGGAGATCCAAAATGTGGCACACAATAAGATCTCTTTTCAGCCAATGAAGTCGTTGTTTCCAATTTGGAGAGTTGTCACGTAGTCTTTGGCCCGGTTGCCACCATAATCCACCTCTCCAAGAGTAAGAAAAAACCAGACCTACCCATTTGTTACTCCATAAAGAATACAGGAAACCCCATGGCTACTATGTTGCCCCAACTTGAGAGGCAATCTCTGTAATTCCTTGTCTAAAGGTTTGTATTAATGGAGTTCCCCTTTTGTAACATTTGGGACCTAAGCTACTTTAGAGTTCAGATAACGTGTGGTTGCAAGGGAAGTAAGCTTCAGAATTAGGGCCCAGAAATGTCCACACATTACTATCCCCACCTAAGTCGGACCTCTTGGTTACCTCCTTCATTTTCTAATGCTTTGGGAAGAAAAAGAAGTACGGCACTGTGCACTAGCGAATATTGATAGTTTGCTTTTTACCTTGGATGAAGGTTTTAAGCTTGACACACATTACATGCACATATATTGATAGATATATACATTTTCTCTCTCTCTCTATATATATATTTTAAGAGACGTTTATTACAAATATTTTTATTAATTTTATTTTAAATTTTATAAAAAAATAAATTATGAAATATACAATATAAAATAAAGAATTGAATTTATATCTCCTACCAATATTATTATCTATAGACTTTGACAAAAAAAAACTTAGATATTATTTTGATCTATGATCTGTAGTGTTGAGTGTTAAGAGTTGTCCTGGTATGAAGACTTGAATGCATTTCTCTACTCTCAAGCAAAGCATTGAGGAAGGACAATTCAGCTTGTTAATGAGGCCATAAAGGCCAGAAAATGTAAATATGGAGTGTAAATGAAGAAGGAATTGTCACTCAAAAACCCGTCAGTCTCATACATGACCATTTTCCAAGGTGAAAATCAATTTTCACAGAGCAAATTCAATACGAATGGACCAACAAAATTGAAGTCTTGCATGCTCTCCATTGCATTTGGCACATTCAAGTATGATCTATGGGGTAGAACCTACTGCAACTTTCACTGTTTCTGATCAAATATGCAGTACTCGTACTGATTATGCTTGATTTGATATCCATAGAAATCGATTTTACGTGGTGAAATTTATGAGCTGAATTAATTGTTTAAACCAGAAAGTGGCCACTCATCCAGTGTATATATTCAATATCGTTGCCGGTTCATACCCGATATGCACTAATCCCTGCTACAGTGTAGGTGTCTGCAAGGCCGCTGTTAGAAACTTGAAGGACAAATCATTAAAAAAAATATTCTATTCGTTTTAAAATATTTATTTATAAAATTTTTTTTACACAAATTAAAAGTATTTGAAAATAATATAACAATTTAGATAAAATTTATATTCTACCCATATTAAAAACATGATAGTTATTGATATTAGTTAATATGATCGATATGCTTATGTGTCAACCAGATTCAATCATAAGAATACGTAAAAACAGATAATACCTTTGTAGATATCGTCTTCACCAATACGATTCTTGTGCTAATAGTATTTTGTTTCTCTTTTTGTTGAGGGTGGACTCACACAAAAATTGAGAGAAAAACTAAGAAAACAATAACGATATTTCTCACGTATATCTAAAATAGAGTCATAAACCAATATGTATTAATGCCTCTATCTCAAAATACGAGTCCTGATAGAATAAGAAAAGTATAGTTGAATACAACTATTTTCACTTATCTTATTCCATCTAAAATACAATTTTTTTTATTTTTTTACAATTTTCATTAATAAATTATAAACAAATTATAATTTATTATTTTTTCATAATTAGGAGCCATTGAAGGGATCTGACCGGATACAATTAGATTAAACTCCCAAAAAATTATTTTGTCAATAAAAATAATATATTAATTACGTTCCACTCCACTAAAAGAACGTAACTGCACTCTTAGTCTAATCGCAATTATTGGAGTAAATAATTATATCTATTAATTGATCGATCCAACAAATTACCCCCGTCGATCAATATAATACTTTGAATGAAGCAGTATGACTACAGCGCCCCTCATTCAAAACCTCAATTTTCATCTTCAATTTGACAATATCATGTGACCAGTTACACTTACAAATTGAATTAAATAGACACTATTAAATTACTGAGCTCATATTTAACTGTCCCTTAGAAGAACTCATGAGGAAATGATCTTGCCTATTAAAGGTAACGGATTCCATATTGCATAACAATTATTTCATATTTATTTCACTTTAATTCCCAATATGCCGAGATATTGATTATTAAGTTAATCTCACTCTTTGGCAACTCAAGGAATTTCAAGTTAGTAAATATAAATAATTGTTTGCTCAGGATTAAGGTATTATGTACAACAACATTTTAATATTTTATTTGTATGGGCTATTCCACAAATAAATATTAATGGTCCATCCAATATATCAAATATATATCCTTAATTTTATTACCAAAGTCAAAGACAGACTTCAATAAAATTAATATGATCTTCAAAAATAAATTTTCCAAATTTATTTTAGATCGCGTATAATTTATTTCAAATTAAATTATAAATCAAGTATTTCTATATTTAACAAATAAACACTTGATTTATAATATCTAAATAATTCGTGGACAAAATAGGCTCATACATAATTTATACATATAAATATATAAAAATATATTTTA
This sequence comes from Voacanga thouarsii, assembly GCA_026120185.1. Lineage (NCBI taxonomy): Eukaryota > Viridiplantae > Streptophyta > Magnoliopsida > Gentianales > Apocynaceae > Voacanga > Voacanga thouarsii. The sequence continues at coordinate 2,901,607 of JANUWF010001775.1, forward strand.
TTTAATTTTAAAATATAAATATTGTATTTACTCGATTGGCATATCTAACAAAATTCTCCCACTTGTCCTAGAGTAAATGGGACATGTCAGAAATACTCATACTTTCTATATAACTTCCAAAAACATTTACAAGTAAACTTTTAGTAACAGGATCAGCAAGATTTTCAGCAGAAGAAATCTTGCACACTTCTACATCTCCACGTTGAACAATCTCCCTAAGTAAGTGATATTTACGTTCAATGTGTTTACCACGCTGATAGTTGCATGGTTCTTTTGCATTTGCCACTGCACCACTGTTGTCACAGTATAAACTAATGGTTTGAGATGCAGAAGGAACCACTTCAAGTTCTATCAAGAACTTCTTCAACCAAACTGCCTCTTTAGCTGCTTCACAAGTTGCCACATATTCAACTTCCATTGTAGAGTCAGCAATACAAGATTGTCTGATGCTTCTCCACACAACTGCACCACCACCTAAGGTGAAAATAGAGCTTGAGGTGGACTTGCGAAGATCTCTATCAGCTTGAAAATCAGAATCAGTATAACCTATAGATACCAATTCTGAAGCTGAGTAAACTAGCATATATCCTCGAGTTCTGCGAAGATACTTGAATATATGCTTGACTGTTGTCTAGTGTTCCGGTCCTGGATTTGACTGATATCTATTGACCATTCCAACAGCATGACAAATGTTTGGACGAGTACAAAGCATAGCATACATGAGACTTCCTATAGTTGATGCATAAGGAACTCGTTTCATGTACTCAACTTCATTAGGAGTTTTAGGACTATGCTTCTGAGATAACTGAATTCCATGTCTGAAAGGCAATTGACCTTTCTTGGAATTTTGCATAGAAAATCTTGTCAGTATTTTGTCAATATATGAAGCTTGAGATAAAGTTATCTGTCTGTTCTTTCTATCCCGAAGGATCTGAATGCCCAGAACATATCTTGCTTCTCCCAAGTCCTTCATATCAAACTGTTTATCCAACCAACTTTTCACCAATGTCAATGTTCTTACACCATTTCCAATAAGAAGGATGTCATCAACATACAGTATGAGAAAAATCACCTTACCATCTATAATTCTCTTATAGACACAAGGTTCATCAGGATGCTGATCAAAACCATAAGTTTTAATGGTTTGATCAAATCTGATATTCCAACATCTAGATGCTTGTTTAAGCCCATATATGGACCTATTCAACTTACTAACTTTTTGTTCTTGACCTTCTTGGATAAAACTATTTGGCTGTACCATGTAGATACATTCGTCAAGATTTCCATTAAGGAAAGTTGTCTTGACGTCCATTTGCCATACTTCATAGTCGAAGTGAGCTGCAATGGATAGGAGGATTCTTATAGACTTTAGCATGGCCACAGGCGAGAAGGTTTCCTTATAGTCAATACTTTCTCGTTGGGTATAACCCTTAGCAACCAATCTAACTTTGAAAGTTTCCGCTTTCCCGTCTACTCCTCTCTTTCTTTTGTAGACCCATTTGCACCCAATAAGTTTTACCCCATTAGGCAGGTCCACAAGATTCTAGACGGAGTTAGTGTACATGGATTTCATTTTTGAATTCATTTCATTCTTCCAATGGTCTGCGTCTATGTCCTCTACAGCTTTTTTATACATGGCGGGATCCTCTTCTTCCTCAAAAGAGACTGCTTGAAAAGCTTCTCCATAAAATAAGTATCTAGACGGACGTCGAATGACTCTCCCACTACGTCTAAGCTGTGGAAGTTCCTGAATGATTGGACTTTCCTCTTCCTCGTTGACTGGAACTAGATCTGCTGATTCCTCAACGACTGGATTTTGAACAGGGGCAGAAGGTTCTTCCACTCTATGTGCCGAAGAGCCAGTGGGTATAGAAGGTGTAACATCTATTTCTCTCCCACTGGAATCTGGTATGTTAAGTGGCATAGATACGAATCCTCCACGTGAATCTTGAGTATAGGTTTCAGTAACCATTTGCTTGGGATTACCTCCCTTGGTTTCTTCCAAAATAACCCTACTCTTAGATCCTCGTTCTTCTATGTACTTGTCCTCTAAGAAAATTGCATTTGTACTTACAAATATTTTCTTATCTTGAGGACTATAGAAGTAGTATCCCCTTGTTCCTTTTGGATGCCCAACAAACAAACATAAATTTGATCGTAATTCCATCTTATCCATCTTTCCTTTTAGCACATATGCAGAACAACCCCAAATCCGGATGTGTGTCAAATTAGGCTTCTGCCCATTCCACAATTCCAATGGAGTCTTAAGGACAGATTTTGATGGAACCATATTCAATATATATGTCGCAGTTTGTATAGCATACCCCCAAAAGGATGTACTGAGTGTAGAGAAGTCTAGCATTGTTCTGACCATGTCTAACAAGGTTTTGTTTCTCCTTTCTGCCACTCCATTTTGTTGAGGAGTGCCAGATGCACTTAGTTGGGATAAAATTTCATTTTCTGACAAGTAAGATCTAAAGTCATGGGAAATATATTCTTCACCTCGATCTGATCGAAGTGTCTTAATGTTCTTTCCTAAATACTTCTCAGTCTCAGCCTTAAATTCTTTGAATTTTTCTAAGGCATCAGACTTATGAGTTATTAGGTAAACATATCCATAGCTTGAGTAATCATCCGTAAAAGTAATGAAATACTCATACCCACCTCTAGCTTGGACACTAATTGGTCCACATACATCAGAGTGCACTAATTCTAAAACTTCCTTTACTCTATTTCCTTTGAAAGAAATGATCTTTTGGTCATTTTACCTTCCAAACAAGATTCACAAACTTGAAAAGGTTCTACCTTTAAGTCACTTAAAGGACCTTCTTTTACAAGTCTTTGAATCCTATTTAGATTAATATGACCAAGTCTAAGATACCATAGGAGAGTCTCATTAGTATGAGATAACTTAATGCGTTTATTAGTTTCAGTATGATATAATGAACTGTTGGTAGGTTTCAAAACATATAGATCGTTATTTAAATATCCACGACATATTAAAGAGTTATTTAAAAATATCTCTATTGAAAAATCATAAAATTTAACAGAATATTTTTATTTGAATAACAAAGAAACCGAAATCAAATTTCAATAAATGTCAGGAACATAATAACAATCTTTCAAAGCCAAATGTTTATTATCAAAATAAAGATAAACATCTCCAACAGCTCTTACAGATATCACTGATCCTGTGCCAACCCTTAGAGTACACTCTCCTTCATTGAGATGTCTGGTTACTTGGAACCCCTACAATGAATTGCAAACATGATTAGTGGCTCTAGAATCTACTATCCAAGTATTTGTAGAATCAACTGTTGGGGATATGCCCTAGAGTCAATTTGTACTTATACTATTGTCGTTATATTTTATATAATAATATGAGGCTTTCCTTTCCATGAATGGTGCGTTTTGTTTTGTGGTCATCAAGTACGTGACTTGATAGTAAAACCCAACAATGAATACAATGATTATTCTAAATATGTCCCTAATAGTTTATTATTATTGGAACAATAATAAATTAAGATTAGTATATTTGTGACTGGATGGCTATGTTTTACTGGTCATGGATATTTGTGATATCAAGTCAAAACATAAATAAATGTTAGAGAATATTGTATTGGATATGACCCACTGTGAGAGTACTTCATGGAACATGTCATAAGTACTTTCTAGCCATAATAATATTAAAAGTCATTTGACCTAAATTCATCATAGTTCCTACTTGATAAATTCTATATTTTGACATTGTCTAAAGTTGTCTTTAATTAGATAATAAATTAGACTACTGTTGGATATAGAATAAATCAAAGAGAGGAATATGATTGATTGTGAATGAATTTGTCCCCCTCAATTATGGGAGAGATATCCATGGGCCCCTTGATAAGTTAGATTGTTAAAATGCATGGCCGTGCTCAAATAAATCAATCTAAGATATTGATATCATTTGTTTGAACAGTCTACTATGAAATCAAGAAATAATTGATTGAGCTTAATAAGGATGATATGCTCCGTGCCTTATGCTTAATCTGGATATCATGTGACAAAATGACTAAATATAAAATTATGGTTTGATTCAAAGAGATCACCGATCTTCATTTAACCTGAATAGTTATAATGTTTTGCTAGAAATCGCTTATAACTTGTGGGCCATTTTAAATATGATTTGGGCACACTGCCAGTGGTAAATGAACCTATAGGGTCACACAATAAGCGAACTTGTTAGGTTATTTTTTGGTAACCGGATTCGATGAATCTGGAAATATGTCTAAGTTAATCGAATTTAGAAAATCTACCAGATACAATGAATTTGGAAGTATGTCCACATTCGATGTATCTGAATGATGTCCAAATTATAAGAATCTGACTCGGTAAATTAATTAGTTAAATTATTGAGATAATGACAGAATCTTATCGTATCAGTTTTAATTTAATTTGAATTTAAATTAAAATACGATAAGATATTATTAGGGTTGGACTTTAAGAGGTTCGGAGTTGGTTTTTAAGAAAAAACCCTAGCCGTCTTCTTGGGTGTGCCAATTCTATTGTAAAATTCGTGTCTTCATCCACCAGAAAAATAAGACTCTCAAAACCCTAGGTGCTAGCACTCCCCGGGTGACAAGTGAGTTTGCGGTGTGTATCGGATAAAGGACGTTCACACAACTGCAGCGTCTAGTGATCGTTCGGGTTGCACGCACGGCAGCACAATCGGAACTGAAGGATATCGATTACACATAACAGAGGTAAATCTGCAAACCTACAATCTTCTTAATCGTTTACTTAGATCCTCGGAAGGGATTCGTGGATGTTTTCCACGTTTAGGAGTCCATGAATTCTAACATCAACCACTAAACAAGTTTCAATATAGGATAACTCACCAGTACCTTGCTTGCTTTTAGCTAAGTAATCTGGGCATTGTGACTTCCAATGTCCCTTTTGCTTGCAGTGGAAACATTTGCCTTTGGACTTTTCATCCACTCTTGTTTTTTTAACTTGCTTCTTAGGCCCTTTATTATTTTTATTTTGCTTTCTCTTATTCCCTCATTTGCCTAAGGCTTGGAAGAGGAAGATCCAGCATGAGATAGAACAAGAGCGTTGCCACTTCCTACTTTTAGAGGTGCCTCGACACTCTCAAGCTCCTTCATTAACTCTGTAAGAGACATCTCCATCTTGTTCATATTATAATTAACTTTGAACTGTGAAAACATCTCTGGGAGAGTTTCTAAAGCCATATCAACCTGAGTATGAAGCTTAATTTTAGCCCCTAAGACCTCTGCCATGTTAAACTGAGCGATCAATTCTAACATATGATTCCTCACGGGCGTTCTAGGTTTCATGCGCATATTCATTATACGCCTCATTGCTGCTTGACGGGCCTGACGTCCTTTGTGCTCAAACATTTGCTGGAGGCTTCTCATGATGTCTGCAGCGGTTGTCATGTTCTCATGTTTCTGCTGCAACACATTTGAGATAGATTCCAAAATGTAGCAGCGAGCCATCTCATTAGAACTCAACCATTTATCATAAGCCTTCTTTTATTCGCGCGTGGACTGTTCAGTAGGCTTAGCAGGACACGGTACAGTTAGCACATATTTGAGCTTCTCAGCAGTGAGTACAATTATGAGGTTCCTTTTCCAATCAATAAAATTTTCTCCAACCAGTTGGTTCTTTGTTAAAATTTGGGATAAAGTGTTGGAAGTCATTTTTTTGAAATTAAATAAAATAAAACATATGAGTCATTTATCATATCATGATGCATGATCAATATAAAATGGCATGATGCATGATCAATATGATAATATTTCAAGTAGTAATAGAAACTACTATCAAAATATGACAATCTAAAACTCTATAGTAACATGTACCTCTATAGGAGATAGCAATGTAACTTATAGTTATATCAAGATCCACAACCTAAAACCCCAAAGTAATATACACCTCTATAGGAGATAACAATATAACTTATAATTAGGCCTGAATCATCCCACTAAAATTAATATATCTTGCATCTAATCGCAATATTAATTTTAGTGTTATTAATATTTTGGCCATCATAGACATTATTTGGATATTCTATAGGAAGTCCTTATAATGTCTTTGATTTAAGTGTAACCCCTATATTCAAAATTTATTCATCTATTATTCTTATTATTTTTTAAATATAAAGTTTCCAATCCAATCACATCACCTATAGGATAATTATGAATGAATTAAACTTAAAAAATAATAATTAAAATTTTGATACCCAATCTAGTAACCAATAAAACGTAGCATTCCTATAGGGAGACCATTTAAAATGGCACGAAGCAAACTTCAATTTTACTAATGGGCTTATAGGGAGGCCTAAGGTTAATTAAAATTAACCATTTCACACTTAATTTTTTTTTCTTAATAATTTAATAAAAAATATTAATTTATTTATGCATAACCAAATAGTACATAAAGCGGTGTTAATGCAAATTATATGACATGTTAACATGAATGATACATAATTCAATCAAAATTAAATAGTAAAAACTATAAAATAAAAATAATTTTATGGCCAATCTAGACTCAAAAATAAAATTACAAAATTACAATTGAAAATAATAATTAGTTAACAATATAGCTAATTCTTCAATCTTCTGTAATATAATTCTGTTGGAGCAAATTCTTGGCATATAATTTTCATTGGTGCAATGGTAAGCTACTTGAAGTTCCTCCAAGATGACCAGGGATCAATTCTCAAATCTGTCACATTTTCCCCATTTTTTTTTTAAATAGGGAGCATGCTGGATCTGCTGTCCCAAATGGGTCAGCCCAGCATGCCCAGCGCCTGGGCATGCCCATGCGCGTCTAGGCCAGGCGTTGGCCCAGGCGCGCCGGCATGCCCATGCTCACCAGGGCGCTAGGCCCTGAACAGCGACCAAGCTTCAATCTTCTTCGTGCAATTGGAAGCAATGGTCAACGAATGCCAAGCAGTCCGCCAATTTCACGTTTGCCTTCTTTGTCCGCCAACCTCTGTTTTGATTACATTCCTCTTTTTTTTCTTTTTTTTTTTAAATAACATAAAAATAAAATAAATAAAAAGAAAAATTAAAAGGGAAACATGGAGACGTAATCTACCCTTTTGTTACAAGACTCGATAATACTTATATATATTCATCGAATAAAAAACTATGGCCATAAAATTATTTTGAACAGAATTAATCAAATCATTCACCATGAATATAAATGCATTATTCCTACACCGCTCAACTAAATATATGTATAAAAGATTTAACTTTAACACATAAACACATATCAAAACCTGGCTCTGATACCAATTGTTAGTTAATAAGATCGATATGCTTATGTGTCAACCAGATTCAATCATGAGAATACGTGAAAACGGATCATACCTTTGTAGATATCGTTTTCACCAATACGATTCTTGAAGTCTTTGGCCTTCTGATAATGTTCCAAACCCCCTAGTCTTCTTCAATGTAATCTTCTTTGATCAGAAATTGTTAATCGTATTTTGTTTCTCTCTTTGTTGAGGGTGGACTTACACAAAAATTAAGAGAAAAACTCAGAAAACAACAACGATGTTTCTCACGTATATCCAAAATAGAGTAATAAACCAATATGTATTAATGACTCTACCTCAAAATACGAGTCCTGATAGAATAAGAAAAATATAGTTGAATACAACTATTTCCACTTATCCTATTCCATCTAAAATATGATTTTTTTTTTTTTTGTTTTCTGCAATTTTCATTAATAAATTATAAACAAATTATAATTTATTATTTTTCCATAATTAGGAACCATTGAAGGGACCTGACCGGATACAATTAGACTAAGCTCTAATAAATTATTTTGTCAATAAAAATAATTTATTAATTACGTTCAACTCTATTAAAAGAATGTAACTATACTCTTAGTTTAATCGTAATTACTGGAGTAAATAATTATATCCATTAATTGATCGATTCAATAATTGGTTGGTGAAAATTCTTAAGAAGTAAGAAGAAAGAAAAGTTTTTGAAAAGTTGTGCAGTTGACTTAGAATAAATGAGGATAAAATAAGAAGAAACTAATTATTAATTCTAGAAATATATATATGAACAAGTATTTTGAAACAAAATAAAAAAGTTTCGTGAACAAGTATTTTGAAATGGAAGGAATACATAACAATGCTAAAAACTTTACTTAATTTTTAAAAATATGAAGATAAAGTTTACATGTATTTTTGAAAATTTTTTAAATTTTTAAATTTAAAAAATTAATTTTTTTTTAAAACGAACAATGCTAACCCTAATCTCTAACTGATTTGGAACCATACAATTTGATGTATGAAAATTGTGTAACTGAATTATGAACATTACAATTATATAAATTTACATATAATTATATAAATATTATATAGTATATGAGTATATTGTATGAACATCATATATAATTTGATAAATAAATTTTAAAACTACAAAGAAAATATTGTTCCAATAAAAGATTTTTTGACACATAATTTATTATTATAACTTTTAATTTAAGCAGTAAAATAACAGTGCGATTTTCTGTGCTCAAATTGCACGACCTCCAATCGCTAGCTCTTCGCTTGCCTATTCGTAAGTCAAAGTTAATTTATTATTTGAACTAAAATTCTATTTGAGTTCGTTCTATTATTATTTGATAATATTTAAATTCGTTTAAATTTGAAATTTTTAATTAATGTTTGAATTCGAATTATTTAGGTTTGTTTATTTTATTTTTATTTTAAAATATAAAAATAGTTGAATATCATAATATTAAATAAATATAAAAATATAATTAATTTTAATATTATAATATAAGATTTATTAAAAATAAATTTTAATATTATAAACTATAAATATATAATAAATATAATATAAATAAAATTTTTAAATATATAATATGTTTACTTATGTTCGAATATGTTCGAATATAATAAAATTTTTAAAATATAAAAATAGTTGAACATCATATTCGAATAATAAATAAACGAACGTTTTTCGAACACAAACGAATTCGAACAAGTTTTTGTTCATAAGTGTTCGATTTGTTTACAATTCTATTTTCTACTACACATATTTAAACATCTTGAATTTTATAGTAATAATGAATGATTTAATGAACAATATATATATATATATATATATATATATATATTTCTCTTTTTTAATATTTAACAGGTTTGATACTACTATTCTAAAATTGTTTTCCTTCTTTTTATACAAGAAAATCACAATCCTCATCTGAGAGTGTCTTAATATGGCTCTTTTCCGAGAGTGCAGAATGAAATGTGTAACAGTGGAATAGATTCACCTTTGAAGAAAAGTTTGAATTAAAGTGGAGGACAAAAGGGTTTCATCATTCTTTGACTTCACCAATTCCTTTGATTCTTGGTTCAAAATCAAAAGCCCTCGAGTGAACACTGGGGTAATAGTAACATTTATTGGCCCTTCATTCGATTCTTCTTCTTCTTTTTTTTATTTTTTATTGAGACGTAATTTTTTAAATAATTGGTTGGTCTAGAACCTTCTAAATTACTCCTTTCGTTTTTTATTTTTTATCTATCTATTTTAATTAAAATTTTTATTTCAATTTATCTGTTTCATTAACAAATTAAGATGATATTAATTATTATTTTTCTACAAATACTCATTTTTAATATAATAAGTATTATGCACTTGTGGTGAGAAATGAAAGTAAATTAAATATGTTTACCACACATAAAACTTTAGAATTTGATTACTCATTAATAAAGAGAGAGATTTTTTTAGAATAAAATAAAAAATGTTAATTAATTAACCGAAAATTTTTATTTTTTTTAAAATCTGTAAATCGGTTAAAATAGACAAATAAAAGAAAACGGAGAAAGTACTACATACCGATCTAAAAGAGATTGGATTTCTTATGTCAACGGTGTTAAGGATGAAGTAAAGGAGACTTAGAAGGGATTTTTTGTGTGTTTATTTTTTATTTTTATTTATAATACTGTACCCACTTAGAATTTTAAAATATTATTACTCCTTGTTATTATAAATCTCATGATCTTTGAATGCATAATTTATTAGTAAAATAAGGGAGGGGGGAAGGGGGTTAATAACATTTAAAAAAAAAAAGAAAAATTTGAATATTATTGTTAGTGTAAGATTTGATGAGAAATTATAGCAAAGGTGTATAAAATTGGGGCATCCTCAATTCTATACGTAACGACTTTTAATGCTTTGCAAAGCTAAAATGAGAAAGAAAATTTAACTTATACTTCAGACAATTACGCTATGTTCAGTTTACAAAAGTGAAGAGGGAAGGAAAGAAGAAGGAAGAGGATACTTTAATTGAGAAATGATTGTAATTTACTGCTATCTAATTTAGTAGGGTAGATGGGAAATAAATCTATATTTTATCTTATTATTACTTACTATAATTTTTTTTTCTTTTTATTTTGAACGGACCAAAAATTTGACATAAAGAGTGAGAGTTTTCTTTTTTTTATATTTACTTTTCTTTCTAACTAATCAAAATAAATTATATATTTATAATATTTAAATTTATACATATCTTTTTACACTTTCCTCACTCCAATCAAATATAATGTTAAAATGAAACTCAAGGACACAACTCATTTTTGGTAAGTTTCGCTATAGAGTAAGGTGGTAAGTATACAGACTGCTATGGGAAACTTGAGACATATGCATATCTTTTTTTTTTTTTTTTTTTTGGAGAAAACTCGTCCAAAAGTTTTAGGGGCCACGGTTTTTTAGAAAAAAAAAAAAAAAAAGGCCAAGTTGAATAAAAATTTATTGTCCCGACGGCGAGGGGTACCAAATGTCCATATCAAGCATGAATGTGGATTTGATGGAGAAGATCAACACTGCAAAGTATGGTAAGAGGTTTTCAGGTCTCGGCCCATTAAAACAAATTAAGTGCAGATTCGAATAAAAAAATATTATTTATTTCTTCTCATAATATAAATCCTTAAAATCTAATTTTATTATTTTAAATTATAAGTTGTTAAGGATTTTTTTAAAAAATTTTATATTTATTTATTATTTTTTTCTTTCTTTTTTTATTTTTAAAATATTTAAATAGAGATATTTTATAAAAAAATATAAAATTATTTATTTTTAAAATTTTTAATATATATAAAATTAGATCAATGATTTATATTAAGGGATAGGGGGAGTAATACTAAATTGAATTTCCTAGGAAATGAAAATGGCATTAAAAGGTCATTATTGAGAAAATGACGTGTTCTTAGAAAAATGGCACTCTCATTGGGTTTCGAAATACCCATTGACAAGTTAAAACCCGCAGAGCAAAGACCTGTGGGCTATGCACCTGGTTTGTTTGTCCGAGCCCATTCATTTTTTTTTTAATTTTTTAATATGCAAAATTAGAGTTTTAAATTCGAATGAATATAATTAAATACGATTTGAATTTGTTTATTTATTAATTGAAGTTAAATTCGTTTAATTATTATTTGATAATATTCGAATTTATTTATTTTATATTTTTTATTTTAAAATTTATAAAAATAATAATTATAATATTTAATAAAAATAATTAAATATTATAATATTAAATAAATAATATAATTAATATTAATATTAATATTATAATATAAGATTTATTAAGAATACATTTTAATATTATAAAATATAAATAATATAATAATATAATTAATTTTTAAAAATATATAATATGTTCGCAAATATATTTGAATTCGTTAGTTTATTATTCGATTTTAAATTTGTGTTCGAATTTATTCGTTTATTAAATAAACGTGTCTTATTCAAACACAAACGAAATTTTGTTCACAAACATTCGGTTAGCTTACAATTCTATACAAAACAACCACCACCACCACCACCACCACCAATAATAATAATAATAATAATAATAATAATAATAATAATAATAATAATAATGTTTTGCATTTATAGCCATATTTTTTTCAATAGTCTCCCATCAAGAAGTAACCTGTTAAATTTTCTATTTTAGTCAAGTGAAATATGAAAATTCTCTCTCCTATTCATTTTTCTTTTTTTTTTTGGCTTATTTAATTTTTTTTAAATCCCCAAGTGATTTTTCAGCCCAAAATTTAACAGAGAAAAACAATGTGGGCTAATGTATTAGATTAGGGTTGATTAGACCGAGGTTAAAATTGGGTCAAATAACAGTGAGAGTTTATCATTCTTAAAATTATATTAAAAAATGATAAGAGTTTATCTTTTTTTGGGCCGGGGGGGGGGTGGGTGGGAGGGAGAGGGTTCTCTTCTTTTCTTTTCTTTTTTTTTTTTTGTTTAATAAACACAGCCTAGACATGACCCTAATACCCACCGTGTATCTTAGAAAGGCATAGTGAACCCATAGGTCAATTAAGCTTTGACGCTTTGTCAGAGAAAGAGGTGACATTAGATAATTAAAATTTGGGAATTTGGGAATTTGATCCTTATCAAATGCAAGATTTGTTCTCTTTCATAATTGGAGTAATACTTTTACCTTTTAATATAGGTCTTTATTGGGTTTTTTTTTTTTTTTGCCAAAAATAGTTTAATTATGAGCTTTCTACAATCAACTGTCCCAATATATAACAATAGACCTCAAATAACCTTGATCCATTACCTAAATAAGAACATACTTAGATAATGTATCATATACAAATTAGTCTTTCTTCTCTAAATTGACTCATTACAATACTACCGCAAAAATAATTTCTCTTAATTCCGATTTTTACCACAAAAGATCAGGCTTAAGCTCACCACCATTAATTGTCTCAACTCTTATATTTGAGTCAGGTAATTTCTTGGATGAATTGAGTTTCTTTTGAGATAGGAAAGTTAGGATATTGGGATTTCTGTTCCTATTTTGATTCTTCCGTTTCATATGAAGATATATTTATGTAATGCATTTTTATTTAATTAAAACGTATTTTATAAATGCATTAATAGACCTGTTGATTATAAAATAGCTACAATTAAGCCATTTTTTAGCAAAAAAACGGTCTTCATTGATTGTTTGAATCTCGATTACATAACTCTTTTTGTAATAATTTTTTTTTAAATTGCTATAAAATATTACAATTAAAAAAAAAAGACTTCTTCGAAATTACTCAATCATCACATATTAAACTATATCATTCATAATTAGTAAAAGCGAAATACACAACAGAAGTTCACAAATTACAGACTCAATCTTCACGATGAGGACAAGCAGCAGAAAGAGAGGAAAGGGATGGTGACATTCAAATACCCGATATGACTCTATCTAGTTAGCTCAAATTACTTTTGACAATTTCATGCAAAAGGAGAAAGGGTTTCCACTTTGCCTTCGTATTTCGCATGCATGGTCCTAAATGGGTTCGTGACAAATGGAGCTTATAAATTCCCTTCTCCTCCGAAATGACGTTCATTTTGCAGAGGGTAGAGAGGGGTTCCACCTTCCCGTCGTATTTCTCATGCATGGTCCCAAATGGCTTAGCGACACATCTCCTAAATTTTCCGGTCCTTTCGAATGAAGTTCAAGAATCCCATCATAATCAACTTTGAGAGCACAACCCACAAAAATCAATACGTTTACCTCAATCTCAAGGAAGAAAAGCAATTAGCATCTCTCTTCCAAGTGCTATTCCTCGAGAGATATAGATAAAGAAGTCTTGGATTCAATTCTCATTAACACACAGACAATTAAGATATGTTATTTATTTGCGAAATGCTTGAAACTTTTGACCATGCATCTCCAAGTATATGTGCCGAGTTTGTAATTATTTTCAATCGTTATGTTAGGAAAAGAACAGTGCATTCAGCTGAAGATGAAGTCAGAATATACATATAAAAATAGTCCTACATACATATATATAAAAAGACATCGATTCTAGATGTGTTTCCGTTAAACTTGCATGCGTTAATGGACGTCTGTGTCGCTGTTCAAAACTGACTTTGAAAGGGCATTATAATAATGGTTTCAAGAACAAAAAGGAGATGCAGAGCACAAGGTTTAGAAGGTTCGCGGCCAAGACAAGAATCTGGGCTCTAAAATTAAGGGGCAGGGGATGATAGTAGTTGTCAATTTTATACTCTTTTTTGCACATATATATATATATATATATATATATATATATATATATATATATATATAATCAGTTTAATTTTGTTTGTAATTACGATGGTGCGTTTGATTATAGTGATAGACAGCATAAACTATGGAGCATATTATGGCAGGATGTCTCCATGAAACTGCTGCTTTCTGTGGTTCATTTTCAATAACTGTTGCAGTATTTCTTCATTGGGCTTGCATCCTGCTATGTGAGTACCGATCAGTAATGATAGAAATTGATTGGGACCTCATTTTCAGAGATACGAAGAAGGAAGGTGTTAGCAAAACAAAAACAAAGATTAGCTGAAAATGGTACTCCCTCAATCACTATTTATCTGTTACAATTGAAAATTTTATGTATCATTAATTTTAATTTTACTACTATATCTTTGTATTAAATAATTTTAAAAAATAAAAATATAATAACTTTAGAGAAAGAATTGAGTAAACAAAGTAAGAAAATAGTTGTGGAGAATATAAATTCAAATGTATTTTTTGAATATATGAATAAAGTTGTATGAATTTAAGAGACTAATTAATTTTTTAAAAAATATATAAAGTAGTTAAATGTAATAGATAAATAAGAACGAAGAGAGTAATAATTAAAACTTCTTGTTAGTCAACTAAGAGTGTTTTAGATAAGAGTTTAAAACTAATTAAATGAGTTAAAAAAATTATAAGAAACTTGGAAATTTGTGAAGTTTTCTACATGTAATTAACTCTTTCTCAATTACTCCAAAGAGATTACATTTCTACATGTAAAACTGGAGTAACATACTTCAAAGATCCAGATTGTGAGACTTCAAATTTAACAAAGAGATAACATTTTTTTTTACCATGAAAGGTAAAAGAGTTTTCACCCCATATTATTTGAGCTCAAATGTTGCTAACTAGTATATGATTTGATGTGAAATTCCTGACTATCACTAACAGCAATTGCTAGATTCCTAAAAGCACTTGGCAATGAACGGTGCACCAACCAGTTCTTTGAAAGACATTGTATTTTGTATTTACGTTCACGTCGGGGATCTTTTATAAGGTGTTGGCGGCCAGTGCTGGCAGAGCCAATTTGATCCCACCCTGTCCTGTGTGCCAGAGCAATTCTTTGCCATAAGAGAGAAAAGTTTTATCTGCTTCTCGTGCCATGTTCAACTTGAACTAATAAAACACATTTTTGTGGGGAATTGCTTTACTCTAGCTTATCTTTTGCAATGGTGGAATTCAAATCATCGGCATTTCAGCTATGTCAAAGGAGACAATTCACTTCTAGGGGTGTGAAATTTATAGGGCTTCTTGAAGAGAAGATACGACTTGATTAGTGATGAATATGATGCTGCTGAGTTGTGATGATGATGATCAATCATAAATGGCGTAGTTAACGCTCATTAATCGTTTAAATTGAGCTTATCAAGATCTTTTTAGCTTTGTCGTCGTTGGCCTGTTTCATGATTCAAACTAGAAATCTTACACCACCATAGGACCACCAACACATGCATTTGTATGGTCATAATAATCTCCCTCAGCCATATAAGAATATTTGTGTTTCTTGTTTTTCCTCCATCCTTTGGCTGCTTAGAGACAGAGAAAATGCCAGTGCAGACTGGGGAGATAGAGATGGCCTACGGATCGGTGCTCTCAGATTAAACTTTATTCTGTTTTTATCTGGAAAAAACCAACTTTTGAACCCTCAAAAAAGTTGAATATACATACGCATGATTTACAGTTCTTTGTACTATATCTTAGAGAACTCTCTGCAGCTGCATCAAGTTCAAAGTTAATATTTAGAGACATGCATATGAATATAGTTTTCTAAATTTCTGAGCTTACTAATAACGTGTTGCAGCCTGCAGGTAGTAAGAAGAGCAAAGAGGACCACAACAGAGGAATCCCAGTATGGTAGCTATCAAATGACAGTGACTGCAATTTGAAATCTGTGGCCATTTCCTCATCCTTCCCCAAAACTTATTAATGTCAATACTCTTAATTATGTGTGTTTCTCATTCAATGGCCCCTTTCGAACAATCAAGCAAGAAACAAGTGTTGCAAACTGTGAATTTGAATTGCCCTCTAAAATATTTATATTTCTCTCTAAAGTAGCTGTACAAACACAATTAACCCACAGTTACACAATGAAAAACAAGAAAATGTTAGTCAAACTAGAACTACTCGGATTTGATAAGTCATTTATAGCAGAAGAATACCATTGAAGCAATTCCCTCTTCCGTTCGCTCGCTTTCCTAGAACTACTATTAGAATAATCATCCCTCCTGAACTAATGCTTTTTCAATTCCCACTGCTTTGTATTTTATCAATTGCAGAAGAGACACATGATTTCCTGAAACGGCAACAATGTCTGAAATGGGTTTTTCCGTATTCCATCGGCATCAAATTAGCATGACCATTTTCAGAGCATGTACTAACCATTCCAAGAGACACAGAGTCAAATAAAATTCAGTGTCATTTCTAAAGCTAATTATAGTATGGGAAATTTAGATTTCAGACCCCTGAAGAAGAAGCGTTGTCAATGGATTTCTCAATCTCATCATCAACTTCTAATATTGATAAACACGGACTAGTGGAGGAAGTGGATGAAGAAAATGATAGAGGAGAAGTAAAAGAATGAGTAGTGGAAGAGGAACAGTGATCATCAGAAGAAGAAGGAAGGGGAGAAGAAGAAAAAGCAAGACCAACTAACAGGTCAACGAAGGCTCCAACGATGTAACCATGATTGCTTTTGCCGTTGACCCTTAGATAGCAAGTTAAGAGCTCTTCAAGACACTCCCAGTCCTTCAAGCCATGAGCTTCCACCATTTCCTCCATTGATCTCCTGAAGTCCACGAAAGGATCCCTAGAATCTACTGCCATCACCACGCTTTCCTTGAACAGGAACCCATCGCTCTTTACCTCCTCCAGTATTGAGCTAGTTTCGCCTGGCTCAAAGAACAGCCTTTCTGACCTTAACCCTCGTATCATAGTTTCTATGGACTCTTCTCCTCCAAAGGGCTCCGAGGCAGCTGCACATTCACATGAGTTGCTGAAAGACGAGGAGTCTGGAGTTTCAACCAACTCAATGCTGCTGGATTCAATGAACGCAGAGTTCACCGTCTTGAAAACATTGTTTCCTGCTCGAAAAGAAAGGGTTTTAGGGGTTCTACAAGTTGGCCAAGGCCAAGAAGAGGTTGCCTCCGTGGATTTGATGAAGAGGAAAGGGAGCTTCATTTTCTTGCCCATTTGATGTATGCGACTGGGGTTGGAATAGAGATTACAAATTTTCTTCTGCTCAGCGTGGTTTTTGAGTTGTAAATGTGAGTTTCTGCTTCCTGCTATGGCATTAAAAGCTAGGGGTTGGGGGTGGGCGTGGGTGTGGGAGGTTCAATTTGAGATTTTAAAGGAGTGGTGAGAGAAATTTAGATCAAGAAAGAGAGTAGGGACGATAATATTGAATACGAAATATCAATACGATACGAAAACAACACGATTATAACGGGTTAGAGTTGGGGTTTCGCGAGTTCGGGTCGAAACAGGTCGATCCGTTTAACTTTAAACGTTTATAGGTCATAAATGAGTTTAACCTGTGAACCCGTTTAATTTTTTTAATATTTATATTTAATACATTTTGTAATATCCTACAAATTTCATTATAGAAAATTAGATACTTTAATTTTTTATATGAATTAATTGAATTAAATTTTATTATATGAATTAATTGAATTATTTGTGTGTCTATTTTGTTTAATCATGTGAGACTTCTTAAATGATGTTAATGTGGTTATTTGTTTTATATATAGTAAATGAATTATTCTTAATTAATTATTATTTAGTATTTATAATAATAAATATTATTACAATGACTTTTAGTTAGAGAAAATAATTTCTTGAACAATCCAATTTTATTGTAAAACTACATTTGTTTAGATTTTTAAGATTAAATCTTATGAATTTATTGAGATCTCTAGATATTTAGAAGGATGGTTTGTTGTTTTATTGGCTATTTATGATTTTATGGGTTGTTTTATTAGTTTTTTAATTTTATATGATTTGATTTGATTTTTTAAATTTTTTTGTGTAATAGTGCATATATTGGCGGGTTTAGTAAGTATTCAGATTGACGGATTTAATAATTATCTATTTAATTTTTGTATCTAATCGTGTTATGTCGTGTCAACCCGTTTTATAACACGAACACGACACGAAAATAAATGAGTTGACACGATACGACACATTTATTAATCGGGTTGTATTCAGATTGACCTATCGAGTGTAATTATCTTAAGTTGACACGATCCACCAACCCAAACACGACACGATTGCCACTCCTAAAAGAGAGCATGATGGGGTCAATCCACACGTGTATTGAGTAATTATGTATATAAATAGATACTAAGTATTACTCTCTCTCCGTCTCATGTATATAAATAATTACTCATTTTATGTATATAAATTAAGTAATTATGTATATAAATAGACACAAGTTAAGTTATTTGATTTAATTTTACATATATTAAAATTTTTTAAAATATGGTGACTTTATATTTTTTCTTCCTAAAATACCCTCAGTTAAATGTCTTGGAAACAAAAAAAAGAGAGGAGAGAAAAAGAGATGGAAAGAGAATAATAAATAATGACATAAATGTAAAAATAACTTTAAAATCTTATTGAAAAGTCCTCAATGACTTATAATTTGGGACAACAAAAATAATCTCTAACGACTTATATTATGAGATGGAGGGAGTATTTCTATTCTAATTTTATAATATAATTTTTTTAAAATTTATATATAGAAATTAAGGGGAAAAAAAGATTTTTAAGAGATTCTTAAAAAAATTAGTAGAGAACCGGAGAGTATAGTTTTTAAGATAAGAGATAAAGAAATACAAATACGACTAAATGAAATAAGAGTAGTAATTGAAAAATATTAATTAATTTTTTTTAAAAAAAGTCTTATATTTTTAAAAGGAAATTTGACTAAAAAAACATGTACTTTCCCATCTTAAAAAAGATGTCAAAATTTTTTATTTTTATTGTATTAAAATATTACTTGTTAATTTTACAAGTTAAGAATATATTTATTACGTATATTCTTAATTTATCTATTATTTAACTATTTAATAAATATTTAGTTCATTAAATATGTACATATTTCAATCTAATTAATAAAGGTTTATTTTTATTTAAAAATACAATAATAGTTTTTTATTATAATTATATAAATTTTAATAATTTTTTAATCTGTATGTTATTTACTAAATTAAAATTATTTTTAAGACGGAATGAATATTAATAAAATAAAAATAACACGCAAATTAAAAAAATTGACAGAAAAAGATGTACTAGTATTTGTCAGCGTAAGTAAAGAGCCATAAGAATAGAGTCATATGACCCTAATTAATTAGAGTTATAGGATTCAGTGAACTTAATTCAAGTCTTGAGCTCGTGTAACCAACCTAAAAATGGAACTATGCCTGTCTGTTGCTATAAATTTGAATGGTATTGGGCATGCATTTGCCCCCCTTCAATTTCCATGTGGTTCATATTTGTCAGCCTAGCTTTTGTCAACCCCATGGATTCTCCACAAACCCTCCTCTTATATTCATTTTTTCTTTTCATAACGTGTCAGCGTGGACCCACCTATTATTTTTATTTTAAGATTCTATAAAAATTATAAATTACAAAATATATAACACAAAGTAAAAAATAAAAAATTAAACCCTTGACAAGAACATTGTCACCTATATATTCTTATATTCGAATTTGTGCAACTTTGCACAACGATTTTACGACTCAAATCATAAAGCATAAAAATCTAACGTGTGAAAATATATTCGAGTATAAATTTTTTTTTATAGAACGATATCATTTTAAAATCAAAACGACGTTATTTTAATATTCATGTAATTACGTAAAATATTCATATAATCGTATAAAATATTTATGAAATCTTATGAATTTGTTCAAATGACCGCACACGATTCATACCCCAATTTGCGCGGCCCTAATCTTTTATAATCTTCCTTTTTTTTTAGTACACCAATGGAAATGGAAATGGAAATCACGTTCAACGACTAACACCAATATTGTTAACAAAAAAGAGTCAAGAAATGGAGAAATCAATCCCTATACGTTAATTGTCTTTTCTTTTATAATTTGAGTAAGATTTCTTTTTATACTCAGTGGTGATGCCAATAATTTCAGAGTCGTATATATCGCCACCGTTAAAGAAGTTTTGAGTTCTGGAATCCGAGAGGCTGTTACCTCCGGCCACCGTTTGGACGTTTTTCGTGGGGACTAGAATGCAACGGCATCATTGCAAGTCATTTACTACCATCATAATTACGTACCAGTGTTTACATTTAAGCTTCTTCTGTATTGCCCATAAAACAATAAAATTTCCCTGCAAGTAATGGGAATTTATGAACTTTACCGTACGAAAGAGACCTGATAGAAAAAACCCATAAAAGAAAAGAGACGTTTTGGCGGATGAAATGGAGGAGGAGAAGGGGATGGATTTAAGTGGCGACCGTTGGAGGTCTTTATATCGTCAGATGCATCTTCCTTGCAGGCGTTTTAATTTAGGTCCTCCATCTGTTTTTGCTGACTGGAAACCCAAATCCAACTAAATCCATTTACTACTACTTCGTGCACCAACTTCACACATGACTACCTTTTTTGCATCTCTTGTTAAGCATTAGTCATCCGAGTTTGGGAAATCTTGTCAAGAACGTGTCAATCAAGAGTTAAAGGCTGACCAAACAGACACATCAGTGATCTTGAATAGGGATCCCGCATCAATAAATAGACCAAAAAGTTACCAGTACGTAGATGAAGCACCACCAATGGTTGCATGTTCCATCAAAGTCTTGGCTAATTCATCAAGATGGATATAGTTCGAGTAAAAAAGAAAATTTGGGCACGAGCGGTGTGTAACGTGTGTTTACGGAGGGCAAATTTGGAGGGAAAAACTGCACGGCGACAATTTAAACTATCCACAATAAATTGGGAGGAGAGAAACAAAAGGGAAGTAGAGCAAGTTGGGTGGATTATCATGTGAAGTAATAAATATGGAAGAGTCCCTGAATCACGTGTTCCCCATATGCAGTTCATATGGATAACGTAAAGAGCCAGGGAGGGAGGGAAGGATAGCTATTTTGTCTTGGCACCTCACATCAGGATGATTATTGAGATGGCTTATCTTAATTGAGAATAGGTTCCCCCACCCCCCCCTTTTTTTTAAAGCTTTTTGAGCTGGCTAGGCCAGAGTGGGGAGGGGACAGGGTGGGAGACTAAGAGCTGAGATGGGGCATACAAGATATCCCGCTCAACCAACTCTATTTGGTTTTCTTGCGTTAAATGGATTGTTTGATAACGTCCAAAGGAGAAGGAAAGGGCCAAAACCTCAACTAGAAGAATTGTCAAATTGCTGGATTTATATTTTATTATTTTGCAAATTCTTAGGACATCGATTCATCTCATCCTAAGGTTGCAGCTCGAACTTGAATGATCCGCCTCATTATAGTGGCGCCATTATTGCTCCCACAATGTAACATGATTTTACTTAGACATAAAGGATATGGACTTGAAAACTACTAACACTTCCAATATTTTGCCCCAAAAGGAAGGACCATTCTAATTCTGGCTACAAAGATAACAACAGAATTCATAATTATCTATTTCAGATTCACTCTTTCTTTCCTCTTTTTTATTTTATTTATTTATTTATTTTGAGGGGTGGCGGGGGCTGGGCTGAAGGCTTTGAAACCTTCACATGGGGGGAGAATCTGTGCACAAATGTAAATCTAGATCACACAGCACCAATCATGACAAAAGGATGGAGGGCAAGAAACAAGTAACAGGACGCAATAGATAAGGTACAAACAGATGAGCTGGCCTTGAAAAACTTACAGGCGTAGATAGATACAGAAGTTGCCAAAGCCCAAATTTGCAATTTGTGAAAAAGACTGGTTTTTGTTTGCCAAGACGGTTATAGGAAGGCAAATTTTAGGAACAATTGCCCTGCCACAATTTAGTTATAGATCAAATCAATTTCAGCTTTTTGGAATATGTAAAAGAAAATCTCAATTTAAATGAGATAGATAATCCCAAACCATGGACTAACCAATTCCAAATGAACCCTCTTTCTGCAATTTCGTATGCAAGTAATGATGTCTTGCTTACTGCCTTCAGAAGCCAAATCACCGACTAGTAAATTAAAATTTTCGATCTAACTACAGTAGATGATAAGGAGGACACTAACATGGACATGATTATGAAACACAATCAAATGGAGGAAATTAAAACTACAACACGGAATTGTCTGGCAATAAGAAGAAATATCAACGGCATATTTGAGATTAAAATTATACAAACAGATGTAGCACCCAACGAAAATGTATTAAATTCCAGCAACCAAGTGAAATCTACCTACATAAGAAGAAAACCAGCATACATTTCAGACTAAATCATACAGGCGGAAGTAAGTTAACATTCACAAAAGAATATCTAGCATGTCTAAAAGGCAGCAATCTAATTATTCAGCCTGCTAGAACCCTACCTACAATTTTAGTGATAAGAATCTCCTCTGGAAATCAAGTTTTAGCCCTACCTTAAAAGATAGACTAAGCAATATCAAAGCCGCACGAGTTCAAATGTATTGCAAGAACAGAGTTCATACGTATTGCAAGAACAATCTATATATACCTGAAGCAGGTATACGATCCACTTCAATATTGGTAAGGGAATCAAAGCTTTGGTTTCTCGGTTCATGAGCGTACATGTGAGAAGCTGCAGCAGAAACAAAGGTTATCATACCACAGCACCCTTTAGTCTGCACTTTAAGACACACTATTAAACCATGAAATTATCAAATCTCAACACAGGAATGGTACCGTATGTATTTCCCATTTTCAAATTTAAATTTATCTCTTAATCCCAAAACAAATGATGTTCTTTGAAGATCACATAATCCACTGCAATGTGTAGAATTGACTATCAGAAACAGCCTCAAATGGTACATAGCTCTTCCAAACATGTTCTTCAACCTCGCTTCAAGATGGCCCCATTTCTTCCCCCACCCTTCAGAAATAGCACACATGGATTGTACATGACCACCTTGTTTAGCCCATCCATACACATAAAGGTTTTGAAATAAATTCTTTTACTGGTTAGGAAGAAAGTATATTCTGCTTTGTAAGCAAAATGTAAGAATGTTGTATCCTATTCCATCCTCATAGTTAGAATTAAACGTAGTTACTTACACATCAAAATACCTGGCTGGGAAAAGGTGCATTTTACCAAAAGATTAGATGATTTGAAAGGTGACATTCTTATGATGATGCATCACTGTGAAAGATCAAAGTATAAAATAGAAAGAAGAGAGAATCCTTACGTTACAAAGCCAACTTATGAGATACCCAAGTCATTTCCCAAATCTCATTCAGACTCATCAGTTACTGCTACAGTAGAAAGAATACAAAAATAAGACACAAGTGATGGTTGATAAAATTTTGACTAATGTCATAGACACATCCTTGTATGTAGCCGCATATGACCTTTCTTTTCTTCACTTGCCCAACCAAGAATCTTGCCTGTCCCCCTATTTTTGTCTAATTTGAAATATAAAATCTCTACAACTTTCAAGCTATATATTAGATTATGTGGGATCAATATTTGTGACTTTTACTGCAGCAACCAAAAAGTGGAGTAAAGCATAGTGTGTCAAGTACTTATTTATCAATGATAATATAATAATACTACAGTACAACTTAGGTTTTATATTATCAGAACAAGTTTCCTTTCTAGAAGAAGGGAAGAAAGAAAAAGGAACCTTTCCTCGTCTATGACTCCTTATTAGAGATATACTAGCTCGTCTATTTGTTTTTTAATTGACAATGAGAAGATAAATACTGGACATTGGATAAGGGGAAAAAACATAAATCTGCTAGAGTTTGAGTTCGAAGCAGGAATTGTCAGTTGAATGAGGAAAAAATAAAGGGTTGCCAGTAACATTTTGCTTAAAGTTATGAAGGGCAAACTACACTTTACCCCCTTAACCCATGATGTCAAAAGAATGACCGTTTGACCTGTGGTAATTTTCATACAGTTTTTACTTTATTAATTTCTTGAGGAGCTTCCAGAACTATTTTTTGGACAAGAGTGCACAAATATAGAAGATCAAGGAACTTTGAAGTCCTTTTCTTTTTTCTCATTTATTAGCAAGAGCTTGTTACTCACAAAAAGTGCAAACAAGCAGTACCTAAAGCTGCTAGAAACCACACAAGAGATCCATCCAAGAGCCAACACACAAATGGGTGTCTCATGTTTGTACAAATGCAAGAGAATAAAGAAGTACATTTATGTTAGTACTGTCTGGATGGGTTTAGGATAGATCCAAGCCAAAGGATAAGGTCTTCTTACGCCGTGGGGATTGGGAGGGTTCCTTTATTGACTATAGCTTCTTATAGTATTTGATTCACATTTCACCTTCTAGTAAAATATATTACAATACGCGGAAGGGTAACAGAAACTCATTTCTATTTAAAGGAATATCATTCGCCAACTCAGCTGTTTCTTTGAATCCCAACCCCCCCTCCCCGGCGTGCGTGTGTGAGAGAGAGAGAGAGGGGGGAGGGTTTCTGGATAAGGGAGAGGTACAAGAAAGAGGATGGGGATTCCTAAAGAAAGCACTTGGACTAGTTTTATAATATACAAATAATGCTAGGGTTGCATTAAAAGAGACTTGCAGCGGATGGCTTCTATTGGCATATAATCTATTACTAGTGCAAAAGTTTACGGTGGAATTTTAATGCCAAGCTAAATTTCTAAAAGCAACCTGAAGGGGACCAATTCTAAATTTTAGTCAAATCACCAGAATGGTTCTCTTAAAGAACATGAATCCAAAATAACAATGACAGAAACAAATTAATAACCAAAACATAACATGGAATTTAGATTTCATGAGCAAAACTATATTATAAACTCAGCAGTGGTCAACACCATGGGAACTTCATCCTTGTCTCACCTCACACTATATCTTTTCTGACAATATTACAATTTCTGACCACAGAAATAAATTCTATTTTTGGTGGCATCCCATCAATATCAAGTCCAAAAATCTCTCACTAAACAATTCCGGAAACTCAGCTCACCCCCTTCCAATAAACAACCCAAAGGACCAATGCAGATCTACAAGCAAACATAGGACATAGCAACTTGACAAACAACGAACTCCTACTTTCACAAAAGTATTTGAACCTAAGCCATCACTGCAGACCTAGAAAAGACAATGCTAAATGTTTGAAAACTGATTAACACATCTGGCAAACAGCTACTCCTTGAATGACAGGTGACCAAAAATTTTCCAACAATGTAAATATTATCGAATAACCGATATTCTATTATCTGAAGTAATAAAGTCCTGCTCACATCAAAAGCAAAAAATTCCATATAGTTCTTGCAGACACAATCAAGCGAAAATGGAAACTAGCGACACAAAGAATTTCATAACCTTATCGAGGTCATGTACTTATTGAAAGCCAAATTATGCATCAAAAAAGAAACACTTTCCCAAAATTTTCATGCTCATGGTCACAAGAAACTGCTGCACATTACCCGCTAATAATCATGGCAACTCTGGAATGATTATCCTTAGTGCACTAAATGTATTTTACACGAATCATTGACAAGCACATAACTTAAGAAAACATCCAAGTAAATACACTTGAGTAACTTCACATTAACCATCAAATCACGTATTACCCAATGCCTGATAGAGAGAAGTAACAAGCGTGATTCAATTAGCTCCTCAGTCCCTGTCAACTCTTCAAATTTCACAAGTTAATACATACCAACTGTAAGAAATTGAGATGAAAACCACAAAGAAATTCAAGGTTTTAAGGAGAAATTTTGGTCCAGAAAGAATTAGGCATTACTTCATAAAGAGCTTTTGACAGACAGGATATTAACAAAATATAGATTCTAAATTGTGTATCAAAAGGTGCTTACAAATAATGCATTTAGATAACTTAACCCTTCTAAATTCTGTATATAATGATTCAAAATCTCCATACTGCACTAAGCAGACTAAGATTTGTTTACTTCAATCACTTCCAAAGATCTTTGCTTTGCCTAGACTTTCTGATTCTCAGCTACATCCACAAGTACAGAGTTTTAGGCTGAATGACACTGGCATAAAGACTTCTATCTATTACCATCTAAAGTTTTCATTCAATTTCATTTTCGTATCTTTTTCCTTTACTAAATGAGACAGTCCAATTTTCTAACCACTAGTTACAAATACTAATTCAAGGACTGCATGCTACAAATTAATAGTTCATCAGGATATTCTAGTTGTGCGCTGTAATTCCAACTTTTACACTAGTAGTAGCATCAGTATATCTTTGTCACAGGAATCAATGGTTCCGCCCAAGTCATCTTCCTAATATGTGGCTTTGATACATGCATAATTGCAACCCGCAAGAAACAAAGATATTTATGCATTGCTGGCACATAGGCACAAGCTTCAGAGAGATGCATTTGTATTCGACCAAAGAAGTGCCACACTTCACAGACTTGAAAATCTCTAGGAGAGAGATTTTCACTAAAAATTGGCTTCCAAACTCTTTCATGTTTATGAAGGATAACTGTAAAAGGAATGACCTATCTTTTAGAGAATAACCGTAAATTCCAGATGCCCCAAATGGAAAGCATGATATAAAGGAACAACGCGAGTAATAAATTGAACGAAATACCAAATAATTCCAGAATTCAATTTATCCATGTATATCTTACTGGTCAACTAAGATACTACAATATTTTTTTTCTTTAAACCTTTTATTTGTATGTGTGCTTTTGAAAGAGAGGACGGAGCATATATTTATAGGATTTCTCTAGCCTCTTATTAACATATATTTCTGTCACTTCCAGAGAACCATTGATCCACTTCCTTCTTCTGTGGGGGGAAACTAGTCTGCAAACAAAAGTAAGCCAGGCAACAGTGTACCTGCTTAGTCCATTCGCATAATGATCAGTTTTTTCTCTTTCTTTGGCAGGGCAAGTGAAAGCAAAACCATCATAGTATAACCTCAGTAAATCATTCTACAGTAACAGAGAAACCAAGTCTAGGATTTTTTTTACTATGTTTACGACTTTGTTTTGCACACTATGTAAGAATTGAAGCAACAAGAATTCTACCAAAACGTCAATTAAGTTAGCACAATATTTTGTACAAATTCAGGTAGTACAGGTACAAAAGACAAACTAAAGGAGATCAAAGATTTAGAACTTGCTTCTTTTGCCTTCAGCATTAAAGACATAAGAATTCCGCTAAAGCATTAAATAAATTAGCACAGAATTGTGTTCAATTCAGATAGTACAGATGGAAAAAGGAAAACTAAAGGAGATCAAAGATTTACGAACTTACTTCTTTTACCTTCAGCCAGAAAATAAATGGTTAACCTTCATCTCCATTATCATACTTTATTATTTTCCATATGCTAGAAACTAAAGGGACCAACCACCCACCCCTTTTTTTCTGAGCCCAAGCGTTCTAAAGATCAGCCAAATGAATCCTTTTGACCTGGGAGTACAACATTCAAAACATCCTTCAGTTATTCCACTTTAGTGACATCTTCATTATCTTAAAATGTTTATTTAAGAATTGGCAAAAGTTGTTGCTTGGGGATCTTCTTAATTCCAAGGTCATTAAAGCCACCTCTACAACAATAGAAGCAGATGGAGTTGAATTAAGCATCACCTAAGAAAGCCACTCCCACCCCCAAAAAAAAAAGAATAAGTTAGTCTCCAGATCAGCACTCCTGAACACAGGAACAAGGAGTAGACATAAGGTCAGATTTGTTGGCTACTTGTATTGGAATTGAAACCTTTTCTTCTATTTTGGTGCCTATGATCTTTGAGCCCTTGAGCGAGCTGCAAACATTTTGAAAATTTTTTGGATACATGGGATGTGCAATTGTTAAACCACTCAAGAGGGGTTTTGCATGCCTGAGAGAGAAATGATACAGCTAATTGAAAATATCTTTCTGACGTATTCTTTTCAGGTCGTCACTAGCAAAACTATTGTGAAAAGAATAACAAAACTAACCTAAAATACATGTGCTCAAGGTCAAGGGAAATCCTTTAACTTACCAAAGCAGCACCTCTTACAGCAAGAATTTTTTCTTAGTTGGGGGGGGGGGGGGGGAGAAAAGAAAACTTAGGCTTCAGCAATGATATAACATAAATCACCAATACAATCCAACCAATCTTGGTACAACATACTACAGAATGTATGTCAGACTTAAATGTACCTATGTGCTTTAACCAGCCAATTCAATGGCATCAATCTCGTGATTGAATGGTAAAAAAATTTTGGCTGCATCTCAAAATCCACATCCTAAACCACATTATAAAGAAGATGATTAAGCATCAACCAAACAACTTTATTCACACTCCTAATGCCGTGCCCTGAAACTAACTCGTGAATAGGATCCCTAAATCACGAGAAAGATCAACTGAAAGATAAAAAGCACACATCTCCTTATGCATCTTTACTCGAAATAGTGGATGCATCAGTATATCTCAACAATGGAGTTATTCAGGTTTGAAGCACCAAAGCCATTCAGGCTCCAGTAGAGAATTGTACATGACATGAACTCAACAACTTAAAAGTAAGGCTAAATTTGAAAGATTGGTCCTGTGAAGAACAAAGATAAAAACACGATCTACTGATGTTCCAAGGATGTCAAAATTTGCTGTTTTCATAGAAAAAAGAGGTGGGTCCAAAAAATTCTCCATTCAAGAACGTATTTCTTGCCATGATAAATCTAGAAACGGTTGTGTGATGATTCTCCTCAACAAACTAGGTTTTATCAGTAAGGCCAAAGACTAGCACTTGATCTCGAAAATCTGGGTTCCACACGCACGCAAGCACAACACATATACCAAAATGAAATTGTGGGAAAGCAAAACAAAGAATAAACTCAAACTACTTAACTTTTAATATTGAGCCAAGAAATTGTACAACTTGACTGAGACATTCAAAGAGCACTCTACATCAAGAGAACTACTATTGCCTAATCAGAAACAGAGAAATTCAAGCAGAGAGGACCTCTAACCCATAAAGCACACCGGCATACTTCTCCGGCAGGCCCAGGTTGCCATTGAAGTATACCTCTCTGATCCTCTGAAATGCATGCCATGTCAGCAGGCTATCAGACCCGGCTTGGTGGCATTTCCCGGCAGCCCGGGTGACTTCCAGGGTCCTGGCCACTCGGTCCAGCCCACCATGGAGACTCTTGCAGAATTTCATCAAGTGCTTCACATCATAAACCCTGTTCCCGAAAAACACCCTCAGCAATTCCATAAATTCCTCCATCTCCCCAGGCAACAGCCGACCGGTTAAGGCCTTGATCAAATACCCAAAATCGTAGGCACTGTGAAAAGTGATATACGTCACGTCTTCATTGCACACAAGGCCAGAAGACATCATCAGTTCTGCAAATCGGGTGGAATCAACACCGTACTTCCGGGTGTCCTCGAAGTTGATGCCTTGCTGACGCAATAGCTCGATGGACCCTGGAGAATGGTCATCACAAGCCACATCAAAGTCAGAAAAATTGAACTCCCAAATGTAGTAGTTGTCGGGTGAGCCTAAGTCAGGAAGGTTGCCGGCGGCGTCAGAAAGAGTGATTCCCACCTGGATGAGCTTAAGAACATCAACGTTAGACTTGAGAGTTTTGTAGTGATAAATAGGGTTCCGCTGCCCGGGATCTTGACGGAAGACAACACCGGGGAACTCAGTGTCCATGGAGACATAAGGGTACCGATCGATAAGCAAGCGGATCAGAGCAAACTCGGACTCTAAGTTACTGGACCAAACTGAGCGGATCGAAATCCGCTTCTTGGATAAGCCGGCCTCCACAAGTGGTGGAGGCGGCGCCGGCGCCGGCGTTGGTGGAGTGAAGGCGGAGGACATCGAGGATCTGAGGGCTCCAGATCGAGACGGGCCTTTTTCCTTTTTTTCTTTTTTTCCCCCCTTTTTTTCGTCTGTGAAAAGGAAGAAAGGGGAAGCTTTGTGATAGCGATGGATGAATGGGTCGGTGGTGGTGAACTCTGAGATGGCGCGGTGAGTATAACAGTAGTAGTAGGATAGATGATGAGGAAAGACTGATAATGGAGCGCTTTAATTGGGTTGATGGGGTGGTGGTCTGAAACGGACACCGTCGGATTTGGACTCCTCGGATTTGCATTCTTTCGAAATTTATGTATTTACCGAAACGCCCTCCGCCTAGGCTTAGTTCTTAGTTGATAAATTTCCTGTTATCATATCTATTTTAAAAATATTATTCTTATTTATTTTTCTAATTTGTAAATATAATATATAAAAATTTTTTTATAAAAAAATCAAAATACCTCACTTCTATTTAATAACTCAATTAAATATTTAATTAATTATACACGTTTGATAATAATTTTTTATTATTATTTAATTAATTAAAATATATTAAATTTTTATTATAAATTTTAAATTTAAATATGTTAAATATTCATTTAATTATTAATATTTTTATATTTAATCTATTTATTATAAAATATAATATAAAAATAAATTATAATTAATATAAACTTTAAATTCATATTTCAATTTTCAAAATTAAGTCTTGATTAGATAGCGCTAATTGTTGTTTAGCATGATTTATTTTTATTATTGAAATAGTAAAAAAAATTAAAAATACTCATTTGGTTTTTGGCAATGCGAATTGTTATACTAGGCCCTAGAGATTCTTGATCATTTAAATTTGGTCCTTGTAATTTCACAAATAAAGATTCAAGAATTACATTAACTTTTAAGGACTTTTGATTGAAAACATCTCAATTTTACTTTATTATAAATTATTAATGGATTATTTAATAAGAAAAACAGTAAGAATTATGCTGATGCGTTATAAATAATATAACTTATAATATTTGAGACAAATTATCATATAAAATAATGAATGTTACAATATAATTGATTAGTCTAATATAAAAATTATCATCTAATAAAACTTTTTAAAGTTACAACCAATGACTTGTTTGATTTGCTTTAAGAGTTGGTTTTAAATAAATATATATTGTAAATATAAAAATTTCTTTAGAAAGGCAAAATTAAGTTATTTTTTTAATAGATATATCTTAACCAATCAAAATATACTTGTATAAATAATATTTTTTCAAAGTTGTAGCATCAAGCATCTATATGAAACAAAAAATTAATTAATAGATGACATATACATTATATATATATATATATATATATATATATATATATATTGATAAAATGACGTGGTCCAGTTTTATCAGCAAGAGGCAACACAAAGATGCATTTTTAGATTATATAAGTTGGATTTCTCGAAGAGGTGGAAAATTATTAATTCTTTTTCTTTTTGCATTTATCTTAAAATCTATATTATTACATTTAAATTAATTTAATTGCTGTTTTTAGAAAAGAGAAGGTAAAAAAACAGAAAGTTATAATTTAATGTTAAAACTCTAATTTTAATATTCAGTAAACAATCATTCTACCTCTAAAGATAAATTATTTTTTAAATTAAATCATTATATTATTCACGTGTTCTACTACTAATAAAATGTGAAGCGCCAGAACGCAAAAGGGCAAAAATGGTAGTATACAAAAGGTCAATGGCCGGAGCTTTACCATGTTTTGACAGAGGCTCCCCAGTCAGATGTGTTACTATCAGGTCCAAGAAGAGAAGAAAACCGTGGGGCAATCCTCTACTTTACGGACGTCGTCTTCCCCAGAATATTCATTCATTTGCTATAAAAAACTGCTTATTCATAAAAGAAAAGGGCCAAAAAAAGAGACGTGTCAGTAAATGATTGCTTTGCCTTTTCTTCTCACATCGTTTAGCGAAAAAGACGTGCGCATTGGATGACAAGTCTCCCTCCCTGCCGTAAATTTAAAAATTATTTAATAATTTAATTAAATACTTAAAATTAATTAAATATTTAATTAAATATATTTAATAATAAATTTTTATTATCATTTAATTAATTAAAACATATTAAAATTTTAATATAAATTTTAAATATATTAAATAATATTATTTTATATTTAATTTAAATTATAATAAAACCAAAAAAAATTGACAAATGTAATGGCTGGAACTGGAACCAAATGCTCTCACCATTCAGAAGAGACAATCAATCTGACGGGGAGGGGATTGCACATAAACAAGTCTTCCATTGTCTCGAGGAGAAAAAAGCCAATTGAACAAAGAGATTATTTGAATTAACGTATTAAACATAGAGATTAACAGACGGACAACATAGGCATTGTCTGATATGAGGTTCCTATCTAAATAAAGAATCAAGCAGACGATAGAAAGTAGCAATGATTTGGGAAATGCAAGAAATAGGCTTACTGCTACTAATTAAATGATGTAATACTTCATAATTGGCACACGGCAGCGATCCCATTAAACAAACAGTAACCACAGGCACGGTTCATTAAACAGAACAACAGAAGAAGAGATTAATAAGCCAGCATAGTTAGAGGACTCGAGGCATGTCCCTTGTCCTTCTACTTGGACTTGAAACATCATTACAGACTATAAGATTTGCATATGGCCAAGAAGACCAGCAAATGGTTTTTCCTAAAAATAGGTTCCTTCTGGAGGCTGGACCAGCTTACGGTTGTGTGGTGCTGCCATTTCTTTTTTCAACTGTGTCAGTATGTCTTCCATGGTGTATTCGCGTTGCCAATTTGCTAAAAGTGCAAACTTTTTGGATTCCACCTAAGACCAAGCAGTGATTAACAGTTAATCTAATAGTAGATTTGTTCATAAAAACGAGGTAATACCAAGTGCCAGTACGCATTTGAACTTTAGCCATTGTGCTGGGTGAAATAGCTGTGCTGCTACTAATAAAGTGTCATTTGTGAAAGGGAATGCAAGTTTGTAGTGCTTCAGTCCCAATTGATGGGTTGCAACTTGAACAGATGTTCAGATTGCAATTGAATGGCACAGAGTGCACAAGGGAAGGAAGCAAACACAAAAGGATGCACAATAATTGCCACATAATGGCAGATATGACATAATTAAGAGAGTTGAAAAAACACACAGAAACTTAGCTTCCTATCCAAGTTCTAGTTCTATCTCCTCATAAAACTCTACCTTTATCACTTGCTTGTAAGATGAGTATTGAGATAACACAGTTGACTCTACGAAGCACCAAGAAAGAAGGACTGATTAACATATTACCTCTTGCAACTATTTAGTTGATATCCATTAATTCTAGTTCATCCAAAAATCATTGGTATTTTGGCGAAGTGGAGTTTCCTTACTTTCAGTGCTCAATTCCATTCATATAAACCCCTAAGGTTGCAGATAATGTTAATCTCTATGTACAAGATGAAAGCGGGAGAACATCATGCATATATGCATGCCAACTAAGCAAGAAAAAGTATTTCACAATTTTATGCAAAGATGATGAAGAGAATCCACTTAATAGACTAAAATATGTATTGAGTTCAGATAGAGTAACAATTGATTACCACTCCAGTTTCATGGTTGACACAGGTCATGTTGATTCGAGAATGGAAACGGACACTTGGTGGCTTCTCTGGATAATCTTTGTCACAGAATAACTTTAACTGGTAAATGCGACCTTCATGTACGGACTGAAAAAACAAATCACAAAAAGTGTTCAGAAAATTGAACAGTCAAAAGGAAAAATATGCGATAATCAGGAAAAAATGAAAGACATGAAAAAGTTGCAACTCATACTGTTTCCAAATTCCGTTTCCAAGTGTAATCCAGTTAAGAATATATCAGATTCAAATCAAACTACACAGTACACACTACACTATAACAACCAGTTTGTGCATAAATGATGTATAACATCTAAAACAACCTCACCACAGAGTTAAGAAATCCTACGGCAGTTACCTTTTTTTCAATTCTCAATCCAGTTAGATGATTGTTTCAGGAGGTTTGTGAATTTCCACGTGCAGGAGAATTTGCAGGGACCCAATTTCTGACAAAATGATGAATTCTAAACCTGATGCTTAATTATTCCCTTTTTTTAATTATTATACAGAACAATTATTAACTACATTTCTATATTATCAAGTCCCTTTGGCATGTTTCCTTAACTAACAGTTAAAATAATCAACATCTGGAACACTATCAAGAAAAGCAAATAAGATGTGTTCTCTTCATACATGTACACACCCACATGTATAATTATATATGTTTTATCAGGATAAGGTAATTTTTGTATTTAAATATTATACAGAAGAAGAAACTCTTCAATTACTCACAAGAAAAACATGATTCATACCACTGCATAAGGCAAATATACACACAGAAACCATTGTCATATATGGGAGGCGGTTCAGCATGTGTGTCTGTGTGCTGTCATTATACAGACGAATAATAAAAAGGAGAGAGATGCTTACATTATGAGGACCAATGATGGTGCCAGTCCAAGACCGCATGTAAATATCATCTCCATCATCCATTCCATAGCTCACTGTGCCATCTCCAATACCTTTTTCACCCCGTTCAAGCTCCTCCAGCAATCTGAAATTTCGCGGGACTGCAAGTTTAAAGTATCAGTGCTGCTACTGATCTAAAACTTATAATATTTGAATTTTGCACATGAAAGCAAATAGAATTAAATTCATAGCTATGCACGCTTCTCAAGAAAGAATTTAGGCTAACCAAGAGAGTTAAAGGGCAAGTGCATAGCAATTCCATAGCCACCCTAGGAAGGCAAATGCTAAATGGGACAGGCACAAAGAGAGCATGAAACAAACACACACAGGGCAAACAAAAGAGCAAAAAGAAGAGAACGTTCACAAATTTCTAGAAGACCAATGACTGCCACAAAAGAAGGGGGGGAAGAGAAAAAAGAGATGCAAATTTCACCCGGGATATTGTCAAGACTTTCACTGCAAGCATGCCTTCCCTTAGAGATAAAGGAAGATGCTAGCCCTGTGCCTTGGAATATCAAAAAAGCACAGTACATGGAAATAGTCTATCTGCTATGATATACTGCAAGGAAGATTAGCACTTCAGACTAACAGTAGAAAATGAAGCCTCATTCACAACATTTGCTTATTATTGGACAAAAAAAATCTAAAGACAGCTACTTTGTACACATAGGTGAGACATTTGGTAACAAACAAAATGATTTACATAACTTCTCCTAAGTTATCATCTATCGTATATAGAGTTACCATGGTGATCCCTTCCCCTTCATTAGGCTTTCACACAACCTTTATCTTGGTGCATGAGAGACCAGATAGAAAAGAGACCAAGACCCATAAAGAACTCGTGGTCTATGAAGATAAGTCAACAAGTTGCGATCTCTATTGATTCTCCAAGTATGCCAGCCATAACCAGAAGTCATTCCGAACACACCTCAACTTCCAACAAACAATTGGTCACATTGCGTAAGACATGCAGAATTACTGTAAAACTAACAAATGTAACAAAAATCGACAATAGACAATCTAGGGTGTTTCCAAATAGAATGCCAGAAAGTAGAACAACCGCAAATGTTTGGATGCTAATAGCATATTTCATTTAGGCACTATATCATACTGCAATTCATTTAGGACTATCTACTTCTAACAACATTCCTGATTGGGGTGAAATGCAGAAGGAAGAGGGGAGGGAAAGTAAATGCATATTTTAAATTTTTTGGTTATACATGGGGTGAAATAAATGAACAGGGATACCACAAATTAGCACTCGTTGATAGAGTGAAGATTTCAGAAGATCATCACACGAACTACTGATCAGCACTCATCGATAGAGTGAAGATTTCCAGAAAAGCACAACATGAAGTTTGATGTAATAAATTACAGAGTTGGGAGTAACAATTTTGGAAAACCAGATCAAATATGAAATAGTTTTTTTCTACTTTGAATATCAAGGACTGAATGCCATGCAAACAAGTTTCAATCAGTGGAATTGCCAATGTAGAAAGAAAGGGGATATTTAAATGCTTTGCTTCCATTGAATCTAGTGCCTCTAGAAAACCTGCAAAATCAGCAGTTAAGTCATTGGTTGATGAAGCAGCATTTACTCGAATAAAACTTAGTACATCCAAACACCTAAATTTAAAACCTACTTCCCACGATTGTTGTAGTAACACAGAAGGAACCTTCACCTACTGCTAAATATATCACAATAATCAAACTCAGTTGCCATACATACACACAAAAAAAGAAACACCGATGGATCAAGAACAACCCAACAAAATGGAGCTCACCATAGTCTAGATGCTTGAGAATTAGAAAGAAAAGATTGAAACTTTCCCTTTCTACCACTAACATTTTATTTCTAAAATATATACATATATATAATTTCATAATAATCAAATCCTGATAATATATTCAAAACCCAACAACAGAACAGGTCTAAAACAGTCATCCAGGATCGTGCATGAAAACAAGAAATTCAAAAAACTCACTAGCAGATTCAAGGTGAAATTTCTGCAGTAAAAAGAAAATTAAAAGGGAAATCGCAGGAACAGAACATGTGTGAGGATGATTAAAGACTGACCCACGACACTGGATCCTCCTGAACCAAGCGTCATGAGTGAAATTGGCTAACAGAGCTTTGGTCTTCTGATAGGTTTTGTGAAGAGATCGATTTGATCGAAAGGGCGCAGACAACAGATATTTGAGAGTCAGCACAAGAGAATCTACTAAATAAACAAGAAAAAGCGACCGGGTCTGTTTTTGCAGAGAAAAAGAGAATAAATTAAGGGGAGAAATGCTTTATTATTTATTTACGAATAAATTTGTGGTATAACAATTTTTTTTTTTAAACCAATGATATATTATGTCACTTTGGTATAATTATATTTTTCCTTTACATTTTTAGTATTTTATTTACTTTTCTCTATAATATTTTTGTTATACAAACTCACTTATTATTATTTTTTTATCTTATTCACTTGATACATTTTGTAATATATGTTACAATAAAAAAATTACAAAAATAAAGTAAATAATATTGTGAATCGATGTGTATTTTCTCGTTAAAATAAAATTTAGCTTCCTTTCTTTTAGTATCTGTTTTTCCTCCAGTCTAATTCTTTTTTTTTTTTTTCCTTTTTTGGCTAAATCCTCAAACTTAATTCAAATGAACCATTTATTTTTTACTTCTTATTAGATATTACTTTGATTGTATTGTATAAACTCTCTTTTTTAATTAGAATATTATTATGAATTCTGTAGATAAATTACAAAAAGTTTTGAAGTTAAAAGTAAATATATTTAATAATTAAATTATTATTAAAAAATAATATAAAATTTGTGATATCCAATAATATTACTTGTGCATTGTTAGAAGTTTGTTTATTTTTGTAAATGAGTTTTATTTATTAGATTGTAAGACCTTACACGCTTTTAGCAGTTTTTAGCTGTCTAGCAAACTATAAAGCAATTAGACATTGGCTGGTGATATTGTCAAAGTTGTTTTCTTCCTGCCAGAGCACTTTTTAGCTTATTGACAATTTTACCCTCTTTTGGTCAATCTATCCTTTCTCCATGAAATATGCATTCCTCCATTCTTCCTCTGGTGGACTCCACTCCCTGAAACAACCTCAACTAAATATTTTTTCCCCGATTTTCCACTTCTGCCATCCATAATCGGAATCTCCCTCTCTCTCTCTCTCTCTCTCTCTCTCTCTCTCTCTCTCTCTCTCTCTCTCTCTCTCTCTCTCTCTCTTCTACAAAGGGCTGTTCATGTTGCAATATCACTAATTTTTTCAAGTTTTCTCTTTTGCACCGTCAATGGTATTGAGAATGGTATTATAATTATGCCGTGCCTTTTCTTGACAACTTCTTGAACTAATTTTGAATATTTTAATTTATTACGGGAATATCTCTTATATTTAAAATTAAAAAAAATATAAAAGTCAAATGAAAAAAAATTTGTGCCATTGAACTAAGATGCAAAATTCAATTTTGAAAACATGGCCATAAATACTCGATACTTTCAAAAAATTTAAACAAATTTAATACACCCTCCATTTCAAAATATTTGTTAATAAAATCCTTTGCGTTGAAAATAATACTATAATTTAGATAAAGTTTATATTCTACCTATATTAAAAATATGATAGCTATTGGTCAGTAAAAATTTCCTAGAAATAAGAAGAAAAAAAAGAGTTTTGAAAAGTTATGTAGTTGACTTAGAATAAATAGGGGTAAAATGGAAAGAAATTAATTATTAATTCTAAATATATGTACATGAGTATTTATTTTAAAATAAAATAAAAAATATCATAAATAAGTATTTTGAAATTGAGGGAGTATTAAATTTCCAATTTTATCATTTTTTTAAAAATATAATATATATAAAAAAAAAGGGGAAACAGATAGTAGAGTGATGCTTGTAAATATTTGTTTTAAAATATTAAGTATATATAAAGGGGAAGTTCTTACATGGACCCCATCCACGGCCCCACCTGTGGATCGAGTCCCCCAACTGCCACACCTGCCCAAGCCCATTATTTTATTCAAAATACTATCTTTTTCTTTTTCTTTTTTTTGTTAACCCCTTAACCCCAACCATGGTTAACGCCGATTGAATTTCTCGATCTGAAAATTTGGAAAGTCTGGTCATTTCCGCAAAACATCATATTTGAAGTCTGTCTTCCTCTGCCACACTCTATCTCTCCTCTCTCCCTTTGCTACTCACGCTCTCTCTGCACGCCGAACCTTGTCCTCCCCTCTCTCCCTTTCTTTCACGGCAAGGCAACGGCAATGGCCGCCGCTAACCTAGAGATCTGAACACTCTAGGCCACTCTTCTCCCCCTCCTCCCCCCTTTCTATTTCTTTTCGTCGTTCACTACAAAAAAAAACCAGCAAATACGACAACACCAATTACGACGGCCACAAAACCGTCGTAATTGTCTATTTTTAACGACGGTTATTGAGCAGTCATATTAGACCATTATATACGACGGTTTTAGTATAACCGTCGTATTAGGTCGAAAACATACGACGGCTGAATAAACCGTCGTATTTGGTCGACATAATACGACGGTTTTGCTCAAATCGTCGTATTTTTTTGACCTAATACGACGGTTAGGCTTAGCCGTCGTAAATAATGTGAGTTAAATTTAATTTAAATTTGGCTATTTTTATAAATATCACTCTTTAACAACCGTTGTATGAGTCAAAATTACTGTAATTTATGTTTTTTAAGTAAAATAAAATGAATCAAAAGTAGTTTGAATTATATCTATTTTTTTTCAAATTTAGTTAGTAGTTTTATTAATGCTTCTGTTGGTTCTTAATTTGATATATAATTATATATACTTGTAAATACAATATTTTTATTACTATTTTATAAGTGTTACTAAAAAATGTGATAAAATAAAACTAATGACTTTCAAATTTGTTATAATTAAATTAACTTGTTTTAACGTTGTAGTTATATATCTAGCTAGCTAATTAATATATAGTAATTAATTAATTAGATCATTAATCTTGTACATAAAACTACAGTTTGCATCTTATGAATTCAATTTTCTTATATTTGTATTAAAGAGCGAGTTTAAATTTCATTTTGTTAGTTACTTATTCTATGATATGTTTTTTGTGTGTCTGTATATATATATATATATATATATATATATATATATATATACACACACACACACGCGTGTGTGTGTATGAAAAATATTAATATAATTAATATTTTTGAATTAAATTTAATGTACTTTTGTGTCATGTTAGTGTGTGTGTGTATATATATATATATATATATATATATGTATATATAAATTTAAAAATAATTAAATTTTTTTTAAAAATCAGATCAAATACGACGATTATTGTATAACCGTCATATTAATTTCATTTCATACAACGGTTATTACAACCGTCGTATGTACCCTTTATATCACCGAGTGATCCCGGCATAGTCTTCTTTCTTTGTTCTTCGTTGAGCTTCAGCTGTTTCTTCTCTGCGCCTCTTTTTCTCGGAGTTGTCTTCTTCTCTGCGCATCGTCTTCTTCGCGTATCAAATTGCTCGGTCAGGCTATCTTCTTCTCCGGGCTGTCTTCTTCTCCGTCGCATTTCAGCCACCTAGCTCCGCCTCCGCCTCTGCGTCCGGGTATGTCCTTCAGATCTGTGTTGTTTGTTTATTTGTTCAGCTATTCTGGTTGAGATTACTGAGATTCACATTGTATATGGTATTCTGCTTGAATGCTAAATCCAGAATCTGATATAGTCCCTCATCAATAAGAAAACAGGAGCTCAAATAGAATGGCTGATAAAATTAAGCCGAATAATAGATTCCAATCATATACCAGCATTTAGAGAACACTTCTGCTGCTTTCTTTATTTAGTGCCTTGACATTAGTGGAAACGAATTGAGTAACGGATCATTCATATTGATTGTTTTGTCTTGTTAAAATCATTTCTGGGTGAATGTGTGTTTATTTCAGTTTGTAACAAAAAATTTCCATTATGTGTGATGCCTTAATGGTGAAAAATTTTACAAATTGTCTATTCAGAAGAGTTCCTGAATATGGGAATTTGTTTTTTCTTCACGAAAGATTTTATTTGTCAAACATCAAAATGTCTCTCACAGAGTGGGTAATGACCTGATTCGTCTAAGCAAGCATGATCTCCGGTGCTCAAAATTTTGAAGCGAAAAGAAAATTTTGCGAGGTAATAGTTGAAAGATTTCGGTTGTAATATCGGAGCGAGTGGATTTCTTCTTCGTAGAACTACTCTGTTCCTTTGCTTAGTAACAAGGGAGTTTTTTGTCTTTTCTTTTGTCAACTTGTCCACTTTCTCTGCAGTCCAAGTTGCTTGGCATGTACTTGTTTACCAACTACTCATGGTGCATGTTCTGAAATTTTGAGAAAATACTAAAGAAAATATTTTTGGTTCATTGTTGAAGGGGATTGCTTGGAGTCTGTTTCTGAAAATTTGCTCGCTAATGAGCCTCTGGTTTGGTTATGATTAGCTAGCAAGAGAAATTTGTATGTCATGTATCTTGGTTGTTAGTTGTTAGTTATTTTAGGCTGTAGTTTTCCATTTCCTTCTTCCAGTCTTTCATTGTTCTAGGTATTTCGTTTCATATGCCATCTCCGATGTATATATCAAAGACTAATACATGTTTAGCTTAATGTTCAACACTCGTTTATCTTAGAACATCAATTTTGTTAATATTGTTGGGCATTACGTATTGGCATTTACAAAACCTTGGCATGTGATTAACTACAATTTCTCAATAGCAATATCATTGAAAGGGTACTTGGACTGTGGGGTCATGTTTGTGGGAGTGTTATGGTTATACACAATGCAATCCTATATTGCAACTTTTACAGACATTGAGGCTAAGAATGATTTTGCAGCAGAGGACCAAAAGATTTACCGAATAACATCCGGAGTTGAGGGGTCCTGGTTTTCCGATGGATACCTCTAACCTCGAAACCATACTCGATTGACAATTATTTTGTAGAGTGGCCGGGGCATTCAATAGGAGAAAATATCTTTTCCATAGAGTCCTGAAAAATTGAGCAAAAGAGTTTTAAGTAAAATAGTGATCTTACAAACATCATGTTGTGATCTGTAAATTTGTGCATTTACTTCGGTTTTGTGTTGGAAGTCGATATTCTTGTAAGATTTCTTCTTGTTGCAAATAAGGGTAATGTCTTTGATAGAATAAATATCTGTCGACTCATCCTGATGAATGCAGTCATGACATCTACCACATGAACTGAAAATCTATGATGTTCCAGCTCTTTCTGATAATCAGTTTCATATGTGTGGCAACCTGTGCTGCAGACAGTTGGAGTTGGCGTCGTTTTCAGCTTCTTTGGCTCAGGAGTGTATTTATTTGTTTTAACTACTACTAAAACTATGTTTATCATTTCCACTACTAAAAAGGAGAATGAACAGTAATTTGATGGGGATTGAATTCTTGACCTATTTCCATTTTATCATTTCCCTTATTTTCCATTCATTCTTGAATATGTTTATCGTAACGAAACTTGTAGATCGACTAAAAATATGGATAAATGAATAGGAAGATGGACCGATCGTGAATTTACTTACAAAACCGTTTGGGTGATGAATATAATAAAGGCTTGGATGCCTTTGAAGAATTTGCATTAAGAGACAAACCTAATGGATCTAAAATCCATTGTCCTTGTATGAAGTGCCAGAATAGGTATCTTTATAGTACAATCAATGTCAAACAGCATTGCCAAATGTGGGGTTTCATGCATTGGTACAAAAAGTGGGTTGTTCATGGGGAAACATACTTATCTTCTTGCAATACACCTAGCAACATCCCTTCGACTGAAAATGAACATTTGGATGATATGGCTGGGATGCTTCAAGAAATTGGTGGCATTAGTGACTTGGATAATGCAACTGAAGAGCCTGATGATTTGAGAGAGATACATGAATTGTTGGGAGAGGCTAATATAGAATTGTATCCTGGTTGTACTAAATTTTCTTCACTTTCATTCATTATGAGCTTGTTAAATTTAAAAGTCCTGAATGGGTGGTCGAACAAGTTAGTTGATATGCTACTTGAGCTTCTAACGGATGCTTTTAGTGAGATGGGAATGAAAATTCCCAAGAATTACTACGAGGCTAGTAAGATAACGAATGTGTTAGGAATGGAATGCAAAGTCTGGGATGTTTGTCCAAATAATTGCATAATATACAGGGGGAAAATGAGGCCGCACAACTTTGTGAGGTATGCAATGCTCCGAGGTACAAGAAAGAGGGTAGTACAGTTGCATGCAAACGTGTTAGGTATTTTCCGTTGACTCCGAGATTGAAGCGATTGTTCATGTCTCGCAAAACCGCATCCCTTATGAGGTGGCATCACGAATGTCGCGTGAAAGACAGAGTCTACAGACACCCAGCTGATTCTAAGGCTTGGAGAAAGTTTGATGAGTTGCATTTGGAATTTACAAGTGACTGCCGAAATGTTAGACTTGGATTGGCTTCGGATGGATTTAGTTCGTTTTCAAATATGCACATACCACATAGTACTTGGCCAGTTGTTTTAATACCATACAATTTACCACCCTGGCTATGCATGAAGCAACCTTATTTTATTCTGTCAACTCTCATCGATGGCTCGAAGAGTCCGGGAAACAAAATTGACGTATTTTTACAACCATTAATCGAGGAGTTGAAACAATTGTGGCTTGACGGTGTGCTTACTTATGATGCTGAGGCAAAAGAGATGTTCCATCTGCGTGCAGCTATTATGTGGACCATAAGTGATTTTCCAGCGTATGGTAATCTCTCTGGTTATAGTGTTCATAACCAGCGAGCTTGTCTGATATGCGGTATCAACTGTTTATCTTACTGTTTGCCTAATGGTGGTAAATATTGCTTCTTATATCATCGTAGATTTCTTCAACCATCACATAAGCTCCGTAGGGACAAAGTTTCTTTCTATGGTGGAATGGAATTACGACAAGCACCAAAAAGGAGTACGGGAACAGAAATTTTGACACATCTTCAGGGTTGTTTAACAGAATATGTTGTAGATGATATGAGAATTAGAATACAGACTGACTACGAACGGAAGTTTGGCATAAATTCTTATAATTGGAAGAAGAAGAGTATTTTTTGGGAGTTGCCATATTAGGAGAGTAATTTGATGAGGCACAACTTGGACCTGATGCATATTGAGAAAAATTTTGCAAATAATCTG
The DNA here is from genome assembly GCA_026120185.1 of Voacanga thouarsii. Lineage (NCBI taxonomy): Eukaryota > Viridiplantae > Streptophyta > Magnoliopsida > Gentianales > Apocynaceae > Voacanga > Voacanga thouarsii. The sequence goes on from JANUWF010001775.1 coordinate 2,945,409, forward strand.
TTGTTTACAATACTGGGTGACAGCACTTCTTCAAAAGATAACTTCAAAACTCGTCAAGACCTGCAGGCAATGAATATTAGAAAGTCTTTACATCCAATATTAAAACCATTTGGAACTGGATACAGTTTGCCACCAGCTCCTTACACAATGAGTCGGTCGGAAGTTGAAGTTTTTTTTACAGTATTGAAGGAATTAAGAGTCCCCGATGGCTATTGTTCTAATATTTCTCGACGGGTAAACATGAAAAGAAAGACTTTAGGAGGCTTGAAGAGTCATAATTCCCACATTTTACTCCAGCAGTTAATCCCGTTAGTAGCCCGCACAACTTTGCCCAAGAATGTAGTACAACTTTTGATTGAGATTGCTTCATGTTTTAGGCAGTTGTGTTCTAAAGTCAACAAAGAGAGGCATCTCGAGTATCTGCAAGATCGTTTCGCAGTTACACTCTGTCTTCTTGAAAAGACATTCATCCCTAGTTTTTTTGATATAATGGAACATTTACCGATACATTTGGCCGATGATGCATTATTAGCTGGTCTAGTTCAATGTCGATGGATGTTTCCAGTTGAAAGATACTTGAAAACTCTCAAGTGTTACGTGCGCAATCGTGCTAGACACGAAGGTTCGATAGCCGGTGGATATTTAATGGAAGAATGTATGACATTCGTGTCGAGATATTTAGATGATGTTGAGAGCAAAGAGAATAGGCCTCCACGATATGTTGATGATGACAACCCGATGGGTAAACCAGTTGGAAAATGGATTGATGTAATATTTGATCGTTTAACATTGATGCAAGCACATCAGTGGGTTTTAGCCAACTCTGACATCCTTAAACCTTATAGAGAGTCTGTTTTCCTTTCAACCCATTGTCCTTCATTTTTTATGCTTTTTTCATTATAACTTCTAAAATTTGACGTGTGTTCTACTTGCAGTCTTCACATGTCTGTCATAAATAGAGAGCATCCAAGATCTCGGTTAAATGACGAACAACGTATTCATTCTCAAATGTTTCACGATTGGCTCGATCATTATGTAAGTAAAAACAAACACAATATAGCAAGTTTTCCTCGACAACAATTAGTTGTTATAACACTTATATTTATTATAGGTTGATGAGAATGAAGAATGCCCTAATATTCCTACTGAAGTTAAAAAGCTTGCAAATGGTCCTTTCAATCAAGGGTTGCGCTACAATGCATGCAACGTGAATGGCTTCCGATTTCGTACAATAACATATGAGGCTAACAAGTCAACCCAAAATTACGGCGTCATGTGTAAAGTCGATACTACGAGTTATTCCGATCCAAGAGATATGAATCTCGTAGCAGCTGGTGTCAACTACTATGGAGTGCTTACTGATATTATAAGGATCCGATATAGTAGTGAACTGAAATTTCTGTTATTCAAATGTGATTGGGTTGATGTTCATCGAGGTGTTAGAGTTGACGAACTAAAGTTTACTTTGGTGAATCTGGACCGTTTGTTGTACCGGAAAAATAAAGAGATGGATGAGCTATTCATACTAGCAAACCAAGCTGAACAAGTTTGATTTTCTCGCTGTCCTAAAGAAAGAGATTGGCATGTGGTAATGCCAATGATGAGATGGGATAATTATGATGTGTATTCAAGGGACCATGATCTAGAAACTTTTCCTGTGCAACAATTAGATTCTCGTCCAGTTTTGCGCGAAGTAGATGCCGTATGGGTTAGAGATGGAATTTCTGGGGAAGAAGTAGATTTAGATGGAAGAAGAATACACACTGCAATTTAAATGTACTTAAATAACTTAATCATGTACTAAATGTGCTGCAGTTGTTAAAATCTTTTACTCAATGTTAAATCTTTTTATTTTGCAGATGGTAAACAAGCGTGCCCGACGAGGATCGATGCAGGACGCCATAGCTGCCGCAAGATCAGGCGCTAGTACCTCACGGTGTACAGAGACACCAGCTCCAGCACTCGAGGTTGGACAGAGATCACATGCAAGTGTTCGCACAGGTTCCACGGATCAGGAATCTAATCATGCCACATGTATACCCACTTCTGATGTAGGTCCCAGTGGCACAGGACCTTCTTCCTCAGGCCTTAGTGCCTCAGGTGTACTAAGTTAATATGAAGTAAATATTACGATATGTCTATTGGTATTATGATATGTCTATTGATATTTTAATTAATAAGTCTGTTGATATTTTGTAGATTCCACAGCGATGAGTTCTCGCGGGGGTGGAAAGTTACCTTCCGGATGGGGTGAGCCAGGGTTTCGAAAGTACAATGTTGGTGTTAACCAACACGGAGGGCTTGTTGGATTAGATGCATCTCGTTATAGTTCAGTGGTGGGCTGTTTTGCACGCATGAGCAATAGGTTCCCTCTGAATCACAGGGATTGGCATTCCATACCTCAGAGCCTCAAGGACGAAGTTTGGCAAGAAATACAGGTAACTAATTTTATTCTAACATAGCCAATAGTGTTTTCTTCAAAAATTAACATTTTCTTTATTTAATTAGTTGTTAAAATTTGTACAAGGACAACACCATGATGCCACCAGAAGGACGTAGTGTCACAATGAAGATGATATGCGCAGTATGGAAGGATTTTAAGTCGAAGTTAAAACAAAAATACTACGTTCCTTTCCAGTTCAGTACAGAGCCTATTGTTTGTCAAGATAAACGGGTTGACAAAAATCAATGGAGGATGTTAGTTGATTACTGGCGTTTGGAGAATACACAGGCCGTACCATAGAAGTTGATTACTTTTATGTCTCAGAACTTGTTAAAATTTTTTATATGTTAACTATTATAATTAATCACAGATGGAGGCCGAGCGGAATAGACAAAATCGATCACATTTGGCATATCCACCGGTCACAGGAAGAATGTCACATTCTGTTATACAGGATCAGGTATTTAGTTTATGTTATACACTATTCAGATGAAATTTATCTATTTTGCTTGAAATTTTTGACACGTCTTTACAGATGACCTCACAAGGCCAACCGACATCACAATATGATATGTTCCTTGTGACACGAAGGTGGCACGGTCGGCAGGCTGATGGTTTGACTGCAGAGATGATTGTAAGTAATATTCAAATGCTGATTTTTCTGAGTTATTAAAATATGATTACGACATTATATTAACCTAATATAAATTTGATATAATATTTCTTAATTTTGTAGGACCGATTGGAGACAGAGTGGCAGGCATTGCCTGAGCCTGAGCGCACAGAGAAAGCAAAGGATCATATATTTCGGCGATTGTTCGGTCCAGAAACAAGAGGTCGTGTTAGGTGTAAAGGAAAGTGTCCAACACCAACGTCAGTTGGTCAATCATCAAGTTCTGCAGCAAATGTTGAGGAGGTCGTCAGGATTGAGGTTGAGGCACGTATGCAGAGTATGCGAGATACTATGCAGGATGAGATGCGAGCTGAGATGCAGCGTGAACGAGAGGCTTACGAGTCATGTATAGCTGCGCTTCAGACTACCATGGAAGCATTAGCGCGCAGATTGGATGCAGGCGCATTTGATGTACTACCTATACCTCCGTCTAGTGCTTCTACGGCATCTCCTAGTGTTGGTTCCACTTCTCTGCCTGTTAGATTGAATGATCCTGGCCAGCCTATCCATCATGATGACTGACGTTTTCATTTCGTACTAATTTGTATTTGTACTACAGCTTCTGTATACTGAGGATATACTTATTTGTATTTGTCTACTGAGGATATTGCTTTTGAGTTTAGCAATGAGGAGATTGTGTTTTGTTATTTTTGGTGTTGAATTCGTTGATTTTATTACATTTGGCTTTAAATTGTATGTGTACAGGATTTTGACCAAATAAAAAATGATTTACAAAGCAAATTAGAGTTAATACGACGGCTGCAACTGTCGTTTTAGCTTGAGGCAATTAAATACGACGGCTAGTGATCCGTCGTATTTGAGAGGAACAAATACGACGGCCGAGTGACAGGACCAAATACGACGGTCACTCGGCCGTCGTATTTGACTGTGAACAAATACGACGGTCACGAGGCCGTCGTATTAGGGGATCAAAAGCGACGATTTTTCAAAATCGTCGCAAAAAATGACCACGGAAAGCAAAAGCGACGAGAACAAATACAACGGTGCTAATACGACGGTTTTGTAGCCGTTGTTGAGCAAAAACGACGAGATCAAATACAACGGTTGTAAAACCGTCGTTTAGCCGTCGTATTTGGTATTTGTCTAATACGACGGCTGGACCATCAAATACGACGGCTAGGTAGCCGTCATATTTGCCTGAATTTTTAGTAGTGGTTGAGTCCTCCATCAACGGTAATGTCGACCTTTGCACGCCGGACCTCGTCATCCCTTCTCTCCCATTCTTTCACGGCAGTGGCATTGCCCGCCTAATCCTAGAGGCAGAGACCTCGTTCGGCCACTTTCCTCCAACGCTGTTTGTGTTTCTTTCCATCGTTGAGTCAACGGCTACAATAATGTCGACCAGATTGTACGCATGGCCCGGACTCCGTTTTGAGGTCAAGATTTAGTTAACTTTCTGGTGAAAATTTTGACTTGGAGTGGAAAGGATTTTATGGTCGAGATTCAGGATTTTATGAAAATTCAAGAAATTCTATTTGAAACTTGAAATACCCTATTCAACTGTAGGAAATGTGTGATGGTTTTGGGATTTTTGCTGGGAGTGGAAATGACTCAATGTCTTGAGTATCTGCCAATGGTGAACTACTTAAACTTTAGCAGAGAAAATAGTGACGGCTATAAGACTTCAGGGGAAGTTGTAGGGATAATAAGTTTGTTTATAAAGATAACAGAGCATTCCTCTTGCTTTATATTTACTTTATTGTGAGGCTGTGGATTTAATCAACTACTTGTTGATATATCTCTTTCGTGTCCTCATTTTTCTTGAACACATGCACTCTTTAATAATTTGATTAAAGAACTAGATTTTTTTTTTTTTCAATGCTTATAACTGAAATCTAAAATTTATTTGAACATTTTGAAGTCGGCTTTATATTCTAGGTATTAATCTAATGAGATAAAATGGGAGCACTGCTTCTATTTTAGGCCAGAAGTATTCAGTCATGGTCATAAAGCCTTTAATTTTCCTCCACAATAAGTGGAGTATTTCATTTGAATGGTTTCATACACAAAAATGCACAGTAGATTCATGCCAGTGCTCAATTAATTACCTTTTAGCATCTTTGGCATTATAATGTCTCATATATTATATTTCTAATCTTGTTATAAGGTTTTGCTTTTATGTGCTTAAGATTGTAAGCTATAAATCCATTAATATTAAAGAATACAGTCCAACCTATTCAAATACATAACAACATAAGACACAACTTGTTATGGGTATTAGTTGATCAGCAGCAGAAAAAAACTAGGCGGCAGCGTAGAAGCAGTACACTAGGCAGCATCATTTTTGTCCGGATCCAAAATGCCATCGTTTGTGTCATCCTATTAAGATTCAACAATAAATGATTCACATATATTGCTCCAAATTTAAATGTTGTATAATTTTAAAGAAAATTGAAGCTTCAACAATCTTATGCTTACCATTCCACCACTATTAAGTGTATTACAAGCTTGTAACATGGATGTAAATGACGGGTAAAAAGTAACAACCTTCAAGAGAAGAGAACAAATAAAAGTGAATTCTACGCAGCATAAAGTATCATTTACCAAAATAAAAAGGAATGCAGGACAACCTCATAATTCCAGCTAGTATTGAGTATATTTGAGATTGCTATGCTTGTTTCTTCATTTAATGGCAAATTGACCTAGTCGGGAATATTTTGGATTCTATTTCCCCTTGCTGCAATAGTTTGTGATTTCCTTTTTTTTCCTGCATTTAACAATAAATGCAGTATTTTAAACAAACAGCAAAACCTTGGGAAATGGCTAAATTTCTTTTAAAAAGGCAGTAAAACCTTAGGAATCGCCATCCCTTAGTGAATATTTCTTTTAACGCTTCTCAAAATGGCCTTTTAGTCTTTCACCCATTTCTTTACCCTTCGCTCTTATTTGATTGGGATCTTAGACAACAATGCCACATTCATTTCCATTTTCACAAGCCAAACTTTCATTGTTCAGTGCTCTATTATCCCTGATTCCAAATTGTGAATCCTTCAATGTATGCGTTTTTCAGTATTCATCAAGCTTTTGATTAACACTTTCTAGTGCTTGCCATAAAATAAGCCTACTTGTCTTGTGAACTCCACATTTATTAACAACATTGTAAGCAAGCTTCATGACTCGATTTGTGAAAATAATATTCGAATCAGTACCTTGCATGCTAAAGATCATATTTTGATCTACATCACTTACATGTTTTCTAGCATTTTTGACCCACCTTTTTAGGAAATATGAATATGGGATTTTGGCAATATTCTTTACGTTCAAAACTGCCAATGAGTGTATATAAAGTATTCCCATGCTTTCAAATTTCGTGCAGCTACATTAAATATATCCATCTTTTGTGTGGAGAACAACTCTACTTGTTTGGTGGCCATATTTGGTCTCCATGGTAATTTTTAAGTTGTACACAGATTCTTCAACCATAAAAACTTCTTCACTAGATGAAACACATATTGTGAGTATAAAATTGGGCAGCCTGTTGTAACATTACACTAGATCGTATTAAAAGTGTAGGCTTCCTTTGTGCACAAGTAAAATCAGCCTCTGCTTTATTTTTGCGCCACTCTCCAAATTTTCGCTCAAATTCAAGAACAAATTTCATCAGTGAACATGTTCTATACCCAATGCTATTTAATACACAATTAGTGCTCTCACTTCTTGATGTTGTTTTGAACCCCGCACTAAATGTTTCATTGGAAAAACCAGTGTACCACCTGTCCCGAATAGTATACAATCTCTCCAATCACTTGTGGCCATGTAAATTATTGTCTAAAATCATCTTGGCCCATGTCTGCCTGAACTCTTCTTCTGTCTCACACCCCGTTAAACATTTGTGGAACAAATTTTGGAAACCAGTGTCAGTATTGAGGCCACCCAAATATGATAGAGCATTTTTGCAAATATGCCACAAACACAACCTATGTTGGCTGTTCGGAAACATTATTTTTGCAGCTTTCATAATTGCATTATCTTGATCAGTCATAAAGGTCACAGGTTGCTTGTTGTCCATCAACTCTAAAAACGATCTAAATGCCTACTCAAATGAAGCTGAAATCTTATCAGATAAAAATGCACATGCAAACATTATAGTTTGCCAGTGATGATTTACTCCAATGAAAGGTGCACAAATTAAGTTGTACTTATTAGTCCTATATGTAGCATAAAAAACAACAATATCACCAAAGTAATCAAAATCAATTTGAGATCTACCATCTTTCCAAAAAAAATTGTAAATTCTTCCTTCGTCATCCAATTCCACATCCCAATAAAACATTTTCTCTTGATTGGCTTTTTACTTGAAGTGATTTACAAGACTTTGAGCATCCCCTTTTTCAATTATTGAATTTTTTCAATTATTGAGTTCATTGTATGCATCCTTCTTTAAAAATCCAATACTTCTAATACCGCCACTCTCTTTTGACAAGTAAGAGAACGCCTGAGAAATCTTGATTTCGGAGCTTACTAGGGACTCTAATATGTCTCCCTGAGCATCTATTACATGCCGGGTTGATCTTAGCAAATGTAGTTTATACGTCTTGGCCATCTCGTAATTGTGGTCCTTTTGTATTTTATTTACTTTCCATTTTCCATTGCAATCAACCTCAAACTGGACCAATGCATTGTAAGCAGTTCTAGTCTCTAACCTTTTATAAGAAAACCTACTCTCATTTTCATATTTTTTAATTCCTTATTTCGAACAAAAAAAATACTTTGGATTTAATATTCTTTGTCCCCTGCACATAGTATTGTTTTCCCTTCCTTACACTAAATCCACATGCATGCGCATATTCACAGTACAATTCATACGCTACCTCTTGTGAATCCATAATAGTGTTCATTAGTTTTTTTTTCCAATTCTTGGATAATAGCATCATGACCATCAACTTAATTTTTCAATTCATTTCTTGTTTCATGCAATACTTGAACCTCTTTCGTGTCATCTTTGGGTAAATTTTATTGTATAAACTGATCCTCCTCATCCGAGCCATCGTCAACATATATGCTATCGTTGTAACTACTCATCCTTTTTTTCAAATACTGATGGAAACCAGCAACAAATTCACTACTAGTAAACAAACTTTATTAAAAATAAATTTAGCCAATAATAAAAATCATTTTCTTAAAGAATACAAAATTACCAAAATTCCAAGTAAACCTAATATCCAAGAAAAGGATGGATGAGTTCTAACAACAAAAATTAGGTTCAAAAAACAAAAAAACAAAAAAAAAATATTCCTACTATATAATTTCTAATAATGATGCTACATTATAATTGGCATAGAGTATAAAAATAATCATTGTACAGAAAGACATGAAAAATTGTGTAATATAGGCTCAACAGTGGTTTAGTACTTGATGCATAGAGACCTAATGTGTCAAAAAATTATGAAAATTTAATTCGTATCCTCTTGAATGTGTTTACTCATGCATATGATGTTGTTGATTCTCAAAATGGTACCAGGTTAATCAATACCCTCATGAGAAATGATCCCTAGTGCAAATTACTCATGCATACTTTGATTACGCTACCATGTAACATATAAACAAAACAACTACTTAAGAGTCAACAGAGTATTAGTTTGAGCTAGAAACCATGACTACTTACCTCATAATACAATGCACATGATTGCTTTGTAATGTATAACCAAACTGAAGGAGGAAAATGGTCAAATTAATCAAACCAAAAGCATGCTTATAGAATGAAAAAATTTATCTATGTGTTTGAACAACCTTATTGGCACTGAAGAAGATATCTGTACAAGGATACTTGAAATTATTGGATCACGTCATTATAAACGTCGAATTCGTCTCATTCACGCTAAGCTTTTGAGCTTCCGAAATAGTGCCCTCTCCACTGCGGTGAAAGCTTAAAGAATTGGATTTGCTATAGTCTTCCTAGTGAATGCTTCTTGGTTTGCCTCTGTGAAAACTCACAGACTTAGCTCACTATCCTACTTGGTCTTGATTTTCTTTGATTTCTTTTCATCAATCCACCGAGAGAGAGAGAGAGAGATCAAGAGAGTCAAACAAAAAGCTCATATTTTTTGTTATCTCTCCTTCAAAATAACACGGAATCCATCCTTGTTATTTAATTTAATTAATTAATTAAATTTTTTAAATTTTATTTTGCCCTTAGTCTTATTTATTGGGTCAGATAAAATTATTTACTCTTGGGCTTGAACACCCATAAATAATAAATCTCAATTATTTATTTTTTGAACTTCATTAAACAGCTCAATAAATAATTAACAAGCACAAATAGACCAATATAAAATATCAGATATTTTATCTAGTTTATATATAGATTAATTTTTTAATTATTCAATCTGAACCTTAAACCACGAATAATTAATTAATCAATTTAGCTAGATAAAATATATATATTCTCTCTCGGGCCTTTTATTTTATTCTGATCTAATAATAAATTAGACTACTTAAATAAAATAAAATAAAACCATAATTATCAAGACGAATTTTTTAACTCAAATCTATCTGGACTTAAGGGCTATTCCGATGACCAAAAGACACATCGCTTTGGCTACTAAAATGACCAAAATACCCCTACATATAAACAGTTATATTTTGTATTTTAAATATTTTTTAGTATCACCATAAGGAAATATTGACCTCAAAGATAATGCTGCGTTAGCAAAGTTTTGACCTATATGTGTAATGACTAAAATACCCCTCTATGTATCGTCGTGCATTTAAAGAGGAGAAATATACTAACACCTCTCTAATAGATATCTATCATCCTTAAACCTCTAATCCAATGATCCACGACTTCTGTAATGTTTCTACTTTCCAAGGGAGCTACCCTAAAATAAACATCCAAATCATGTTCCTCAGAGTCCTAGATAATTAGATAATTTGAACAGTTACAATGGGCGATATAGCATTTAAACTATCTAATATAAGTCTATCTTAACTAAGTAGTCATACATACCAAACATACAAGTATATCGACTCTATGAAAGAACCTCAACTACAGTATATCAAAGTATATACTTCTAGCTTCGTCAGACCACCAACTCATACTCAAGCGGTAGAGTATTAATCTACGCTGTAGCAGTAATAGTTTGGGTTTTTTTTAAATAGTACTTTTAAAAACTACTATTACAGATCATATTCTACGTATTTAAAATACATTCATGCTATAAAGTGAGTGGACTACTCACTGGTTAAAGGTAAGTCATTCCTCATTTGAAATTCATAAACACAATAACCAAAATATGATGAAATTCTCATTCTCATCAATCGGTTAAGAACAAATATTTATGCGTTAAGTAACCCGTGATCCATACCTTACTGTGAAAGATCACCATTCGCATGGATCACTTACTTAAACACAATTGGTCATTTCTAAATGAAAATTGTGTACAAATAACATATAAATTCACAAATAAATTTTGAGAATAAATTTTTTTATCAATAAATTCGATAATTATATCAAATAAAATTAGTCTAGAGGGCATATATTCCAACACAAACTAATACCAGCAGAATCTTACACTTTAAAGTAGCTTATCAAGGTTTAATGGTCAACAAACATGCTTATTTCAATTACGGGAATACATCTAAAAGACACATAGTTATAATAGTTAGCAAAAGAGAATATTGGAGTTTAACTGTCTCTGAATCTCAAAACTCTTTGGATCTTAATTTCTCCAACACTTTTGTGCAAGGGTCTATATTCATGCCAAAAGAAATCAATGGCATATCACGCTTTACAATTGAATGAGGATTTTCAACCCATTGAGCCTGGTCTAGTCATCTTTCTCTAGAAAATCCATATTGAAGCACACAAAGAAATTAGATTGTCTGCCTTATCCCCTTCTTCTTCTTTCTAGCACTGGTAGGTGTATGTTTTATGGTACTACCTAATACATACTGAAGGAATTTACTGCCATTTACTTTTGGCTTGCAGTGAAAGCATAGGCACAAGTGCCTAAGTTAGTCAGTTTTTTAGAGCTAATCTACTTGTTGGTCGTGGGATCTTGCTTATGATGAGAACCAATAATTATAACTCTGATTACTATTTATCTGTCTAATGAAGATAGAATGGAAGATAATCACACATTATTATTTGAAGCCACATTGTCTATCAAAATTGTAGGATTTGAAAAAAACAGAGAGCATGCACGGGAAAACAAAAATGGGGGGAAAAATCATGAACAAAGCATAGCAGCAGCATGGAAGTTTTAAAACCATACCTCTCAATACCTTAAACCTTGAAGATTGAAGGAGAATTGATTAGATCACAAAAAACATATTCCTCCTCTGTAGAATGAAACCTCTAGTGCAAAACTTGCCAGCCTTTCACTTCACCTCCGGTGAATGCTTGGCTATTTAGTTCTCAGAATATACCTTCCCTAATTCTTGTTGGTGAACACAAAAAATGAGTTGAGAAGAAAGCCACAGACTCAATCATCTTGGTTGGCTTCGTTGGCTCCTTATGTGAACCAAAACTAGAAGCCAGAAAACCAAGAGACACAGGAGAGGGAGAGATTTTATTTTCAATTTTTTATTTTATTTATTTTTTCACACAGAAAATCAAGAGTCATGAAACCAAAAAATAATTATTTTGATAATAGTAATATTCCCGGGATTTAATATTTCAAACACCCGAATATTATTAACAAAATAAATTTTGGCTTCTTTATAAACTTTTCTGAACTGTATTTGGAAAAATCCTTTAGTCCAAGCTATTGTGCCAAAAATAATATTTATTTTTTTTGGACCTGAAAAGCCCAAAATAATAAACATTAATTATTTTTCTTGAGATTAAATAAATAATTAATGTGCCCAAATGAACCCAAAAAAATTAATTATTTATTTCTTGGGATTAATCAAATAAATAACCCAATAAATAATTAAGTATTAATTATTTTTCTCTAGTTTAAATTTAGGTTAATTTTCTAATTATTCAAACTGGACCTTGGCCCTGAATAATTAATTAACCAATTAAATCAGATAATAAATTTCTCTCAATTTATTTTATTTTAGTCTAATAATAAATTAGACTTCCTGAATAAAATAAAACCCTTTTTAACTGAGACCAACTTCTCAATCCAAAAATTAATTAGGACTTACGGGTTATTTCGAGGACAAAAAAGACACATCGCCTTAGCTACTAAAATAACCAAAATACCCCTACTATATAAATAGATGTATTTTGTATTTTAAATACTTTCTAATATTACCATAAGAAAATATTGACCCCAAGGACAATACTGCATTAGTAAAGTCTTCGACCTATAGGTGAAATGACTAAAATACCCATCTACACATCGCTGTACATTTAGAGAGGAAGAAGTGTACTAACACCCCTCTAACTGACATCTACCATCCTTAGGCTTCTAGTCCAATGATCTACGACTTCCTGGAGTGTTTCCGCTTTCCAAGGGAGCTACCCTAAAACAAACATCCAAGTCATGTTTTCCAAGGCCATGGATATTTTGATCATTCAGACAACCATAAGGGGCGATATAGTGTAGAAACTATCTTGTACAAGTCTGTCTTAACTAACTAGTTACATAAACCCAATATGCAAGTATATTGGTTTTACGATAGAACCTCAACTATAGCATATCAAAGTATATGCTTCCAGTTTCGCCAGACCACCAACTCATACTCAAGTCATAGAGTACTAGTCTACGCTGTAGCAGTAGTAGTCTAAGTTTCTACCATATAGTACTTTTAGAAACCACTACTACACGTTCTGTTCTACGTATTCGAAATACGCTTATGTCATGAAGTGAGTGGACTACTCACTGGTTAGAGGTAAGTCATTTCCCATTTGGAATTCATAATATAATAATCTAAATATGATGAGATTCTCATTCTCATCAATCGGTTAAAAACAAATGTTTATGTATTTAAATAACTCATGATCCATACCTTACTATGAAAGGCCTCCATTCACACGAATCACTTATTTAAACACAATGGGTCTTTTTCAAACGAAATTGTGCACAAATAAAGAAAATAAATTCACTAACGATTTCTAAAAATAAATTATTTTATTAAAATATTCGATATTTACATCAGAAGTCTAGTCTAAGAGGGTATACATTCCAACAAGAATGATATAAAGACAATTATAATTGGGGCATTTTTACAAGTATCGCAAGAAAAAGCAGGGATGCAAGAAATCTAACTTCAATTTGCAAGTATTCTTAATCGATCTGGTCGAAGTGTTGAACCTGCAAATCGAACCAAAATCTGGACCTGCGCTTGGCACGTTGTCAGATAAAGCAGGAGACTCCCATTACATCGGAGGTCCGATAGGACAAAAAAAAGAGAGTGCGTGGGCGAGAAAAAAAATAATGATAGCGAGTGAAGAGAATGAAGGTGCTGGTTTCATATAAGATTTGGTCCTTTGGCGATGGTTAGAAATGAATTGTTGAAAAACCTACCCTCATACAGTTCTGGATGAAGGCACATTGTTGACCTGCAGGAAAGAAGGAGAGAGGAGGTTTGCCGGCAAATGAGAGAGTGAGAGACAGTGTTTTGGTCACTGCATTACACCTATATTGGGGTCGTGAGTACAACAATGAAAATGAAGGCTAGAGTCCGATTCGCATAATGGAAGATGACAACGGATACCAATCGACAGCGACGGTCTGACAGGAAGAGAGAGGATTAGAGAGAGAAGGAAGAGAGAGAGTGGCCAATGCGTGGAATCTCGTGAATTGCAAATTTGAATATGATGTTTTGCAGAAATGGGCGGACTTTTGCAAAATTTTAAACATCGAATTCGGCGGGCGTTAACCATGGTTGGGGTTTGAGGGGTTAACCAAAAAAAAAAAAAAAGAAGAAAAAGACAGTATTTTGAATAAAATAATGGGTTTTGACCGGTGTTACAGTTGGGGGGACCCGGTCCACATGTAGGACTGTGGACTAGTCCATGTAAGAATTTCTCTATATAAAGAAAAGGAAAAAAAAGGAAAATGATTGAGATTAATATGTGTTTAATAACGTTGATCTCAATAGAGATAATAGAAGATTAAAAGGGAGATGATTGACTAACCAAAAGGCTAAAATTGTCAATAAACCAAAAGTTACTCGGGCGAGAGGAATGCGGCTCTGCCAATATCGCCAGCCTTTAGACATTATGGAAACGAGACCAAAAAGTGTTAGAGCATCAGCGAATTTTACTTTTGTGAGAAATTTTGTGGTAAAAGCGTGGGGATTACGCTTTGAAAAAAAACACGTGCGAAGCATCCACTTCCGGGAGGGAATTTGAACCCATGGGCCATGGCCCATCTTTGTTTTTCTTTTTCATTTTGCTGATTACTTTTTCTTTTTTTATATATACGAAGAATAAAAATATAAATCTAATTTATAATTTATAATTTAGTAAATGATATACTACTTCTGAACCGTATTGCCAACCTTTTCCTTTTGTCTTTTACTTCAACTAGGTTAATGTCACATGCGTTGCACGGATTGTTATGTTATTAAGATTTAATGTATTAATATTAAATATATATTATTAATTAATTTAATTAATAATTTAATTAATTAAAATTTTAAAATAAATTTAGATAATATTTAAAAAATCACACATTTTAATGTATTAATTTAAATAGTATTTAAAAATCACATATTTCAATGTATTAATTTAAATAATATTCAAAAAATCACATATTTTAATGTATTAATATTAAATATATTTTTTTATTAATTAATTTAATTAATTAATCTTTTAAATGAATTTAAATATAATTTTTATTTTTCTTTTAAAAAATTATTTAGACACGTATCATCTTATGATATTTTCATGCGTCGTAATTATATGTTTCATCTTCGACTTTTATATATATATAATTTTGAGATTCGTTTTTTTTTTCAGTTCTAAGAATTAATATTTATCTCAATTTTAAAATATTTTCTTATTAGTATAGCTTTGTATTTTTATCTAACATCCCAAATAGTCAATGAATAATTGGGTTTCTTCCACCCCTATCAAACGTGAAAGGAAAATTTCCCACAAAATATATTGCATTTCTCAAATATCATTTCAAAGCTCTTTTTTTTTTTTTTTTTTTTTACACCTAATTTGATTGTCTCCCTTCTTTAAATGAATAAATGTATTCCCATCCCCTAAAAAAAATAATAATAAAAGAGGAAACCTTGTCCTTTTTTAATTATTTTTTACCTGCAGGACAATCAAAATAGATAAGGATGCACTATTTTATGCGAAGGAATTTGAAAACTTTGTCTATGATAGGATTTTCATAGAATTGAAAAACGAAAAATGTGACGGCTCAAGATAGTATTTTATATCGATTATGATGTACTTATTTTATAATTTTTAAAAAATATTACTTACAAATTTTTTAAAATATGTATAATGTAAATTAATTTTATTTATAAAACATTATTAATTTTGTTATTAGTTCAAAATAGATCGTAATATTAATATTTGAATCTATAATTTTTTTTAAAATCATATTTATATTAAAAAATTAAATATAATATCAACTGAAATACATATTAATGAATCAACCACTTTGATAATTCTTTTTTTTTAATAATTCAATATAATTTAGGCATTCAAACTTCGGCCAATTATTAGTTATATAAATGCGAGTTTAATCTCGTCCTAGCAAAGTTGGAACTCTGATATCCAAAATAAGATTCAAACCTCCGATTTAATGTCTAAAAGTTATTCTACTTTACTAAATGAGTTAACCCGTGAATATACTACTTTGATAATTTTGATGGCGATCGGGATAGATGCTTGTGTGCATAAAAAGAAAAAAAAAAACCCCTTAAATCTGTGTAATTAATTGCTAGGGAATAATTAAAATATCATAGAATTATACATTAATGGCCATCATGCGTATAAAATAATATTGTAGATTTATACAACTATATTTGCTAGAATTAATAATAACAAAAATATAATTGTATAAAAAATGGTTTATACCGATAGTGAAATGTAAAAAAGTTTTAAGAACAACTACAATTAAAATATGAATCCGTGATTATTGGATTAAATTTAAGGTATTTTTAGTTTTTTTTCCCCTACGAATACCAATATGAAAATGGTGGTTTCTTATCAATATTAGGCCTATCAATGTGTCGGGTCTATCCGGACTGATCCGTCCCTTTTTGCTCATTTATACGGATTTGATATGCCTATTTTTGTGTACTCAGACCTGATCCGTTTATCCGTTTAATCTATATAATTGGATCCGGGTCCGAATATTATAAAATTGAACCCAATTATCTGTTTATTCGATTAATTTTAAAAAATTATATAAAATTATATATATATATATATATATATATATGGATTTGGGTCCGAATATTATAAAATTGAACCCAATTATCTGTTTATTCGATTAATTTTAAAAAATTATATAAAATAATATATATATAATATAAGTTTTTAACTTAACATTTTAAAATTTTAACTATTTAACTTTTTTGATGAATTGAGGATATTTTATATTATATAATAGTTATAAACTTATGAATTTTTTGGTATCGTTGTTGTAAATTATTATTTAATACGTAGTTTCTAATTTATATGTGTCGTATGATATTACTTTCATTTCACAATATAAGTCGTTTTAGACTTATACACGAGAATTAAGATCCATAAATTTCACACAATTTTAAAAAATACCCATAATTAAATATTTGTCTACTTTGATAATTAGAGAGATTTGAGTCATAATTAGTGAAAAGAAAGATATTGTAGAGAGGGATAGAAATGAAAAAAGTAATAAATTTTTATAAAATTTTGTGAAATGACTTATATTGTAAAAAAACTTTTCAAATTTAAAATGAATTATATTGTGAAATGGAAGTATTATTATTATTTATGAACTTGGACTTTTTTTTTATTGTTGTAAATTTGAAATTTTGATAATTTAAAATTGCAGCTGTTTTAATATTTTGTATAGGAATTTTTACATATAAATATTATTTTTATAACATATAATTTTCGAGTTGGGTATATCCAACCCAGACTATTACCCATTGTGTCGGGTATTGGTCATTTTACTCTAGACATGCGGGGTATACGGATCAAATATGATACTCTTTTTTGTTAAACAGGCCCGGGTCTGGGGCAGGAAGGTTCGAGCCCGACCCTACCCGTTTACACCCGTAACCAATATTAGTATAATTTGAGTTCAAGCAAGTTAAAAGTTTAGAGAGTAGATGGCTCGCTGCCTGAGCAGCACCCTTTCTTTAATTTAGGGTGTACTTGTTCAATTCATACCAAATTTTTATTTTTGAGAACTATTATTTACTTATAAAATATTATATATATATATATATATATATATTTATATATGTATGTATGTATAGTAATTCCATATTGGTTCTATGGAACTAGAAGTTAGGGATTGGGGAAGGGGGCAAATTACATTAAAAATATATATTTGAAGATAATGATATAACTTTTTAATTTTTTAAAGGGACAAAAAATTAAAAATATTATACTAATAATTTAAATTACACTTTTGATTATTTTTATAAGATAACGTGATTTTATTATTGATTAAAATAACTTCAGCATGGGTAATTGTAATACTAATTAATTGATAAAAAATTGTGCTAAGGGTAAAATTAGAAAAAAATAATTAAATATAATTTACATTTAGAATGTGTACAGTTATTTTTAGACAAATAAAAAAAAAATTAAACCAATTATTTATGGATGGAGGGAGTAGCTCTTTTTGTCATTAAGCTTTATAGATTTCATATCATCTCAAGAATTTAAGCTAGCAGAAAACAAAACCTCAACCCTTCATCTAACAATTTTCATCTTCCTAAAGATGAAGCAAATTTCAGGTCAAATAACATGTTTCACAAAATATTTATATGTCGCTCTTTCTACTATTGACTAACGTCTTTATATCTATTATTGTATCTATATATTATTTGAGAAATATATTATTTAAGAATTTAAAAGATCAGGAGACATGTCTTTTGAATAATAGCTTAGTTCGTTCTAAAATCTAAATAGATTACTACTATTTTGTTATAAAATTAGGGTAGTGTTAGAATAAAATCTTCACACTACACACTAATAAAACTCTAACTATTTTGCACAAGAATTTCTCTCTTTCTTTTCTCTCACAATTTTCTCTAATCTTTCTTTCACTAATCTTTCTTTCACAAAATAATGGTGTATTACAAGCTTAGAGAATAGCTCTATTTATAGAGCTCTAATTAGTGGATTACATCATGGCATACATCATCTTCCACTAATCTTAATTAGTGGTGTCTCCACTAAATGGTGGACATCCATAAAAATCTTCTAATAATTCACATAAATCCATAATTAGTGGAGCCTCCACTAATTAATAAAGATTCCAATAATTCATAATACTCCCCATTGGATGTCCATCCATTACATAAAGAATATGCCTCGTTAAAACCTTATTAGATAAAAACCCAGTTGGAAAAAAATCTAGTGAAGGAAAAAAAAGAGTACACTATTCTATATGTCTATTTATTACTCCCCCTGATGAGATGATTCCTTTAAATCTTTAAACCGACGCATACCGATTTTATATCTCAACTTTTCAAATGTTGCAGTCGGTAAAGTCTTCGTGAAAATATCTGCGAGGTTATCACATGACCGAATTTGTAGCACATCAATTTCATCTTTCTTCTGGAGTTCATGAGTAAAGAAGAATTTTGGTGAAATATGTTTTGTCCGATCTCCTTTAATATATCCTCCTCGTAATTGAGCTATGCAAGCTGCATTGTCTTCATAAAGAGGAGTTGGAATACCTTTGATTGATGATAATCCACAACTTTCTCGGATATAATGAATCATGGATCTTAACCATACACATTCTCGACTTGATTCATGAATGGCTATAATTTCAAGCATGATTTGAAGAAGTAGTCTGCTATAGATTGTTTCGTAGAACGCCATGATATAGCAAGTATTTCCACATGTAAATAGATAGCCCGTTTGAGAACGTGCTTTATGTGGATCGGATAAATAACCAAAGATCTCGCATAACCTATCAATGTTGGACTGGTTTTATTTGAATAAAATAATCCAAGATCAATTGTACCTTGGAGATATCGAATGACTTGTTTAATTCCATTCCAATGTCGTCGTGTTGGTGAAGAACTAAATCTTGCTAATAAATTGACAAGCAAAAGCAATATCGAGTCGTGTATTATTAGCAAGATACATCAATGTACCAATTGCACTCGAGATATGGTACTTCAGGACCAAGGAGTTCTTCATCATTTTCTTGAGGTCGGAAAGGATCTTTATCCACATTTAATGATCGCACGATCATTGGAATACTCAATGGATGTGCTTTGTCCATGTAAAATCTTTTTAGCACTTTTGTTGTATATGTTGATTGATGAATAAATGTTCCACTCTCCAAATGTTCAATTTGTAAACCAAGGCAAAATTTGGTTTTACCAAAATCCTTGATTTCGAATTCTCTTTTTAAATAATCAATTGTTTCTTGGAGCTCTTCGGAGTTCCAATAAGATTAATATCATCAACATATATAGCTAATATTACAAATTTAGAATCAGATTTCTTAATAAAAACGCATGGACATACCTGGTCATTTTTAAATCCCGCTTTCAATAAATATTCACTAAGACGTGTAAACCACATGCGCCCAGATTGCTTCAGGCCATATAATGATTTATGTAACTTGATGGAGTAATTTTCACGAGGATAATGTTTATATGCTTCAGGCATATGAAATCCTTCGGGGATTTTCATGTAAACATCATTTTCTAAATTTCCATACAAGTAAGCAGTGACAACATCTAATAGGCGCATATCTATCTTTTCATGTACTGCCAAACTGATAAGATATCGGAGTGTAATAGCATCAACGACAGGAGAATAAGTTTCATCATAATCAATACCTGGTCTTTGTGAAAAAACTTGGGCTACTAATTGCGCTTTATATCGAACGATTTCACTCTTTTCATTGCGCTTTCGCACAAATATCCATTTGTAGCCAACAGGTTTTATACCTTCCGGTGTTCGGATCTGCAGTCCGAAGACTTCACGTTTTGCCGCTTCATTTAACTCCGATTGAATCGCATCTTTCCATTGCAGACCAATCTTTTCTATGCCGACATTCATCAATCGATATTGGTTCGGGATCATCATTATCCTGTGTAACATCAAGAGATATATTGTATGCAAATATATTATCAATAACAGCTTTCTATCCGATTCCAACTTCTACCGGAAGTGGTATAATTGATAGAAATTTCAGTGTTACTTTCATCAACTTCCGGTTCTTTGTTATCGGTTCTCTCTTGGTCTTTATCATTCTTTTCTTCAATATGATCTTCTGGATCATTTAATCCTCTTTTCTTTCGAGGATTTTTATCTTTAGAACCAAGAGGTCGGCCACGCTTCGGCGTGTTTTGACTCAGCGAGTTATAGGTATAATATTTTGTTCTACTGGAACTTCAATTCGAATAGGAGCATTTATAGTCTGGAATATGCGATTTTGTAACTCTTCCGGAGTCAACAAAAGCGTCTGGCATTTGATTTGCAATGCTTTGCAAATGAATTATCTTTTGAACTTCAAGTTCACATGCGCTTGTGCGCGGATCAAGATAATTTAATGATGTTGTCCAAGCAAGATCCTTTTTATGCTGCTTTTGGTTCTCCCCTAATTTAGGGAATAATGATTCATCAAAATGACAATCAAGCAAATCTTGTCGTGAATACATCTCCGTCGTGGGTTCAACATACCCGATAATAGATGGAGAATCATATCCAACGTATATCCCCTTTCTTCCTTGAGGACCCATCTTTGTACGTTGGTTTGGTGCAATTGGAATATATACAAGACACCCAAAAATTCTTAAATGAGCAATATTTGGTTCCGACCCAAAAGCCAATTGCAAAGGAGAGAATTTATGATAACTAGCTGGTCTTATACGTACAAGTGTTGCAGCATGTAGAATAGCATGTCCCAGTGCAGATGTTGGGAGATTTGTTTTCATTAATAATGGTCTAGCAATTAATTATAATCGTTTAATCAAAGATTCAAGCAAGACCATTCGTGTGTGAACATGAGCTATAGGATGTTCAACATTAATCCCAATTGACATGCAATATGCATCAAAAGCATGTGATGAAAATTCACCAAAGATTATCCAAACGGATATTTTTAATGTGATGGTCCGGAAATTGTGCTCGTAATTTAATTATTTGAGCAAGTAATCTCGCAAACGCCATGTTGCGAGTAGATAATAAACATACATGTGACCATCGGGATGATGCATCAATTAAGACCATAAAATATTTGAACGGTCCACATGGTGGATCAATAGGTCCACAAATATCTCCGTGAATCTGTTCGAGAAATGTAGGACTTTCAACTCCTACTTTTACCGGTGATGGTTTAACAATTAATTTTCCTAAGAAACATGCAAGTACATGCGAATTTTTCTCGATGTTAATATCCTTTTATTTTTTAAAGGATGACCATGTGTATTCTCAATGATTCTTCTCATCATGGTAGATCCCGGATGACCCAACCGGTCATGCCAAATGCTAAAAGTAATAGGATCGAGAAACTTCGGTTTACTAGATGATGAATTTCAATTGTACGTATTTTTACAAAATATAGACCAAGTAGAAAAAGACGACAGTTTTCTAATACCGATTTCTTACCCAAATGCATTTGAGTAATAAAAAGATGCTCAATCCCATTTTCCTCATTTGTTTCAACATGATACCCATTTCTGCGAATATCTTTAAAACTCAATAAATTTCTTCTGGATTTTGAGGAAAATAGTGCCTTATCAATAATAATTGTTGTTCATTTAGGCAACAATATACTAGCTCTTCCGGAGCCCTCAATTACATTTGCACTACCGTTTATCGTATAAATATTTATTTCTCCCATTTTGAGATCAGAAAAATATTTCTCATTTTTTAGTATGGTGTGTGTAGTTCCACTATCAATAATGCATACATCATCATTAATAACAGACCATCCGAACACAAATATATATATGTAAACGTAAATATTATTAGAATAGAATGAAAATGAAAATACAAAAATATCAGAGGTGAGGCTTTAGTTCTTTTGGACACTGCCATCACCAATTAAATGGTCTATTCTACCGTCTGGGTGTTCAAAAAAATCCGATACATCCATATGGGTAATATTGATATTAAGATCTTCAGGATCACTATCGTCATCCTCAGCATTATTTATTGGATGTTGAGAAAATTTTGCTTCCACATTTTTATTTTTCAATGAAGTTTGATACAATTCAACTAAATGCTTAGCCGTACGACAGTTTCGTGACCAATGACCTTTCATGCCACATCTATAATATATATTCTCATGCTTTTCTTCAATTTCTTTTTCTTTTCCCTTTTGATCTTTTCTGTTCCACTTCAGGTGGCCAGTATTTCTCACAGTTTGATTATAATTGTGATAAGGGAAATATCGAGCGTGTCTACGACCATAACCACGACCACGGTCACGGCCACAACCACGACCACGACTATAACGATGGCTTCTGCTGGAGCCAACAACATTCACTTCTGGGAGTGCTGTAGAGCCAGTTGGTCTGGCTTCATGATTTCTCAATAATAACTCATTATTTTTCTCTACAATGAGGAGGGCGATGAATTAAATCAGTAAATTTTGTATACCCCTTTTCTCGATATTGTTGTCACAGGACAATATTCGAGGCATGAAAGGTGGAGAATGTCTTCTCCAACATATCTTCATCAGTCACTTTTCTCCGCATAATTTTAATTGAGATGTAATTTTATACATTGCGGAGCTATATTCATTCACGGTTTTAAAATCTTGCAACCTCAAGTGCAACCATTCATACCGTGCGATGAGGTAGTACGACCATCTTCAGGTGGTCAAATCTTTCTTTTAAATTTACCCATAGGCCATATGGATCTTTTTCGGTAAGATATTCCATTTTCAAATTTTCATCGAGATGACGACGAATAAAAATCAAAGCTTTAGCCTTGTGTTGTGCAGATGCACTATTATTTGCTTGAATAGTTTCACTAAGGCCTTCAGCATTTAGATGCATTTCTGCATCGAGAACCCATGACATATAATTTTTTCCAGAAATATCAAGGGCTACAAATTCGAGTTTCGCGATGTTAGCCATAGAGATCAATAAATGCGTACTGTCTTCCGGCTTTGGTAACGGCAGAAACTCGTGCTTAGTCTTCCGGCTTTTGTACCGAGTAGAGACTCGTGCTGATAACGTGTTATAAAATTAGGGTAGTGTTAGAATAAAATCTTCACACTACACACTAATAAAACTCTAACTATTTTGCACAAGAATTTCTCTCTTTCTTTTCTCTCACAATTTTCTCTAATATTTCTTTCACTAATCTTTCTTTCACAAAATAATGGTGTATTACAAGTTTAGAGAATAGCTCTATTTATAGAGCTCTAATTAGTGGATTACATCATGGCATACATCATCTTCCACTAATCTTAATTAGTGGTGTCTCCACTAAATGGTGGACATCCATAAAAATCTTCTAATAATTCACATAAATCCATAATTAATGGAGCCTCCATTAATTAATAAAGATTCCAATAATTCATAATATATTTTTATTTTTATTTTTTGTTATTCGATGGAAAAATAGAGTCCAGATGTTGAATGGCATTTGGGGCCTACTCATGCTTTATTAGTAATTATAACCTCTGAATATAATTGTTCCACTATTCATGATAGTATTCTCCAACTTGGTTGCTATGTAGGCATCGGTGATAATTGTTCCACTATTATTGTCTTTTTCTCCAAAGCTAATCATTTTAGTTCTTCCATTTCCACGTTTGGACAATCTAATATCTGTATATGTATAAAAATATTTCTTTTAATACATGAATTTATGACGTCAATTTCAGCATTGTAAGGAATTCTTACATGGATATCGTGGATTAAGTGCATTAATGAGTTGTACCGTATAATTTATGTTATACGCAGTACAACTCATCAATGCAGTTGATCCATACTAAAATTTTCCCAGCGTTGTAGGATTGCTTATGATTTTTATGGTGATTCCAATTGAAGAAAGAAGCAAATGGGAAAAAAGATTTTCGAGATATGTATATAATTCCCCCGTCTTCTGCGATGGGAAAATTTCTCCTCTTTCTTATAAAAAGTTGAACTGTTTTTGGAACACTTAACATTCAGGTAAAGGTATAATCATTCTTGTGGATACTTTCAACTTTATCTGCAAGTGGAGGTCTATACTGCCTTCGATACTAATCAAACTTATGGTATTTTTCCTTTTTAGCTTATTTTATGTGTTTTTTATTGATTTTATTTTTTCTCACCTAATTTATTTTAAGTATTTTTACGTGTACTCTATTAATTCAATTATATTACTTTATTTGTATTTTTTCGATAAATAAATAAATATTTAATTCATATCTCTTGTAAACTTTTAAGTTATAATTAAGATTTCGAATCTCCAAAAGCAATCAATATATTCACTGTAAGCTTTTCGATTTCACATTCTTACCCGATGATCTAGCTTTTTATTTACGTTTTCTCCTTCTCTTTGGGTCTTTGGGATGCTGTTTTGCATCGAAGCAGTTGGCTAAACTTCTATGATTTGATTGAAATCCTTAGAAGTTAAGGTTTTTAACATTTTAGATTGAGGGAAATATTTACATAGACAAACATAACTACCGAAAAATGAAAAACGTATTATCTCGAGCAACACTCAAATTTTATACCTAATATATATATATATATATATTAGAAGCCGCATGATTTACTTCCCATTGCGGCTCAAGAAGTTGGGAAAATACTTGGTTTTCATAAATTGCTGTATTGGAAATATATATCATATGTATCTCATTACAAAAATTTTTATTTTATTAAAGTTGTACTTAGACAATGATTACATCGAGATAAATTTATTAAAATTTAATAAAATATTATTAAATATGAAGTAAATATAAGACGAATCATTAATGAGGGAGAGATAAAATATAACATGTTGTGATTATATAACAACTCTCGAGAATGAAAATTATTTAAATTAATACTCCTTCTATCCTTTTTTATCTGTCCATTTTAATCAATTCACAAGTTTTAAAAAAAAATAAGATTTTTCGATTAATTAATTAATATTTCTCATTTTACCATTAAAGAATCTCGTTCTTTACTAAGAAATAATTAAATTCTAAAGTTTTATGTGTGGTAAGCATGTTTAATTTACTTCTATTTTCTACTACAAGTGTACAATACTTATTGTATTAAAGAGGGATATTTGTGAAAAAATAGCAATTAGTATCGTCTTAATTTACTAATGAGACAGATAAATTGAGAGAAATATCTTAATTAAAATCAACCGATAAAAGAGGACGGAGGGAGTACTACATTCGTTTCACAATATAAGTTATTTTAAACTTAAAGAGTTTTTTTTTTTTTTAAATATAGATCGTTTTACAAAATTTTATAAGCATTTATTATTTTTTTTCGATTCTACCTCTCTTTACAATCTCTCTCTTTCCACTAACTATAACCCAACTTTTTCTAATTATCAAAACAGACAAAGATTTAATTAGGTGTATTTTTGGGAGTTTGTTTATTTAGAATTTATGATTTTTAATTCTTGTATATAAGTTTAAAACGACTTATATTACGAAACGCAAGTAGTATTTTTTTAAATTAGAATTTTAATTTGAATTGGAAAAAATTTCTCCCAAGTAGAGCCTAAAATAAATCCTAAAATTTTATAAAAAATTGTAAGAGGAAGGTGTGAGCACCTAAATTTTTAAAACATATAACTCACGAGATAAAGTTTATTTAAATAAAATATAAGTACAATTTATGAAACCAAATTTATTTAAGTATTTTAATTAAGAGAATTACATACATATTTTCATATATTATCTTAACAAAAAATTTTATTTTATATATTTTATATTATATTTTTTTAAAGGTACTATATTTCATTGATAAGTGATATAAAAATTTCGACGGCATTTCTCCGGTAAAGATATTTTTTTATAGGTATATTTATAGAATATATTTAAATTTTTTTTATGTATAATTAATAATTGCTTGTCTTTATTTTTATTTAAATTAAGTTACAATAAATTATGTTGTTTATACATTATACAATGTATTATTCATTTCTTTTCAAATTATTAGTCTACTTTCTAATTTAATATTTATTTCAAATTATTTATCCTTTTAATAAATTAATATTTAATATTTTAAATTTATTCATATTTAATTATATTCTATTTTCTAAATATATTAAAATATAATAAATTTATTTTAAGAAGTATGTTATTTATACTCGTTTCGTTAATTCTCAAGAAATATTAATAGTAATTTGGAGAGAAAATTAAATATTCAATAATATTTTGATTAATTTTTTAATAAAAATTAAATATTTAGAAGATAAAAATAATTTAAAATTATATTAAAATTTATATATTTATTATTATTTATTATTAAATTTTAAAAATAAAAATATTTTTTTAATTAATTAAAAAATTTATTATTTTTAAATTTTTATATAATCAATTAAAGTAGATAAATAATTTAAGACCGAGTGAGTATAATAAATTTTCGTCCAAAGAACCGTGGAAATCGAGTCCACGTCCATCTGTATTGTCCATGTAAGGATTTTCCTTTTCCAAGGCAGCGGAGATACGAATATCTTTTTTTTTTTTTTTTAATTAAGTTTGGGTTCAGAGGAAAAAGAGAAAGAAAGACGAAATATATGTTGAAGGGAATCAGAAAACCGACTTCAGTTCAATAGAGAATAAACTGGTAGCAAGAGAATTCCAGAATTACAGCAGAGAGATTTTCACGGGTAGTCCGGGAGAGAGCGAAAGACAGAAGAGGTAAGCGCTTTGCCGCTGTTAAATTCGTGCTATACCCATTTCTAGGCATTTCTTCCTTTGCTGGAATGTACCCTTTTACCGATTTCCCCAAAATTTTAAGTCTGGCAGTCGCTGATGCTTGGTATCACGATCGCATATTCAACAGATATGGGGTGAAAATTAATAAAGCACTATTTTGTTTAAAGAAAAAAAAAATTCTGTTTCACTGTCATTCTTGTTGTGTTGTTTGTATACCAGGTTTTGTTTGTTTGTTTGTTTTTTTTTTTTTTTAAGTTTTGCTTTTTTTTTTTGGGAGTAATTTTTATTTTTTGTTTGCACTTTTGGGTGATTCAAGGGAGTATCTGCAAGTTACCTCCCATCTGGGTTCTGCTTGTTATAAATTTTTTCTTATCATCTCCAACTTTTTGGGTGATGGGTTGATCTTTTCTAGATTTGAAGGGAAAGAAGACCAGTGGCGAGTTTATATTCTCAATGTGGTTTGAAATGCTTTATGGGTAAAACATTACCTAAAGAAAATGTACTTTGATTTGTAGTTATTGTTGTTCTAGATAACTGTTTACAGTTGGAAGTCTTCTGGTTTATCACATTTTCTAGTTAAGGCCGTGGGGCATCTGACATACTAAATACACACTTATTCATACAGGTCTTGGATTTTGAGCTGCCTTAAACACAGTTGTCTGATTAGTTCACCTGAGATTTTCTTCATGGAATTGTGGGATGAGGGGCTGGATTTGCCTTTGTGGATTCATTGTAGACAAATGATGCGTCTGTTAATCCCCACAAAAAAAAAAAAAAAAAAAGAAGCATGCATTACTAGCATGATGCTATCTATTATAGTTGCTCGCAGAGAAAACTAATTTGATTGAACAATTAGTTGATTGAGTTCATGGATCAAGGATGATATGGAGTTTATTTTAGTGATATTACAATTAAGTTGTTGGAGAGTGAAAGTAATTTGTTCTAATGTGTTCAGTGTAGACTAGGTAGCATAAATGATTGAATTCTTGGAATAAGGATGCAGAAAATTTAACTATGTCTAATCAGTATGTTAGAGAAGTAAAGCTATTCTGGACGGCACTTCTATCATTTTGATTCAGTACTCTGATGGGAAAGGAAAAGATTGTGTCTATGGAGGTCAATTATTTACCAAAATTTATGCAAGTCCTTCCTCATGTATAGTTTATAATGAAAAAAATATAAATATATGTGTCAACGCTGTCGTTCTTCTTCTTCTTTTTTTTTTTTTTTTTATTGGGTTGGGGAGGGGGGGGTAAATGTATTTGCTTTTTAAGAACTCTACTGTTTTCTCCCCCTTTTAGTAGATTCAATGTAAGTTTACTTTAGTGTCCTGTCTTGCAGATGTCTTTGCATCTCGGAAATTTATCCTCTCGCATTCGCAGAGATGAGCTCCTACGTGTTTTCCGGAGGTTTGGACGTTGTACTTTACAGGTGAAAGACAAATTTGGGTTTGTTATTTATGAATACCCTGCAAATGCAGAGGTAGCCTTGAGAACGCTTCGAGGCCAGAAGATTTGTGGAGAGAGAATTACTCTTGCATGGTCAAATCGGCAGCCTCGACCCCTGCAGAGGCATGATAGAGGTGGTAGGACTCATGAGCCTCCACGGGGAAGGCACTATGGAAGAGAAGATTATTCTCATAGAAATTTAGGAGATGATAATAGAAGAGGTTTCAGGCAAGTAGATAGGAATGGTGGGAGGTTTGATTCTGCTGAACTGATTGCTGAAGCAACAGGCCACCAATTAAACCATATGGTAGGTCATGTAGCAGACAAATATCATGATTTTGTTCAGGATTTGCCAGATGAAGGTGGAGGTGTTGAAGCAAATCTGCTAGAAAATGATAGATGGGAGGAACAAGTTGTTGGAAATGGATTAGAAAATGAACTAGATTTTGACCGATATGAACCTTATCATGGTGATGATGGGAAAGAGCAAGAGGATGTCCTTATTTCTAATCATTTGGGTGATTCACCCCCTGTAAGGAAGTCACTAGAAAAAGCAAAAACAAATCAGAGTGACCAACCAACGGGGGAGGTTTCACACAATTCAAAATCTCAAAAGTCTTGCTATATATGTGGAGAAGTTGGACACAGAATGCGCAAATGTCCGCAAGAACTAAAGCATCTTTCAACCAGGTCTGGGGGACAGCTCTTACTGGATCGAGATGCTACACCAACAGGGCAGCAGAAATTTGAAAGGGATGCGTCGACTTCTCGAAATAATCAGAGGCTACCGGGTCATGGAGATTCTCCTGTGGGAAGGTCAACCCATAGA
Source organism: Voacanga thouarsii (assembly GCA_026120185.1). NCBI lineage: Eukaryota > Viridiplantae > Streptophyta > Magnoliopsida > Gentianales > Apocynaceae > Voacanga > Voacanga thouarsii. The sequence continues at coordinate 2,974,702 of JANUWF010001775.1, forward strand.
GTCAGGAAAAAGGACTATCAGGGAAAGAAGCGAAGCATGAGGGAAAATCCAACCCCAGAGAGACATGAATCCAAGAAAGCAAGAATCCCTGTGTCGTCTTCCATCCACTCAGACTATACTGCGTCTAGATCGCGGTCACAGTCAAGGTCAGGAATGTCTATCTCTGGATCTCGTTCACGCTCTAAATCTGCACCCTCCAAAAGTAATTCCATAGATTCCAAATCACGGTCTGCTTCAACTTCAAGTCCTCCCATATCAAAAAAATTGAAATCCCAGTCAATCTCAAGGTCAGGTTCTTTGAAATCACTTGGTCAGCCTTTGCCATCCTCTCCAAGGGGGGTGCAAATGAACCAGCACGACTATTTGGTGAACTATTCTGGAATTGAAATTAAGGAGACTTCTGCTCAAGTGGAACCATTCCTAAAAGGTGATGCAGTGTCTGACAACTCTAAACTTGACATTGCAAAGGTTGGTGGACAAAGTGTAAGTCCAGTTGCACTATTGAATGTGGAAGGGGATCGTACTAACAATCATTCTTTGAGAAGGGATGATGTACACGATTATTCTCTTGGCAGTGATATACCTGGAACAAAAAAATCGTCTATGCCTCAGTCAAACAACAGTGATCACAATGCAAAGGATCTCTCTCAAAAGGGTTCAAGAGATACGAGGGAATTCACAAGCAATGATGTTGCTGGAGATGATAGGTCAACACAAATTAAAAATTTAGAGATGGACGCCTCTGGAAAGCCTCATGTTGCTAATTTAATGAACCTATCTTCCAAGGAAATAAACATGGTTCTTAAAAACTATGGCCTGGAGCAGCCCTATAAGGATGAAACGGATTTGTCTCCAGAAATTTACTTTGGTTCCGCTCGCTTGTGGCCGTGGGAGATTATTTACTACAGGAGACTTAAAAAAGGGCCCATTTCAAAAGAAAACTATGTGCGAAGGCTTGCTCAAAATGAAGAATTTGGTATTGTTGACAAGTACATCAGAAGCAGTAGCAGTTGGGGAGAACCGACTGATGAAAACCCTTGATCTGTTTTAATATCAGTAAGTTGCATTGCTGTTCGGTTTCTGCAAATGTTTTCGGACTCTTATGCTGGTATGAATTTGCGGTTTGCTTTTTGGTATTAAAATTGTAGACTTCTTCAAAGAAGAGGGGACTTGATCAGGTATTTGCAATAGTTTTTCTTTTGCTTTTACAGTTATTAAATTATACCTCAAATCTTCAACTGAGCATTGCATTATTTTCTCCTCTAGAATGCATGTTTTGGCCTGAAATGATGTTGTATACAGGATATAAAGTCAGTCAACTTATCTTTTCAAATTTGAATTGGCATATGCACATATTTTCTGTTTCTGTTATATGTTTGTATGGGATTGTTGGTATATGATTCCAGAAGTAGTGGTTGTCGTGACTTGTAAAAAGGAGGAGACAGTATGCTGCAACTATTTTTTTGCATGCTTCCAAGCAATGGGCAGAGATAATTTTTTATAGGCAAAAAATTTAAAGGCAAAAAGACTCAATTCATATTTACATATATCATTCACAGACCAACAAGGTGCAGTCATTTTCTCTTTTTCTTTTCATTTCTTCTTTGGTAATTGTAAGAGATGTATGATAAATCATAATGCTTTTGCACTTTCTTAGAATGCTTCTTAAGTGATGAATTCTTAATATGCAATATAATGCCTTGTAACAACAGAAAAAAGAAGGGATACAAAGGCAGAAAAATTGCTTATTCTTTTTTTTCCGCCAATTTTTTTGGTTATTTTGGAAAAAGGAAAATTGTAGATGATGACTTTCTCAGACTTATTGTTTTTCCCTTATTCAATTTTTTTTTTGGGGCTCAATCTATTTTGAGATTGATAAGCACTCCATCAGTCTGTAAAATTTGTTTCCACATGTGGCGATATTGGTCAAGCATACTCTTGTGATGCATTCAACCATGAGTGGAGAAGCCAGGGAGTTTACCCAAATCTAATGCAAAGGCCATCAAATGCCAAGAAGATAGTGCGTAAAAGATTTTGAGTGAATCTTAAAGTATTGGAAAATAAGTAAAAACAAGAAGAAAACTTATCCTAGACTTAACTTAAAATTTGGATAAACCAATTTGAAGCAGTTCCTACTGTTTTGTGGAATAAACTCAATGAAGGAAACTACTTTTAACTTTGATTCCTAGTTCATAAGAAATTTGAATCCGTTTTATTTCAACTAGTGAAATAAAATGGGTAAGCAACTGTACAAGATAAGAAGCTAAATAACCCTATCCTAAAATATCCTAGATAAAAACAATAAATAAATCAAACCCTTGATAATGATGAATTATAGGATAATGTAGTACTTAACAAGGTAAGTATGGTACCGACTCAAATGCGAAGTAATTCAATAGAAATTGGGGATTTTTGTAATTTTGATATTTTGCTTATTTCTAGGAGAAAAACATAAACCAAAAAATTGTTGCAAGGAGCTGCCAATGTCAAGCAATTCATATTAACAAAGGAAGAGATAATGGTACTCTTAAAGCTCTTTCTTGCAATAGTAGCAGTTTGTTGACATCTTGCATTGCAATTTGCTGTCTGCATATCCTTACACCTGTAACTGGCAGAGCTGCCTCCACTAGGCATGAATATCACCACATTAAGTTCTCTTTCTCTGTCAAAAGTTACCTTTTTTGGCTGTGAGTGATCGATTTATTCTACTAATTATATTATGGCTTTTATTCTACTAATTATTTTAATGGCTTTTATTTTCTTCTTTCATTCCCGTGCTGTCAGCAGCTCATATTTTCCATGACTGGGGATGCATAGAACAAGGCGATAGTAATAGTTGGTTACCATGGCATACAACACAGTTGTCTAACCCCTGTTTTTGGGTAACTGTGAGTGTGTTTCGGGCATGGTCTCATGTTGTAATGTTCAGTCATACACATTATTAAGAGACTAGGAAATATTCCTGTATTTTCTTAATTTATCAGGAAAATAGACTACTATGTATTCAGCTTCCCTAATTTTTGAGCGTGACTCTCTTATGAATTTGACCTTTAATTGAAATAAGAGATGAAATGCTCCTTCAATTATGGCACAATCCACTTCTGTTCATAGTCACATTCTAATTTGATGTCAAAGATTGCAAACCACATAAGAACATGTCAAGATTTGAAGGTTTTTCTTTGCTCTTCTATTCTTGAATTTCAAATTTTCAAATGGTAACTCTCTTGCCAGAGATCGCTTGATGTATATGTGCTGTGATTATGCCTTTTGTTTTCATTCTTATACTAAAACACTATTTTAGTTGTTGTAAAGAAATGAAGGAGTGAGAATAGGGGGAAGTATTGCTTATGACCGGTCTTAACAACACTCAAATTCAGTTGTTAGCAAGTAGAAGTGTCTGAAATTTCATCTGAACTGACAGCTTATATGAATTTCTCTTTTTGCTTTAAATTTTTTTTGAAGAGGAACTAGGAAGGTATTTGTTTTATAATTTTTCATCTTTTACCCATAATTTATTTAAAGTTGGGAATTTGAGAGCACTTTGCATTTTTGTTCTTTAAAAGTTTTTGGGCCTCTAACAACACCCCCCCCCCCCCCAAAAAAAAAAAAAAGAAAAAGAAAAAAGGAAGGGTTCTCTCAGGACGCATTTTTTTGGCCTCTTTAGAAATTGTTTGATGGACTTGCACGCTGAGGTCATCTCATGGTTACATAATAATGTATCCTAACCAATGAAATTAAATAAGCCTAGTCTCTCAAGTCTGTGTAATAAATGTGAAGTTTTGTTTTGTCATCGGCTAATTAAATGTCCGGTGTCATGCATATGACGATGCTACTGATGGCAGATTTTGTTTCATTCAATTGAAAGAAAATAAGGTGTGGTGACTGGTGAGGGCTATTTAGTTGCATTTTGGCTGTATGTTTAGGACTAGTCATTTCTTGTCATCAAATTTGTTTGTGTTCATGGTTTTCAAGTTAATTGTGATCTTGATCCTTCTAATTTTATTACTGCTCTTCATTTCGGCTGGGGTAGCCTACCCAGGGATTTCCGGTGGGTTTATAAGGCAACACCTTCATTTTTTAGAGATGAGAGTCTAGATCGTAATAGTAACGTACAATCCTTGGGCAATGGTTGGTGTTAGACAGTTAAAAGCTTTGATTTGCATAAGTGACATGTTATCTAATCTGGTTGACCTAGTTTTTGCATTTCACTTGCTTCCGCTCCCTTTGGTAAGAAAAAAGTGTGTTTCTTGATTATAATAAGGTTGTCAATAATTTGATTATGACCGCTATTGTTACATGCATAAAAATAACTTCACTTCGACAGATATTGTTTCCAGGTACTAGTACTTGATTGGATTGCATTTTGTTTCTAGTTTTTGAACTGACATGTGGAGTTGTTACAAGCATGTGCTAGAATATGTTTGACAAAGTGCTATCTGCCCAATTAGATTTGAACTGTGATTAAACATGACGAGACATTTTGCCCTTTTTCTTTTTCCTCGGGTGTTGGGGGGAATGGATCTTGAGAATTTCTTTGAGATTGGATAATTTTTTCTGCCTAGTGAAACTTTCTTGGAACATGAAAAGTGTTCATAGCTGTTCTAGAAATATTGTTTGAGGGCATAAGCATGAGGAGTATCTGTTAAGCGATGCTCCTTATTAGGTAAGAAATGAATGAATAGACTTGCACAGTAGATTGTGTTTTTGGAAAACCAAATTTAGTCCAATCACTTTGCTGAACTCTATATGTCGTGGCCCCCCTTCTCCCCCCATTTTGTTATTCGTCCCAGGGCTTTGTCCCAGATTAGTTTGTTACAATTTTCTCCTACATGCTAGATCATTGTATGACCTATGTCAAACATTAAGGCCCCAGTCTGACAACTCTGAGCCCCTTCTCCCCAGCTGAGGAATAATTTTTGCATCATACTTGACTATTCTATACTTGTACAGATACACCATTTATACATGTATGTGACTTTTCCTAGGAAATATGAGTTTGGTTGGGCGGTTGGATGGTTGAGTGACTCATGAGCATGCATTGTTACTTGCATCATAACTTGTGTGCATAGGTAGATGTCAGCTTCATTTTTTTAGGCTATGAATTGGTGTACGAGTATCTTGAAGAGGGAACAGGGGAAGATGCATGTGTGCTGAGTTAAAGGAGGAGTTGGGAAGAAGGAAAGAGGAGAGACCCGAATTGAATATGGGTGGAGCGAAGGGGCATGCAAGAGGACGAACATTACTCATGAGAGAGGGGGGAAGAAAGGGTGGCTCTTGCCCAAATTGAGATTGCAGCAGAGGATGGCATTTGGTGATATAAGAGTTAAGAGTTACTAGAGTTAGTAGATGAAGAAGCCTAGATTGTTGAAAATGAGAATTAAAAAAAAAAAAAAAAGGAGGAGGGATGTCAATGTGAATTTAATTTGTATTTATCATATGACGCAATAGCCTCATTATTCTCAACCGTCTCAATTACTATTGCATTTATTTGTTTTTAATGGTCTTTCAATCTAAAATAGTCCCCCTTTTTTTGAATGCTCGAACTACCCCTGACCCTTACGCATTTACTTAATTACCCTTCGTCCCCTTTCCATATACTACTATTAACTAACCTCTCTGATCCAATTATTACGTCACATGCATATAGGTGTTGTATTCTTATTATTTCATTGGATTATTTCCCTGATAAATACTGTAACGTTGACATTGAACAACTTGGGATATACATTTATGTTTTTCGACGTTATTTATTATTATTACTATTATTGCTTATCCCTATTCGAGATGCCACCTTTTTTTTCAAAAAAAAAAAAAAACCTATCTTTCTAACCATTCATAATTACTACGTTATTAAAGGAAAAACAAAAATCGAAGTATTTTTGACGTCATAGCAAGCTATTGAATTTTGGTGGGAAATTGATGGGTAAATGTTGCCAGTTCAGAAATGAGGTGGGGTCCATGCAACACAGAAACAATTTTCCCCCATTTTTTTCAATTTGAGTATTTATAAGCAAATTTCCTGTTGACTGGTCAGCTGCAAAAAGCTTGTAGTTCTGTGTGTCCCGGGGAGTGGGGATGGGGACAAAAAACGAGGTTTAAAATTAGTGAATTACTAAGCATTTTTTTTCCCTTTTTCTTTTTTTTTTTATATAACTAAAGTTGGGCCTTTCGGTTAACGCCCGGTTACATGGTCTTGTGCTAAAGATAGGAACAGAAAGCTTTAAACCCACCAAAACATCTGCTGCCGTACCGGATAGATAGACCCGCCCCTGCAAGCTATGCCTACAAAACAGGAATAATGGGGAAAAAAAAAAAAAGGGAAAAAGGAAGGAAAGTAGCCACTATTCAAAGCTCCACTCTTCCGTCGGTAACTCGATCTAATGGTTCGGTTTCTTACTATAAATAGATGGTAATGGTAGGCAAAAGTGGAGCCCAAATAGTACTACTCGAAATGGGGACGAAAAGAAATGGGAAATAATTAAGATAATTCCTAAATTAATAAGAGACTAGCAGAATTGGAGTTCTCCTTTGATGCTTGGTTTAGGTCGTCTGGCGCTTCTTCTTGCTGCTGCTGGTAGTGGTGGCGGCGGTGGAGGTGGTGGTGGTGGTGGCAGCGTTGTCATTGAACACTTCGAGGAGGACGGTGCTCTTGCATTTGGGACATCTGGGATCCTTTTCTGGCAGCATGATATACATCAGGCAGCGGGGGCAACCGGCCACTATCATTGATGTTGCCTCAGGGCTGTTGGAGAAGCAATAGTTTTCCTCTTGGTTCAGCTCCGAGGAAACACAAGAGCTTGGCGGGGATGTCGGAGACACCGTTGACGATCGGCTTGGGGACTGAGCATGAGGGTTCACCCTCGGTGGTGACAAATTCAACTTCAAATCCAGTTTCGGAACATTTCCATTTCTGCGACTCATGGCTGCAGCAGCTTCTTTCAAGGATTCCTATTCGTCTCTGTTTGAATAAGAAATCTTACCGGCCTGCATCCATCAAAAGAGGAAGAGTCAAATCAATAACACCATATTCAACAAACTCCAAAACAACGGTAATCAAATTGAATTGTATCTATATGTTTGATCGCGTAAACTTGAATATTTTAATCATCAAGAAGGGAACTCAACATACCTCTGGATTAACAAGCTTTTGCCAACCAAAGGGGAAGAGGAGGAAAAGGCTCTTCCAGCTGTTCTACTTCAAGAATTGGATTAGGATTGATTGTTGAAGTTGTAGGAGGAGAAGGTCTTGCAGCCAGGGACGCAGGAGAATTTGTTCTGAAGTTGCCAAGGCTGGTGGCTATAGACTAACTATACCATGACTAGAAGCAGAAGCAGCAGCAGCAGCACCACCGGTGCATATATGATGATGGAGTGGAGAAGTTGCTGTGGTTGTTGGTAATGAAGCTCCAAGGGCATTATATATATAAGAGGAGCCAAGAGGAGAGATGAGATTGCTTTAAAGCTTAATTAAATCATGGGAAGAGGTGGAGAGAAAATGCATATACACATATATAGAGAGATAAACAAACAGAGAGAGAGAGAGAGAGAGAGAGAGAGAGAGAATGGAATTGAATTGAAGGAGAAGGAATGGTAGAAGACGAGAGAGTATAAATTGAGGGGCAGGAAATGTATTAATTGTGGGAAAAAATCCCAAGATGGTTGCAGAAAAAGGAAAATTGGAGTAAATATTGCAATTAAACAAAGTGCAGGATGAGGAAGCCCTCCCTCCCTCCCTCTCTATTCATTCATTGCATTTTTTAAGTCGGTGTGTCTCTCACTGCTTCTTTTTTTTTTTTTTTGAAAAAAATAGTTAATTAAAAAATATTATTACGAATATGAATTATGAGTTAGGAGTCGTTTGGAGAGATGAGCAAAAACCCCACACCAGAAAGGAGAGAAAGAGAGAAAGAAAGAAAAGAAAACTCAACAACTATTAAAGCGAAACTAAATTTGCTAACAAATCCAACCACACCGTTATTAATTTTCTTAAATAGAGATATTAAATTCCCCCTCCATATTCATAATGATAACGGCCTCTTTTCTCCTCTCTTCTATTTATGAAATTTGATTTTCCATTTTTTTGAATTTTTAGAAAATAAGCACTTATTGCTAAGCCTTAAAAACCTTGCGTAATGTTATTAACCTCCCCTCCATTTTTCTTCTCTCTGTGGATAGTTTACCAATTTTTTCGTCTCTCGCCGCCGAACTTTCGATGTTTGCAACTTAGCCCTATTTCTCGGATCGGCCCATTGAGATTTAATATAACATTTATTGTGAGTTAATGTTTTGGTTGAATTTCAAATGTTTTGGTTTTTTTTTTAATAAAAATTTTAAGAAAATGATTAATTTGCCACTAAATTATAGTGTCTAAATATTACTACTCCTTTTTAAAAAGAAGGGCCAATACTAAGTTGTTTGATATTTTTATTAGTAATAAAAAAGAATTTGATGAATTTCATAAGTTGCTAAGTTTTGTAATACACTTAAAAATAAAACTGAAAAGACTATTTCTTTAGAAATATTTTTAGATATAATTTTTCATTTTTTTAAATTTGAAATTGTGTTTTGTTTCTTTAATGAGAAGCTAACAAAACCCAAACAAAGTTTTAATACTACCAACATGTCAAACTAAATTATGGTGAATTCATATTAGTAAATCAACTATATATATATATATATATACAAGGAAGCATTTCAAGTTTAAGAGAACATTTGATATTTTTTAAATTTTTTTTTTGAGGGTTGTTAACATTAAATTTCTATGCTTTCTTGGTGGAATGGTCATATTCCATTTCCTTTCTTTTCCACTATATGCCTAGAGGATGGCCAGTTTGGCACCAAAATTTCTCAATTATGATGGTTTTAGTTTATTCAACTCATAAGTATGCAAAAAATCAAATCCTAAGTCAAATGTCTTGAAAAAGGAGCATTTTGCCATGGTACAAGAAGTGGTTATCCAATAAGTTAATTTTTTAGGGTCAAAATGATGATATAAATAGTTATTACAATGACCATTTCTAATTGTGATTGTAAATTACAAATATAGAATGTTAGACTTTTTTACACTGATCGTAAAATTGATGTTAAAAGCTAGACTGAAAAAAAGAATTATAAAACTTATAATATATCATACATTGTTGAATAATATAAGTTAGGAAAAAAATAAAAACTTTTTCTTTGACCTTTTACCCGATATGGAGTCAAAGGTAGATTTACAATGAGAGAACGGGCAATTGCAAATAATATTGGAATTAAGATTGAGAAAAGGTTTTATGCTTTTTGCCTCTATAAAAAACTTTAGAATATATCATTAATTTTACTTTCAAATTTAAAAAATAGCCATCAATTACAATACATTTTAGTTTGACTAAATTTCTTTTGTCAGATGTATTTTACTATATTTTAATTTATTTTTATCACCTGTAATATTATAGTTAAAGCCTAACTTTATTTATTAATAACTATTACATTTTTATTTAAATAAACTTAAATTTTTAAAAAAAATGTTTTTGCCCTCCTAGAAAAAATTTCTAAATCTACGGCCGTAGATAGTAAGTATTTCCCATCAACTGACTACCTTACCTTGTCACGAGCTTTCACGTACTAAATTATAAATTTTAATTATAAGCATATTATTATTTTATTTATTTATTTCAAATTGGTATATACACTTAATATTTTATATTTTTCAGCATGTAAATTTTACTTATAAACATATTAATTTTCTTTTCTTTTTACTTCAAATTGACATATAAACTAAAATATTAAACATTTTCCATCATGTGATTGCTTTAATTACATTGCCCCTCAAAAATATTTTATCTCAATTAACCCAAGTCAACAATAATGACCAATTAAAAAAAAGGAAGGTCTACCAGAACCCCTATGAGGAATTAAAACTAAGAACATAAAAAAAAATAAAATAAAAGGGGCAAATTGTGACTAAATACAAGTCATCTCCTCCCAACATCTTTAACTGGTACTTGGTTCGGGTCTTCATTTATAAGGAAATTTCAACGTAATTGCCTCCTAATTGATTAATATTTCCTTATTAATTTTTAAAATTGTCTAAGCTTATTCTAAGGAGAATTTTGAATTATTAAAATGACTTTAATTTTGCTAATTCTTAATTACATTAAGTGACCATTTAAATTGAGTCAAAACCACAATTATGCATATAATATACGAAGGGGGAAAAAAACAGAACAATGATAATAATATTGTTTTACTTTCCGATACATTAGAGATAGAATATATGAATTCAATATACATCAATTAAAAAAAAAATTTGTTTCTAACTAATGGATTTATTATCTTATCACAATAATATTATTTTATTTAATTATATAAAACAATACTATATAAATTAGTATGTAAGATTTGGCGGAAGACAATAGGTCACATTTTTTTTCTTTTTTATTTTAATTTTATACATGGAATGAGATGTGAATTGACTTTAGAACCTACCGACTAGTGATAGATACATCTTACACTGTATTGTCACAATGCATTGCTTGCTTATATATTACGGCATTTCCAAAAAAAATAAAATTACCAAAAAGAAAATTAGAGAAATCATATTCGGTTCAATGGAAACCAATTTAGGATATTCCAATTTTAGTACTTATCTAAATCACATATTGCTATATTCGGAAGGAGCTGAAATAATAATAAACATACTTGCTTTTTTGTTTTTTATTCTTAGCCCACCAAAAATTACCTTTAATGTGGCGCAATAGCATGTCTATATCATATATGTTAAATCAGAATACCACCACCCCCACGCCCCAAAAGAAAAATAGATATGTATTGAGAAAGAAGATGGACTTACATTAATATCCCAAATATATATATGGAAAGTTTAGAATAATTGACCCCTTAAAAAAGAAAATCTTATTGGGGGAGGGGCAAATGTGTAAATTTAAAACAAGCGCATGATACTAAATTTTATATGAAATAATAATAAAATTGTAATATATTCTCACCGTTTCAAAATACTTAGTTCATGAAATTTTTTTATTTTGTTTCAAAATACTTGTTCATATATATATTTCTAGAACTAATGATTAATTTTTTCCTATTGTACCCCTATTTATTCTAAGTCAACTATACAACTTTCCAAAACCCTTATTTCTTTTTGCTTCTTGAAAATTTTCACTAACCAATAGTTATAGTATTTTTAATATGGATAGAATATGAACTTTATTTAAATTATTATATTATTTTTAACACATTTAATTTGTGTACAAAAGATTTCATAAACAAATATTTTGAAATAAAGAGGGTAATATATAAAAATATACTTACGTGCCTTTTATCAATTGAATATATCTATTCTGACGTAGTGATGATATTGGTCAAACAATTATTTGTGGTTATGATAGGCAAATCGCCTTCGTAGGCGTGAGAGCATGCAGCATGATAGCGAACGAAGAAATTACTTGACAAAAAAGTCAATAGTTTGATTTTGTTTATGTTCTCTCCAGTTAATGTCTGTAAAGAACCGGGGGGGGGGGGTTGAGTAAGCCAAATCTTGCCAAAGTACGACACTTCCAAAATATTGCCATGGCCATGGAAATTCTTTCTTTCTTATGCCACCTTCTCTTTCTTTTTTCCAACTCAGAATGTGTTCGCAGCACTTGTAAGCATAGAGAACGTTGAAAGAAAACACAATGGCCGGAGAAGAAGAAGAAGAAGACTATGCATTTCTGGGCTCAATGCCAGAAGTCAATTTTGTCAAAGGCAAATTGAGTTACTCAGTTCCACGATGGTACAATATGAAAATGAGGGCATTAGACAATGGAATGAAGTAAATACATTGCTAGCTAGCTCTGACCATAGAAAACATTTAATTATATTGAATTTGCAGAAAACTTTGCAATGTGCTAATCTCTATATTTATGATGCCAGTGGCGCTCCTTGTATTGTGGGATTCAAATCTAGCTAAAGGTCCCCACGAAATCATCTCTAGTCAATGTCAATTTTGATACAACACACTTAAACCATTCCGAATTAATCATTTTGTTTTCGTCATATTTTAGGCTTATATTTTTTAATAATAATATAATATTCATCAAGAAAGAATGAAGATTAAACACGGTACCTTTATAGAAAAGTGAACGAATGTAAACCTCAAATTTAATCAACCAATTAACTATGGTCTAATATGGGACGGAGGGAAAAACTCAGAGTTTAGGTAGGGTTTTATTAATGCAGAATGATTATGGATGAACTCGGGCTATTAGCTAGCATTCACACTCTCTTTTGCTTTCAGAATTTAATGTTATAACTAACACGTTTGCAATGCTAATAAAGCTTGTGGGCTGAAAATTCAATGGCATATACATGCAGTTCCGTGGTCATAGCAAAGTCTGAAATTTGATTCAATGATGTAATTAGGGATTGGGATCACGAGAAAGAAAGGGGCTGAGAAACATCTTCTCTGGCTATAAATAATTAGGCTTAGAGAGGAGGAATGGTCTCATAAAGAGAGCTGCAGTTTCTTGCGTCTTCTGGTCTGTACTGTTGTGGCAAAATCAATCACAAAGTCAACACGTTGCAACCATGAGGTTTTGGATCAATTTTCTATTACTGCTCTTCAAGATATGATATGAAGCAACTTTACTTGAATCATCACGTTGACCTTGTAATAAAGAAAACCCTAAACCCCGCCTTCCTTTTCTTCTTTGCCAACGAATACAATTATGGACCAAAATGTTTTGTCCTTTTCTTGTAAACTTGTTAATTACTGGATCACTAAATTATAATTTAAAAGTTGTCTTTCTATTGTTAAATTATGATGCAAAATGAGTAGATGGAATTATAAAAATAATTTTGTTTGAAACAAGTGATTTGATATTCTTAATTTGAAGGAAAAAATTTCAAAGAAAATATATATAGTTGTTAAAGAGTGTGCAAAATGGAATTAGCACCATCTTTACCACCTTAAAATCTTCAAAAGGTCCACATTTTTCTTCCCCATCAAACACGCACGGTTTAGCTACTATCACCACGACGACTATGAACTGTGGGCTTAAAAACCATTAATTACTTCGACGTATATAAACAAATATCATCAAGAGCATCCAAATGATATGTACTTATCATCCACCTGAGGGAGGGACCAACTTCCTTTTTGGTCAATGGAACATTTTCTACTCAATTTTTTTTAATTTAACTATTTTTTCTAACTTCCAATTTTCTAAAATATTTTGTTAATTATTTTCGAATTATTTTTTAATCAACAAAAATTGAAATATTTTTTTAAAAATTATGAATTAATTATCTACACGTTCACCCAAGATAAGTTAAACTCAAAACATTTCAAGGAAAAAAAGAAATCACATTCACTATGATCACAAGCCCCTTAGGATGAGAATCAGTAGAAGAAGCTCTAATAATTGTTGCAAATCAATGTCATCTCAAGAAACCAATCAAAACTAGAAGGTACTACAATCTTGGTTGTCTTATTTCAACCGTTTGCTTTTTAAAAGATGTCACGTTACTTTTAAATTTTTCCTATCACTAATTTTATGTTGATAAAAGAAATAAATTACGAATAATTTTTCAATAATTTAAGAGAAAAAACTCGAATACCTAATCTCAAGTAAGATTCTAATTTCTATAATCCCTCAAAACTACTGAGGAGGCAATCCGCAGGGGTTCAACCCTTTGATTTCACTCTATATTTTGCTGTGAATCATAGCACGACTACTAACCACGAGCGGGATGTCTCTCTCAAATTGGAGAGAACTTAACCAAGGTTATCCCCCATAGAGGCATTTATATAACTCCATGTGATATTCATTTCCCCACATTTCCCTACACCAGTAATTGGAAAACACATCATGACTGCACATGCTGTACTATGCTTTGAGTTCGATATGTATGGCTTGGAGTTGGAGAGAGTTTTGGTTTTGTTTGAACAAACGTACAATGAATTCTTTGGGGAAGAAGATGGAATCAGTTTGGTAGAACTAACATATTTGATACGGGCATCAATGCACAAGAAATCCTGAAATGGCTTAGAATTTTGGGAACAAACACAACTAATTGACTCCTGAAGAACAACGAATTCTTTGGAGAAGAAGATGGAATTGGTTTGGTAGAGCTAACATATCTGATAGAGGCATCAATGCACAAGAAATCTTGAAATAGCTAAGAATTTTGGGAACAAACATATGATGCAACTGCTGCTGAAGGAGGAGTACTGTTGTAAGTCTTAAGCAAGCCCCAACCATTTCTCTGACTCGTCAATTTTCTGCCAAACTTTACAAACCTCGACGGTGGGTTCCATTTGAAAGTACATTTTGCATGGTAAAAGTTATCAATCACTCCATCCATAGAAATTAATGAGATTAGCAATGCAGAGAATCTCAAAATTAGGTCTAGGACGGATGCTATCTAGTTCTTGATTGTTTCCTCAATGTGACTAGACCCCATGAATGCAACTTAATTACATTATGTGAGAGAAATCGGAGAGGTTGGGGAGGAATTCCGGCCTCACATATTAGAATATCAAAATAATAATTCTTGACAAAACCCGTCTTATCTCCCGAACCCCTATTCATTAGACATTGTATCAGCTTGGAAATCACTGCCGATAGCAGGAGTGCAGCAGGCAAGTAACCCAGTTTTGGCCATATTTTGTGGCATGGTCAGATGCAAGAAATGCTTTATTGAGTCATTTGAAATCTCATTATGAAATTGTCCTTATCCTTTTTCAATTTCTTGGTGTGGTTTCCCTATGACACTCGAGAGAGTACGATAAAGTTGAATGTAGGAAGTTACTGATGAGTATATATCTGATATTTGGCATTAGTGTTTATTGCTATATAATGAATTGTGGGGTTGAACCCGTATTATCGTGGGACATGTTCGAGGCAGCCCTCTGCTAAAAGTTAGGTTTAGTAGCCCCTGCTCTGTGATTCAATGTCTCACTAATAGTCGCAAGAGTTTTCTTGTTGATTGTTGGCCTTATTGCTTTTCATGGTCATGGAACTTCAATATATATGTTTTTCTCCCTTCAAAATAATGTGTATTTTTATTATTAAAATAATAATTTAACAATTGAATATTTTACTCCTATTCTTGAAAATTAGTTTTAATTTTCAAACTCAAATAAAATTTCTTCACTTGTAGCCGCATCAATGCCTGATGGCAAATTGAGCTACAATTTTAGCTTCTCAAACTAGATCCTTGGAGAGAAAAAGTTCCATTAAGGGATGGCTGGCTCCCATTCTCTGATGGAACTAGGGGATCAGGAGGTTTTCGCTTCTAAAATTTGTTAAAATTATATATTTCCTTTTAAAATTTATTTTTTTTAAAAAATTATACCTTTCACTTTCTAAAATTTTTCAAAATTTATAACTTTATTCTCTAATATTTTCTTTCATATACCTTGCTCCCAACTTCAAATTCTTAATTCTATTTTTATCCCTACCCTACAAAAATGAAAAAAAAAATCGTTCTTAAAATTCCGCTATTTTCTTGCAAGGAGAAAAAAAAAAAGAAATTTACTTGAAAAAAGAACCAAAATTTTATCTTTTCCTTCCCGTGCAAATCCATTTTAGTATTTATATAATTATATTTTAATACAAATTTTCGTATAACCCAATGTCAAAATTTTAGTTCGACATTTCTGTTGCCTGAGACTCTACCTAGGTTTCCGATGGGATAAACTTAGGTACGTACCCGTATTTACTGAGAGTACAGTCGTCTTAAACATGCACCTCAGTGCTCAGACTAACATTTTCCTCTGTCCCGTGAAAAAAATCAGCTTGGAGTACAGAGAAATGCCCTGGCTGGCATCAGTAATTTTAATTAATTCACTTACCAATGGTAAAATCACATATTAATGCTATTAACTCACTCTGCATGGATTGTACATGCATATCAGTATATTTAGTAGGGTTTACGTAATTTTCTTTATTCAAATTCTTTAAGGGCTCTTTCACCGGCCACCATACTTCATAGCCATTTTTTCTAAACTATATATATATATATACATATATATATATATATATATATATAGTAGAATTGGTAATTTAAAAAAAAAAAAGAATTACTGAGTGGAAGAAGAAGAAGAAGTGGTAAAATTTATGGAAGTTGAATTCAACTCTCAACCTCCTCTCATTGAATTGCATTGATAGAGCATTAACTGATATACCAACAGATTAGGGTCTTTAATTCTTAATAATAATAATAGTAATAATAACAAGTAATAGTAGTAATGAAAATAATAATAATAATAATAATGAGGAAGAAAGATGAAAGTCTGAGTGAGCGAGCGCGACTTCAATTCAATTGAATTCGGTAACCCATTAACTCGTTATACAGCAGCACCGCATTCAATCACGCCTTTAACTATTTCCCATTTTTGTGCCAACCGAGCTCCAGCAGAGGGACCTCTCAAGAATTCAAGACCATTCAAGAGTTGGCTGCTGTAAAAATTAATTAACATTTAGTACTACTGCTCCTTTTTTTATTTTTAATTTTTTTTATTAGTGTTTGACCTAAAAATAATTAATTAAAAATTTTTATTTTACTGCAATTTGAGATGCATTTAAATGTGGGTTTTTAATTTTTGGTTGCATTTTCCCATGAGATTCCATCAATGCCCGCCCACATTACTGTTAACTAATTGCAGCATTTGATGTGTTTAAGATTTGCCAGATGGCCTAGATCCATTCTATCACGTGATTTTAGATTTTCTCACGTGCCCCCCTCTCTCTCTCTCTCCGTAATAGTAATATTATTGGATGATGCTCTTAACAATTAAATTACCATTTTACTATAATCTCTTTGCTAACGACATTTCACTTTATTTATGTACTAATAAGTAAGAAATTACTTTAATAAAAAATCTATTTTGTGACAAAATAAGGACGGGCTAAAATATCTTCTTATTTGTGATTTATATTTCCGTCTTATTATTATTGAAAAAAAAAGGAAATAATTTGGGCCAATTTGGGCTTTTGTTTGGTAATCAAAGTCCATGGATATTTATCTTCTGGTGCCGAATAAAGGAGAGCCCGCCCGAGGACAATGTTTGACTGGAGAGGTGACAGCAAAAGTGAGTACAATATATTGTAGATTTTGGTGCAAAAGATTATAGTGTATAGAGAAAAGTAGTTACGAATTTCGGTCCGCCTAATTGCTAGGATATGACTACGTGGATGGTAAAGTTTCATATACGATTTTCAAAAAAGTCGAAGGTTCTTGTCTTTTTTAAGAACTATCTTTGATAACAACGGACTTCATTTAATATGTATCTTTGATAATAATTGTAAATTTTCCTAATTCTGAAAAAAAAAGTAATCACTTTTGACATATCAATTAGCATTCATGTTTGAACTGATCCACAAACAACACCTCTTTAAGTAGAAATATTTTATAGTCTTTTAAATAACTTTTAAATAACATTTCAAATCTTGTATATATATAAAATTATGCCAAGAGTTTTGCTTTTAATAAGAAGTTTAACTGATAAAATAAATTGGATTAGTTCTGAAACGCGTATATTAGTTAGGATATTAGATTTTATCTGAAAGAATAATATAATTTCCATGTAAAGAAAGTACCGATTTGATGTGCCATCTCAAAGGGGAAGATATGACTTATTGACAATGAGATTGTGACTTATTACATATGTATATGTGTGCTCAATTAATCAGGAAATTGGGACATGGAATGACCCTAACTACCTAGCTGCTTTATCGTTGGCAACTTTGAATTCAAGAATGGCACCTCATGCACGAGGAAAAGAATGATGGAAGAATAGAGGGTTTGTTGCTATTACTTAAAAGGAAAAGTAGGTAGGCTTATGCAACTTCTCTTTAAATTACAAGTACATAGAGAACGAAAAGTTAGAGATGGCATTGATGATTTTAATTAGGGTGACAAAGATCGATGTCAACCAATTTTCACCATCTTCTGGAAACATAATATGGACCTTGCCAGCGGTTATCTCTTATGCTTTGATTTTGATTTGGAATCCCTTAGGCTTGAATTAGCGCATGACTTGTTCCTTTCTGCCCTCTTATTTTGCCAACTACTCTTTATTATTGCAGTTCAACCATACATAAAAAACTGTTATGACTCTTATTATCAATCACTTACTAAATGACTCGTGTTTTCTCAATCGCCTGTGTGTCTAGAAATAAATGTATACTTTAGCATTGTAATGGTGATAGTTCCGTTTTAATTTTGACTATGTTTTAAACTCTTTCTGGTGTCACAAGTGGGCCTTCATTATACATGGTTGAGAATTAGGTCTAAACAATCTAGCCTAGCTAGTAATAACCAGTTGGTTGCATTTGTAAACAGCTGAACAAATTTCTTAAAACTTGATACTCATGAGGGACTTGGGCCTTTTTCAGGCTTGGGAGACCAGATGGATATTCTTTGAAAATTGAAACGCTTCCAATTGAAAACAGTGCAACCGTAGGAACAAACTTGGTGCTGAATGCTGAGTCAGAATTTGGAAAGAAGATATTCTGCTAAATTGTCAAAAAGAGACTTCCCGGGGGAAGTGAGCAAAGGGTTATGCATTCAGGATGCTAGGGAGATACTAGAAAGATGAATTCACCAAAATCTCATACTGAATGAAAAGCCAATATACCCGTTTCCTTATTTCTTCCTGAATTTTCTTGCAAACAGAATGAACTGACCACATGTATCTGCATACAGGTATGATTGGTGGGAACTATAGACACCAACAGGTGCATTAGTGCACCAAATTTATATGCAGAGAACAAATCCCTCTTCCAAATATTGGCTAGTAGATGATGAACGTCAAACATGCTTTGGGACGTGAAATTAAGTTGGTATCAACACTTAGTTAACAAGACAAAATGCCATCTGCAATGGTCTAAAAAAATTACTACTATGAAATGATCCTTCAAAGGCAAGGTCACAAGTATTGATATTCTCTGCATCCATAATAACTAACTTATATTACTCTTGAGCATAAATGTATACAAAGAACAATTACCAAATATGTATATTTAGTAAGGATTAAGAATAATTGGCAACTCCTCCACTCTTGCTCCCTTCAATTTTCAGTCTCATCAAAGACGCTGGGAAGTGGGATGTTTAAACTTACTTATTTATTCTTTAAGATTTTCCTTCCACTTTTTATCCCAACCAAGATTGGTATCATTTTGATATAACCATTACAGCCATGGATGTCAAATTGCAAATCCTTTATGCAAATGATTTCATGGAGATCTCATCTTCCAGATAAGATTATAGGATATACAAGTATGAGAACAGATTCCAAAAGGAGCAAAAGGATGCAGCACATTTACATGAATGACTGATAAATGAGTGATAAGTGACTGTATAATAGAGTATTCTGTCAGAAAATACAGAAAAAGACAAGGCACAATTACATAAGGGAAACTATACATGACGCAAATGAAAAATAAATGTTTTACCCCTTCTTATATACAGCCAAGCACACAGGTAGCAAAGATCCTGCCTCACCATTCATGCCCTACACTATTTAGAAATTCGGTCAACTGGATTGTTGTGTCATTTATCCCATTCCCAGTTTTGGCCCTGCAGAGTTCCAACTGTTTTTGAAGATCCTGCACAATCTCATTCAGCTTCTGGATGCTTTTCTCTTGGGAAATAATAATCTGCACCCAATAAGTAAATAGCCAATGCCAAATTGATAGTCTTAAAGTTACTTGTGAAGAAAGTGCAAGGAAAACAATGAGGTATGGTTGTGCCTAAATAGGGTAAGATCTAAGTACTAAAAGACAAAAGTGCACTCATTGACAAAAAGGTCTGCTTATGTGATAAAGAGTGTTGTGGTTTCAGTTTTCAGCACAGACACTCATTCACGAGATTGGTTTCTATCAACAAAACTCCTCCAGCTCTCCACAGAAGGATGGAATGCAAGTCAAGTATTTTTCATAAAAGAAAAGGGACAAATTGAAGAGAGTGTAATGTCCTATCCAAATGCATAAAGCAGAAGGGAAACTAGAAGTAAACAACTGTAACCTGCTACAACTATCTTGAGGAGGGATTGATGCTTTCTAAACTTTCAATAGGCCCAGAGACCGAGAATAATGAGCAATGAATTCTTTTCTATAAGAAACATTGCAATGAACTGCAGGTCCTAATTAATAGTCGAAATAAGAATTGTGTTGAAGCGACCCAGAGTGGCTTTCTTGTGTACAAAGCATTAATGCTCCTCAGGCTGAGTCCAAAGATTAGCCAAACAGATATTTGCACATTGTAAAATAATATTTTGGATTAAAAAAATCAAAACAATCATGCATTCTCTAGTTGTAGTTTATCCATTTGAAACATTGACAGAGATGGTACCACAAGTCTCAAAATCCTTTGGACATTACTGCCATTATGGACAAAAGTTGTTTTCTCTATCTTATTGATTGAACAATATCTGAGTGAGAGATGTAACAGCATTATATCCAACAGATGATAAACTGTAATACATTGATGCTGAAGAAAAAGAATCCACAGTTTCCCAATTCACTTCTTTAGCCTGTAAACTATAAGGGATTAGCGAGGACATTGTATTTGCAGAGATTAGAAGTCATCAGGCTCCTTGATAAGAAAAGTTAGAGACACTTCCAAACGTGCAACCAAAAAATTTCATTAACAAGGGATTCAATCAGGTTCCTTTTTACTTAAAAGAGAAAAAGTTGAAAAAAAAAATCTTCAAGTTCGATATAAGAGGAAAATTTCTGGAATACTTTCAATAGCAAAATCCTCCATTTAAGCACCCAGTATCAGTCCCATCAGTCAACAATCACTAATTCAAGGTGTTGGTAACATTAATAGACCCTATAAGAGAAAAAAAAAAACATTCAGGTTTCTCTACTAGTCCCCAAGACTTGACTTTCCAGATCAAAATAAAACTTAGCGAACCAGATCAACAGCTATCCACAACGTACTTAGTATTTACCCTTGGCATCGCTCCTTGACATTCTTCAGGTACTCGCTCAACAACGAAATAGCAAAAAGACACAACATTCATGGATTCGCTGGTGCGAATCACCGAAGGAAGCTGCAAACATACTCCACATTCAAAGCCAACATCTTTTCAACTTGGGGAAATTAACATTCTTAAATTAATGCCGATTCTTCTAGAAATCCAGAAAATCATTCATACTAAACTATGGAATTAACTTTGGGCCCTTTTAACATTATAGGAAGGTAACAAATGAATTTGAGAATCCATCCATCCCCCCCACCACACACACAGTGACAAAAGAGCAGAAGCAAATAGTACAGCTAAAAAATATAATTTTCTTCCGAAAGTAGGAAAAATCAATACAAAAACAAACAGTGATCGGCCACATGAATTTGACGACATCAAACCACATCCCAGATCACTAAAAATTAAATGCTTAATAATTACTAAAACAAAAAGCAACAATGACAGCATCCCCCCCCCCCCAAAAAAAAAAAAACCCAAATCCATATCAAGAAAGGCTCACCTTCTCTTTGAAAGATTTTTGGGTGTCCGATGATTTGTAGAGAATGGTAGCAGTGGCTTCAACTTCATTTACAACCTTGAGTTTCAACTCAATCCAAGAAGTAAGCAAAATCATCAGCAGAAATAGAACTAACAAACTTGGCCTCGGCATAACGTAATCTCTTAGAATTTCTGCATATAAAAGAATATCCTAACGATCCCTTCCCTTCTCCTTCTTCTGCTACTTCTACCTCTCACTTTCTCCTCCTCTACTCATTCCACTGCGTGTCAATTGTGGAGGAACCGAGTAATTTGATTGGACCCACTGCTCTGATTTTTTTTTTTTACTTTTAATTGGATTTATTCGCCTTTGCACCTTAACCTTTTCCGTTATTTTCAATTTAGTCCATAGAGTTTGAATCTTGCGATGCTTTAACCTAAAATTATGTTACTTTATGCCAGTTTGCGCCGTAAACATTTTTTAGATTTTGTTTTCTGTTTTCTTTTTTCACTTATTTAATAGAGAGACGAGAGAGATAAATTTTATAATTGGGTAAAAAGAGTATTATGTACATGTTTAACCTATAATGTTGAGTTGGATTATGAACATTATTGTAGATGACAAATTTCAAGTATGCAAATAAGATAAGAAAATTATCGAAAATATAAAATATTTAGTAAATATGAAAAGTGGTTATAAATTTCCGAAGAAGTCCTAAATTGTAGGATAAGTGATCTCAGATCGACCAAAATTTGATGACGAACACTTGATTGCTAAGTATTCAAGACTTTTTTGATGCAGAGCAAAATGAACGCCTTGAAATTTGATGAAGATTCTGAACTTTGAATTTGATGAAGCTTGAGTGCTTAAGCTTATTGAAACTTGAGATGCCTCTTGTTTGTTGAAGCTTGAGGATCCGGGGATGCCTATTTATAGGGAAGACCCTATTTATAGGCAAAAAATCTTTTGACTTTAGCATAAATAGTCGATGTGGGATTTTGAAGAAGTCTCCCAACAAACCCTAATAAACTTGGGTTTAAGATGACCTGAGCTTAATTTAATTTTAGCTCAATCTTAGTTAATCCACATTATATTTGGGTTATGATATTTTCAAAAAGTCTAATTTTAGGACCTAGTCCAATTTCATTTAATCAATAATATATTGGATTTAATGTAAAATGAACCATTAACAATAGCCCAATTTCAATTGTCCAATTTCATAATCTATTGGATTTAATGGGCTTTTAATGATGGCTCAATTATATTAATTCAAAAATAATTATATTTATTCATGAATTAATTTTAATTAATCAAGACAAAAAATGTAATTTTCTTTTAATCTTGAAAATATATTTTGTCCCAAAATTTGTTGTCTACAAATGCCCCCAGTTCAAGACTTGAGGAAAAATATTTTGGAAACAAGGCTTGAAGTATTTAAATTATTAATTTTTCAATTTAATTAGAAATTAATATAAAAGTGTTTTTTTAACTCCTTAATAAAATAGAATTTTTTTTTCTATTCCTATAAGGAATTAATGAAAAGATTTGAAATCCAATTTTGAGTAGGAATCATATTTCTTCTTGAATTTAAATTCAAATCCAAGTTGAAACGAAGAATTAAAATTCTTATGGGATTTGGAAAAGGCATTCTATAGTGCCTATAAAAAGGTTTTCATCTTGATCAATTTTTTCCATGCATTTATCAACTTCAACACGAAGTTCTCCACAGCTCCAATAGTGTAGCTGGACAGCTTTTTGAGTTTTCTTCCTGTTTCCACGTAAGCCCCATTTTTTTTCTTTTTTTTTGGGCTTAATTTACTTTGTATATTTGTTTTGTTGACTTCTCCACGTCAGACACTCCATTCATGTGCTTGTCGTATTGATCACCATGTTATCAACTTTTTTTTTTTTCAACCAAAGCTCTTCAGTCGTCTGAATTGCACTCGCTGCCATTCTTGACTTCTTTTCCGATTGCCGTTCATGCATTTCATGTTGTATAAAACTTTTTTGTTTTTCCACAACTTTTTTTTCGAAGATGGTTTTTTTTAAAAAAACTAATTTCTTTTTTTTTAGACCCCCCTATTTTTTAAACTAGATCCAATTATGGTGTACTTTTTAAATTCGTGATCTTCTTCGAGCTAACAACTGCTAGTCATTCACAACCATGAAAATGATCTAACGGAAGATGGAATGACGTTGACGGTTTATGAGACAAAATCCGGCAAATATGCGGGACCCCTACCAAAGGCAACACTCCAACGACTTGTGAAGGAATGGCCAACGGAAGTCAACTTCAAAGGCACTCGTTCCCTAAAGGCATGAATTCTTCTTTCCTCAAATCATCAACCTCAAGTTCATCCTAGTGTGTTACCTTCACTTGGATGTCGAATGATTCAAAAGGAGACTCAATGGATTTCACCACTCAACTTCTTGGGCGTGTTTCGCTCTAGGGATAGATATTGGGAGTGGGCACACGACGTTTTAAGTCATTGTGAAGGACACTTAAGATTTGCAAAGATCTATGAGGTTGTTTATGCATCGCTTTTTACGTATGATTGCAACTCCAATGTTCTCAAAGCCTTTTGCGAAGCTTGGTGTCCTCTCACCAATACGTTCTTAAAATCAACTGGCAAAGTGTCCATTTCACTTTGGGACTTGCACGAACTTGGAGGTTTACCAATACTTAGAACTCACTACGATGAAGTTGTTCCTTATGCTGCGGAACTCACTGGTATAGACCATGACAACAAGTGATTCCTTCCAAAGAGTTGTGAATATCTCCTCCATGCATACCATTTGATCAAAAAAGACAATAACAACTCTGGTATCTCCATTAATAAGTGGCTTGACTTCTGGTTCAAAAGAGTAATAAAGTACACAGCGCCTCCTCCAATGGAAGAAAAAAGATCACGCCCCAAGTTTACTGACAATTCATGTGGAGTTATTCCACTTTATACTGCATGGACATCTGAAGAAGAAGTTTTGTTTTCAAAGTTGGGTATTAGAAGCCACAACAGAGATCAAACATTCATTGCCACGTTTTTATCATGTTAGCTTTGCATCTTTGTCTTACCTAATAAAGAAGTAGACATCATTCGTCCAAGTATCTTCAAAATGGCAAGTTTGATGGCGTATGAGAATGAGTTAGTTTAGCTACTCCCGTCTTGACCACTATTTATAGAGGATTGAATCGTATTTTCAACTCTCAACGTCCTAGTGAGGAGAAATCTATCTTCTCAACTCACTATATATATGGATGGCTTGCACGCTACTTCAAAACTCACTATGAAGTCTCTCAAGACTTAAACAGGCCTCCAATGGTGAGTTATTCTGGTGAAAGTAGCGGAAGGTACTTTAGTGAAGATGAGGCTTGCAAGTGGATTTCTAGAGATGAGATAATTGTTTGGGCTACGAACATCCTTACCAAGCATAAAAATATGACTTTGTTGATAATAAGGCCGTCTCTTTGGAGGAACAACTTTACTTCTTGAGTCTTCATTCGAGTCTTCTTACTTTGCGGAAGGATGATCACTTCATTATTGAGCCTTATAGCCCACATCGCTTTAGTTGCCAAATTGGATTCTTGCAAGATATTTCAGACTACTTTGAGATTTTCACCAGTAAGGCCGCTTTAATGGATGGCTTACGTATCTGGGTAAGATGCACGCTTTGCGGAATAATGGCCAAGGTAACATTTTTAGCCACTCCTTATAGTATAAAGAAGTATTATACTCCAGAGTATAAAGCATGGTGGGAACAAGTGCAAGGAACCTTTCTTGAAGATAACATTTCAATGTTGAATTCCCAAAAACCTGCATTTAAGAAAGCAGAGACCTCGCCTTAC